>JAZKJV010011697.1:0-600000 GCA_037367405.1 Ottelia alismoides
TTATTTTTAAAGTCATTCTATTTTATATATACATATTTACAGTTTGCCTTATTTTCTTATTTTCTTTTTTTATTTTTTATTTATATCTTTTTGATGCATACAAATGAATTTTTATTTTGCTAACAAATATGTATAAAAATATTAATGCATATTTACATGTTCTTTTGCTAAAAAATAAATATTAATGCATATTTACATGTATTTGTTAAGAATTTTAGGACAAAATGCGACAGAAACATTAATGAATCATAGATTCATCAGTAAGCTTAAACAGAACAGACACACCCTAGTTAATGATTTAGAAAAGTTCACTAAGGTAAAGGAGAACCTAGATAAATTATTATGTGGTAATTATCAAAGCATAACTAAGTATGGGTTAGGGCACAACTAAGAAAAGAAAAGTAATTTTAGGTTTATTAAGATTAAAAATTATATTTTACCTGTTAAAAAAGTTCACAGTCAAGTTAAAGCCAAGAAGCTCATGGATCCAAGGAGAAATTCAAGGGACCATCCTAACCCTCCACCAACCAGCAATCAATAGGTACCAAGAAACCGCTAATGGTTTTACAGAACCCATGGTTAATTACAGAAGGGCAATTGAGCATTAATTCTTGAGCATATGGTATTTCACAGTACATCAAGCAAGAACATTCTGGCAAGTGCATCATGGACAACAAATGCTCACGACACGTGGCTGGAGATAAGGGTCTCTTCCTCAACCTCAGAGTCAAAGCTAGTGGGACTGCCACTTTTGGCAAAAACCACAGTGGTGTAGTAATTGACGAATGTATGATCAGAATTCTTTTAACTTTTATTAGTTGTGTCAGCCCTGTTGACGATCTGAAACATATTCTCTTAAGCGTGTATGAGATCTGCGATAAGAGTTTTAAAATAGTGTTTTCTTCTTATGATTTTAAAGTTCTTAAGGAAGACATACTAGACATGTTGCTTAAGGGAGATAGGTACAAAAGCATACACACACTTAGATTCGATGAGTGTTCATCTCTATATCGCCTTCTAATAGCACAAGAAGAGCCATTACTCTGGAATAAAAGATTAGGTCACATGCATATAAACTTAATCCATAGGATTAGGAAACTTGTCCTAATTAAAGATCTATCTAAACTATCCTATAAAAAGATAAGCATGTGTTCAACATGTGAACTAGAAAAACTCCGTAGCAAACCCCTGAAGTACAAAAATAACATTACCTCAACCCGACCTTTAGAGCTTTTACACTTAGATTTATTTGGACCCACGAAATTAAGAAATTTAAGAGGTTGTCACTACTATTTAGTTATAGTAGATGGCTATTCACATTATATTTTGATTTTGTTCATTTATTCCAAGGACTTAGCTTTCTTCGAGTTTGAGAAGCTAGCCAAACGTATTTAGAATGAACAAGGTTATACAGTCACTGAGTTAAGAAGTGATCATGTTGGGGAGTATGAAAATGAGAATTTTCTGACTATTGTGCTAATGCTTGGATCAAGCATGAATTTTCTACACCCTAAACAATAGCTTAGAACACCGTAGTAGAACGCAAAAATCACACTCTTCAGGAATGTGCCCGTACAATTCTATGTGAATCCAATCTACCTAGATATTTTTTGGGAAGAGGTCATAATCACAGCATGTTATATCTCAAATAGGACTTTGATCCAACCAGGATTAAAGGAGACATCATTTGAGCTCTATTTTGAATCCTTACCAAGGATAGGCTATTTCTGTGTTCTTGGAAATAAATGAATGTTCTTAACACTAAGGATAACCTTGACAAGCTTGATATGAAAAAGTGAAGAATGAATCTTCTTAGGTTACTCTTCATGAAGCAAAGCTTACATGCTATTCATTAAGAAAACAATGATTGTTGTGGAAGTAGTTAATGTTTTATTTGATGAGAACTTTAGCAAGACTCCTCAGCTAGAGGAATTAGAATTTGAGGAAGATGCTCAAGTAGATCCTTCTAGTGTCCTTGAGAATAGTGATTCTCACGGGTTATCCAAGAATTTTAGCTTTGTCAGAGATCTCCCAATGAAATTGGTGATTGGGGACATTTCTAAAGTAATCGAGACAAGATCGTACTTAAATTCATTTGCGATATCTACATTTGCATCCTCAATAGAGCCACATATTGTTGACGAAGCTTATAACATAGAAACTTGGTTAAAACGCAAGATGAACTTGTTAAATTTGTTAGAAACCAAGTATGGGAGCTTGTGCCCAGGCTTGAAAGCCACGCTATTATTGAACCAAGTGGATTTTAAAGAGCAAACTAGATGAGTGAGGGACAATTGTCCTGAACAAGGAAAGACTTGTTGCCTAGGAATATAGTCAACAAGAAGGCATTGATTTCGACAAAACATATGCACTTGGTGCAAGGATTGAGTCAATTACAATGATGTTAGAATTTACTTATTTCAAGAAGGGAATCAAGATCTATCAAATGGATACCAAAGAGCCTTCTTAATAAACATTAAAGTGTTATGGACACCGTGAAATTTTTGATTTTACAATTTGACAGAAAAAAAAGGTGCAAACTTGTGCTCAAAGGCAAATGTCTAGAATGCACAACAGAAATAATAAAGAATCAAATAACAGAAACTGTGCCTAAGGGCACTTGGGGAAAAGCTTAGACCAGCTGAGACATGGCAGTAATTTGGCCTGTGGTGGGCATGTGTGGTCTGGAGCGGTCAGGATGAGTCGTCCATACTTGATCCTTCAGCTACGTGTTGTCCACATCTACGGATATTGACAATCAAACTTCGGATTCTTGGTTATTGAAGCAATCCAAAGAATTATACATAGCAATGTTATAGTTCTCACATCTATAAATGTTATATTTCGAAGAATTGAATTTGTCATCCAAAAGAGATTAGGTAGGAAATGTCGATGGATTAGAATTCTCCTGTTATGAACGGGGATCTAATCATACGCCGCGATGATAATCTACATTTCATACTTTGCTATGTGGTTTACTTGGATGGAAGGGAAAGAACTATTCGAAGGCAACTGCTATGTGTCGAAGAACTCTGCCTCTATGTGTGTGATCTCAGGCCACGGCTGAAGTGGGAGATGGTGAAGCTTCTTCTCCAGTGAGGGGTGTGGCCGAGGATGCTCTGGTGGATGGTTTGTTTCCTTGAACTGAAAATGGGAAAAGACGGATGAGGTTTTCCTTCAGCACGAAGACGCGAAAGAGCATTGTTATATAGCTTTACGGTCAGCCACCCAAATTCGATGAAGCTTGAGATCAGAGACCTCTCCTTCGCGAATGCGGATGCAATGAGATCCCAACACGCGATGACTTGATTCGGCCTTGATCAAGATCTTGTAGATGTGGTGTGGAAGTGGGAGCTTCTCACGATGAAGGGAACCTGCTACTGTGTTGGTTTGGAGATGGGTTCGATGTTGCTGCTGCGTTTTTGTCGATCGGTGTGGCTGAAGGCGGTAGGTTATATGTTGCGAAGGAGCCATTGTGCAATTGGCGTCTACATCGAGATTGCTTCAGTGATGTTTAAGCGGTTCAAAGAATTTTTGGGGAGAAGTATTTTGAACCACTAACTACATACATAATAGAATTTCCACCAACTCACTAGGATCAATTCTATATGAAATTTGGAATGGAAGGAAAATAGAGCTAGGTCATCTCCGAAAATAGGGACGTGTTGCACATGTCCTGCAACAAGTCAACTTAGAGACAAGGTAGTTTTGAAGATATTAAAATGCATGTTGGATATTGTTAACATTCTAAAAAAAATAGGTTATTTCATGAATCTAAAGGTCTAATTGAAAGTTGTGATGCAACCTTCTTTGAAAATCATCAAGAAAAGAAGCTTGAAGTGGAGGAAAAAGATCCTCTGATTGTCCTATAGGATAACGAAGACACCTTTTAGACGATACATGAATTGGTGGATGATAGTAATCATCCATATAGAGAGAATAAATGATCATTTAGAGTAAGTGGTAGAACCCACACAACCCACGAGTATAATATGCAACAAAAGATCCAGAACACAACCTACATGGATGAAAGATTATCATTTATATGAATGCAAGATATCATTTTGCATTGTAGATGTGGACGTAGCGGATTATACATATCTCATATCCTTTGACGAAGCAATGGCTTTGAATGAGTCGAAATCATGGACGGTCTCCATGAGGGATGAGTTGGACTCAACTGAGTGAAACGATATATGGTAGCTGTACGATTTTCAAAAGGTAGACAATCCATAGGATGTAAGTGGGTATTCAAGAAAAAGTATCAAGTTAATGATACCGTTGATAAATACAAAACAAGATTAATTTCCAAGGGTTATACTCAAAAAGTTGGAAGACTTTCAAGAAACCTACTCTTTGGTTGCTAAGTTCGCATCGTTTGCATCGATACAGAATGCTTTCAAATTCCTTCATTCTACATAGGTAGTACTTGTAAGGAAGAATATGGGCACTAAAATCCAATTTGGAGTGATATTTGTCCTTAGTTATGGTACATAGTTCATATGTTGATTAATAGGTCTCAAAGACCCTTATCAGATTTAGCTCCACGTACGGCAACATAAAACTCTTGACCTTATTATCAAGTTTTTCTCATTGTTCACATGATTTGATTTCTTCCATTGTCAGATTTCAAACAAAGTAGGGTCGAAGTTATCAACAATGGAGTGTATGGTATTGTGAAACAAACTAAAGTATATCTTTCTATTCCAAGATTCATAGTTGGTATCATCGAGGTCCTTAATTTTCCACCTTAAATAGCAAAATGTTCGGCTTATCATTTTGAATATGTAGTTTGGATTTTGTGTAAGAAAGGATTTTGAAAGGAAATGACAACTAGTAATGTCAGTGCATGAGAGGGCTTCTCTGCAGCAGATGGGAGGAAATATCAATGAGTAATGGCTATTTGAAGTTGCAAATCCCTGACAAGATGGTGGTGATTGATGTCAATCTACGAGAATGTGACATCGACGTCGATGGTTGTGGCTCTGGCACCATTTCAATGAGATACACTCCACTAGCTTTCAATCTAGATAGAACAAGCAAGGAATGGATGTAGATGTTGATGGCAGACAGCTCCCCTCAGCGAGGTTTGGATCAATGTGTATCGCCTCCTCAAGGGAGGTTCCTTTTATAGGATGTACCCTCACTTGATCCGCACTTGTCACCACGCCTTGTAAAATCCGATCTCACGTGACATCTAGCCTCATGCAATTGTTGGCCTCACACAATAGTCGACAATGGTTCTTGTCAATGAAATCACTAGTTTAGAACCGTTTAACAATACTGGCCTCAAGAAAACATGCACAATATGAAGCATCAATTGCTACCTCATCAAATGTACTAAGAATAAGCAATATCTAACATGTGGTATTGTTTGGAAACATGACTGCTTTGGAGCAGGTTCATTTGAAAGAATTAGTAAGATGGACATCTCCTTTGCTAATGAAAGAATTACTAGATATTTGGATGAGGTTGTGATATTAAATATGCTGTTATGCAAAATTGGTTATATGTTATATTGATTATATGCATAATTAATGTTGACTTGTATAAATGAAAGCAGCTGGAAATATTATATTTAAAAAACATGAGACCCACTCCATTGATTCCAACCTTGGGTAATCCCCATCCAAACATGGGTTGCATTTGCTCATTTAACATAGCCATTATTAAGTGTACATGTTTCCAGCATATTTAGATCATCCGCTCATACAAAAATCATGAAGAGGACCTCAAAAAACGAAGTCGCCGAGGGAACACGCGGATTGTTGAATAGCCGGGCCAATAGAGCCTCAAATTGAAGAATTCAAACAAATCAGTTCATATGGGAAGCTGCCAGCGAAGCCTCGTGAAGTTGTCCCTCATCTTCAAGCTCGTAGTGAATACTATCCTCGAAAAAGGCTGAATGTAGCGCCTGGACGCATTGTGTTGCTTCGCAATCATGTACCACCAAGGAAATATTGACCTGTTTATGGTCACAGAAGAAACAAAAGCTTAGCAAGACAAATCCAACATCTGACTCTTCGATGAACAGACAATAGGTACCTTGGAAGCTCCCTGAGAAATCATCTGGACATTAATTCCATTTTTCCTTAGGACATTAAAAGCCTGCGACAAGAATTGGCAATTTATTTATGGACTAAAAAAATTTTATTTATGGACCAGAAAAGATGCCAATATGTAAAGATGCCTTTGTATGTTCAAACCTTCTCCAGTATCAGGGATGACCGCTGCACATTCCCGATGAGGGAGATAATTGATCGATTCTGAAGAAGATGCACAATAGAAATTTTTTCTAATTCGTGCACAACATGATCCAATTCCTGTGGAAAACAGAGAAATAGATTCACCGAGAATAAAATCCTCATTCTTGATAGAATATGTACAGCTAGGAAATACACACAAAGGGAAGTTAATATTTGATTATCGCTCAGTTGCCATTCAATAATGTATCATTAATCCAAATAAACTAATAGCATTTTGCTAAATTAACCATGCCAGAATATTCCTAGTTTAGGTGGCAGAACAAGTCAGAGGTTTTCAATTTCCTTTCTAAAATAACAGCATTTTGGCCACGAGATAATGCTTAAAAGTTGAAATATGTAAACATGATATGTGAGATCTTACACTTGCCTGTTGAATCAAATCTCTACTCCAAATTTTTGACGGGTCTAAAGTCAAAGATATACTGACTTCACTAGTAGCTATTGTGTCAACAGATATGCCCAAATCTTCAAATATTGAAAAAACCTGAAACATGAAAAATGGCCATCAATGTGTAGTGGCGAGATGGAAATCTATAGACAAACCACAGGCACTAACTTGAAATTCCATACCTTTGCAAGAAAACCATACTGGCCAAGCATCCGCGTGCTCACTATATCTAACATGGTTATATTGGATTTTAGCACTATACTGGTTAACAGAGCCTGTGCATTGAAAGGAGGCAATTCAGATAATTTACTACTAAGAATAAACAAGAATGTGAGATAACATGCCATCAAGAAGGCAATGATACAACAAAGTGATTTACATGAAAAACTATTCTCAACGGAAGAAGACAAACCATGAGAAGGGATGACCTAGAGGCTAGAGCACATGAGTAACTAGCTTCTCTTTTTTTTACCTAAACATCCGCAGTGGGGTGTGTGCAACATTTGCAGGGATAAATGTTAAATGGATTCACGTCAATTATCCAAGTACATCTCTCAATACCCCTCCCCCCATGTTGGACATGGATATCAATCATGCCTTACTTGTCCGCATTCCTCTCATGTTGCTCAGTGGGAAGCCCCTTGATGAACACATGTCAATTTCTCAACTGATCTTATTTGATGAACATTGGCAGAGTTGTTCGGCAGCAATGGTCTTCCGTATAAAATGGTGATCCACCTCAATGTACTGTCTATGTACGATTGTGTTCGATAAGATTATTAGAAAGACTGATCACGACTTGTTGTCGAAGTAAAGATTCACTGGAAGATAGGTGCGGATGCCCGTGTCACTAAACATAACCTGAGCTCATAGCATTTCTTCAACCCCGAGTGCCATTACTCAGTCTCAACATTCGATATGATACAATCTGCTTCTTACTTCTCCATATGATGATGTTTCTTCCAACGTAGACAAAGTATCAACAAGTGGAGTGGCGGTCATCTATAGATGTACAGTCAACATCTGTGTGAGCTTCACTATTAACTTCTGCACTCTTTACAAATTTTGAAGCATATCCTCATTTACATTGGTAAGTATAAAAAGCCGCTCTTTCCTAGTTTGCTTGCGAAAAGAAGTCGACAATAGAAAACACCGTTCATTTGAGGCCTCCAGCCTCAGTTCATTTCTTTCAAAGACGTTTATTCAGCTAATATATTAAACAACAACAAATAGAAAGGCAGTTTTCTTAAGTAGCCTTGCTGAGAGTGGGGACTCCTTAACCATAACAAGTTGAAGTCCCAGACCGAAGCTATGAAGATCAACTCTCTGCTCAGATTATGGAGGCCCACTGTGTCTATAGAGTGAATGTCGGGGGAGGAGATTCATAAGGAAGTAGCTGTGAGGATCTGCAAAGAAGCACAAAAGAATACTAGAAGCAACTCAACATAGAGAAAGACTGTATCCTTTTTCTGAAGACAACGGAGAAGAAAGTACACTGAAGACAAAGGAGAAGAAAGATCATATCCCTTCTCATAAAGAAAAGATGACAGGATATGTCCAATAAGTAGAAGCCTGCCACAAGACCACTAATCCAAACCTAGTTGATGATGTGGTTGATTCTGATTCAAATTCCTAACCTCAACAATGACCAGTTCTCACTTGAGATAATAGCCGCGTGGAAGGTATCCAATTTCTTTTTCGGGTAACATAGACTTCCAAAAACCACAATAAGATGGGCATTAGTGGAGGAATACACGAATAGATTAATCAAATTCATAGCAAAAGTAATATCAGGATTTGCAGAGTCGTTTGAGGGATCCGTCCAAGATTTTTCTATCTTTGAAGCTCGAGTTGTGATAGGCTTCAATGGGGTTTGTATGGTGCCACCCCATCCTTCATGTGAAGGTATCCAGCTTCTTTTTCAGGTAATATAGACTTCTATAAACAACAATAAGAAGAGTATTAGTTGAGGCATACATGAATTGATTAATCAAATTTCACAGCAAAGTAATATCAATCAGCATTTGTAGAGTCGTTGAGGGATCCGTCCAAGATTTTTCTATCTTCGAAGCTCGAGTTGTGATAGGCTTCAATGGGGGTTTTCGGAGGGAGCCACCCCGTCCTTCATGTCTCCTCCAAAACATTAAGGACATATTTCTTTAGCAACTGCTTAGGATCTGGCAACCTCAATACCTCGGAAATATCATTTTTTTTGTATCTGATCTCGAATTCCTGAGCAGTTATCAAGCTTTGACTTGATATGAGTAATATCATTATCCCATGAGACAACCATATGGTCAACATAAACAATTAAAACACCAGTTTGCCTTAAGCTCGCTTGATGAAGAATGTTTGATCTTTATTCCTTTCCTTATATTCATGCTGCTTCAAGAACCTCCCTTACGCGGCAAACCAAGCCGGCATGAATTGTTTTAGGCCATAGAGGGTCATCCTTAATTAGAAACACTTGGCATGTTTTCCATAAGGATATTTACATTCATAACCCTGAGTAGTTTCGTAATTACGTACGTAATCCCCGATAATCTATAATTACACTCAGAACCCATAATAGTCACTCTGTCTAACACCAGTAAACCTATGTTACTTTAGTCCATCAACTCAACCCGACGGTTGAGTTAATCTAACTTGTGTTCTATCCAATGGCTATTAATAAAAATCAAAAACGAAGAATATCCAACCCCCCTCCTCCAGCCCCCACCCGCCTCTTCTCTCTCATGCCCTCCCCCTCCAGCCTCTCGCATTCCTCTTCTGATGCCGTCGACCTCCAGTCCCTCACATTCCTCCTCTGATGCCCTCCTGCTCTATCACCTTCATCCGCATCCATTGCCACTCCTCTGCCTATAGTCGTCGCCCCTCCAGCCCCCCACCTTCCTCCTCCTACCCCAGCCCCTCCGCCCACAGCCCTCGCCCCTCCTCTGCCAACAGTCGTTGCCCATCTAGCCCATCCATCCACAGCCCATGCCCCTCCTCTGCTCGCATACCACACACCGTGGAATTAAGCCTCACCAGAGCAGCAGGAGGCAATATGGGAGATGCAAATGGCAGAGCGGTGTCCCTTCTTTTTCGAGTAAGGGAAGGCCTTGTCGTCGGAGTAGAGACGAACACGACAGGGGAGGGGGGGGAGGTTGAACCGAGCAGTAGAGGACACCGATCAGTTTAGCCAGACAACACCACACATGAGCCGGGGAGAGCTAGTGGGTGGTGGAGGTGATCGAGATGGATTGGTGGTGTTGGAGACTTGGAGATGGGGAGGTGGGTGGCATCATTTGTAAATAGTGTAAACTTATTAAAAGCTGAAATATTTAAGTATTTGACGGATTCCGTTATAATTAACGGAAAAAAGGATGGGAGTTAACATAGGATTATATCATGTAAGAGTTAAGCATTATACGAGGTTTATTGTGTAATTATGGATTATCGATGGTCACATACATAATTACGAAACTATTCAAGATTATGGATGTTAGAGAATACCATATATTATTGCTCCTTTATTTACCTCTATTTCCTTATGCATTGTTTCCATGTATTACTGTTTCCTTGTGAATTGTTTCCCTATGTAACCCCACAGGGGTATTTATGTAAGTTCTCCTCTGAGCACCCTAGGGTTTAGTCCTATATAAGGACCCCTAGACCTCACAGAATATATACAGTTTTTACATTCCTTAACATGGTATCAGAGCATGTTCGATCCCTACCCCCTACCCCACCCACCAGCCTCGTCATGATCGTTCCCTAGGGCATCCGCCGCCCTAGGCCATCACGCCTCCCGCACCCCACCGCCTCCCGCCTCCACGCCTGCCGCCCTCCTCGCCTCACGCGCCCCACCGTCTCCAGGCTTCCACGCCTCCCGCGCCCTCCTCGCTTCCCGCCGCGCACACATTGCCAGGTCGCCAGGCCTCCCATCGCGGCCTCCTCGCCAGGCGCGCACCCTCCCGCGCACCTCCACACGTACCCCCTGCACCTCCACGCCTGTTGCGCCCTCCTCGCAAGACCTCGCCCTCCAAGCCCCTCACCCCACGGCCCCACGGCCCCTACCCCAGCCCCTGCTGCACCTCCAGGCCCCTCCCCCCCCCCCCTCGCCCTCAGCCCTGCCCCACGGCCCCTACCCCACGGCCTCTGCCCCAGCCCCTGCCCCACGGCCTCCAGCCCCTGCCCCTCGGCCCCACGGCCCCTACCCTACGGCCCCAGGCCCGACGGCCCCTGCCCCAACCGCTCCTGCTACACGACCCCACGGCTCCAGCGCCCCCTGCAGCGTCCTCCTCGCAAAGCCCTTGGCTCTATGCGCCCTAGACTTCCAACCGTAGATTGATGGTCTTCTGCACGGACTACATCGGCATGGTTTGCTAGTTGCGTATGATCTCTATTTTCTCTGCATACTAGGTCATTGTATTTTGATCACTGCGGTCACCATGACATCTGCTCCTGCGTCTTCGAACTCCAAGCCCCTGTACCCTACCTCATCTATGATGGTACAGGGCACCTCTATCAAACTAAAGGGCTCGGAGAACTACGTACTATGGTCTCGATCCTTCAAAATATTCATTGGTGGCCAACGCAAGATTTATATTCTCACTACCATTCCGCCTACCGAGACAGACGCCAACTATGACACCTGGTACGTTGACAATTGCCAAGTCATCACTTGGATGACGAATAGTGTTGATCCTAATATTACGTCAAATTTGCTCTACAAAACAACTGCAAAAGAAATGTGGGAGAGTCTTGAGAATACATACTCCCAGAAAACAACCAAATCCAGGCTTTCTGACATTTACACAAGGATTTGGTCTGCAAGTCAAGGAGAAACATCCTTGATAGAATATTACCGGCTCCTCACAGGGTTATTTCAAGAACTGCTTATATTTCAACCTGCATGCTGTGACAAGCAAATAGGTGAAAGAGCAGAATGGCAGGTGTACCGTTTTCTCTCAGGCTTACACCCTCGATATAAATCTGTTAAAGATCAATTCTTGACGGCGGCTGCCCTACCGTCTCTTGAAACTATTTTTGGCAGACTACAGGAGCTGGAGTCACCCAACCCATCACCTCCTACAGACACTACTGCTCACTTTGCTGGAGGACGCCCACCTTGCCAAGGAGGACGAAGTCGTACATTTGGTCGCGGTCGAGGACGAGAGCAGGGACGGGGACGTGACTCAGGACGCGGCCGTGGTCGTGATTTTTCTAATGCTCGTTATCCAGCATGTACTCATTATGGCCGCTGGAACCATCCATCTGACAAATGCTGGGCTACCTTTGGCATGCCCAAAGCTAATAATGCATATGAGGCAACATCTTATGACACAAATTATGATACTATGGAAACCTCCCAAGCTCAGTCTCTCACAGAGGCTTCAGTATCTTTTACTGCTGCAGAATGTGCTCGTCTTCGCCAACTCCTTCAGAACCCAGTTGTTGACACTACACCTTCAGGGCCTACTGCGACTCTAGCAGCCACCACAGGTACAATTGCCAGTTCTGCCTCCACCTCTACTTCTACCTGGATCATCGATTCGGGTGCCTCAACCCACCTCACAGGAGAATGTAGTCTCCTCACCTCTCCCAGGGAGCCCTCTACGGTGAAGCACGTTCGTGTGGCCAATGACGCCTACTCACCTATCACTGGTGTGGGGACCATGGAATTTATCCCCAAACTTAGGCTAACGGATGTTTACTGTGCTCCTGCTTTTCCCCTCAGTCTGCTGTCTGTTCACAAATTATGTACAGAGTTCAACCACCGTGTGATATTTGATGATTTATGCTGTTATTTTCAGGACATCCGGACGAGACAGATCTTTGGTGGGGGACATGAGAAGAACGGCTTATATTATCTTGATATCCCTTCCAACTCTGGTTTCGTTGGCGCAACTTCCATCTCTGCCGATCCTCTTCTCTGGCATCTTCGTCTGGGTCACCCCTCTGCTAAAGCTCTTTCCTTAATGTTTCCTGAACTGTCCATGCTTAAACCCTTCGAGTGTGAGGCATGTCAGTTCGGAAAACATCACCGTGCATCTTTTCCTGCTAGGACTGAACCCCGTCGAGCTATGTCTTTCTCTTTAATTCATTGTGATGTTTGGGGACCTTGTCCTGTCCGAACCATTGGTGGACACCGCTATTTTATTGTCTTTGTGGATGATTACAGTAGATCATCCTGGGTCTATCTTCTTAAAGAACGCTCAGAAATCAATAAAATTGTCAAAGACTTTTTTTCTTATGTCAAAAATCATTTTTCATCTAATATTCAGGTCTTCCGCTCAGACAATGCCTTGGAATTTACTCAACGAGATCTTTCTGATTTCTTTGCTTCCCATGGGACAATACATCAAACCTCTTGTCCTTATACCTCTCAGCAGAATGGGGTTGCGGAACGCAAACTCCGTCATCTTTTAAACATTACCCGTTCCCTTCTCACCCAGATGAAAGTTCCCAAAACATACTGGGGTGATGCTGTTCTCACTGCAGTCCATCTTATCAACAGGATTCCCTCTCTTACTCTCAAAGGCTCTACACCATTCTCTTTGCTTCACCCTAATGATCTTCCCTTTCCTCTACCTCTACGGATATTTGGGTGTGTCTCCTTCGTACACAATTTTCACACCAAGGACAAAATATCACCTCGTGCTATCAAATGCGTTTTCCTTGGTTACTCCTACACTCAAAAAGGTTACAGATGTTATGATCCTATTGACAGTCGATACTACATCTCTACAGACGTAACCTTCTTTGAGCAAACCAGCTTCTTCACACAGCCTGTTACCAATGTCCCTTTACATCTTCCTCCATCACCAAGCATCCATACCCATCGATCTCAGACCTCATCACCAGATGTCCCTCTACCCATACTTCTGCCTCAGGATGATATGTCAGCTTCAACAGTCCCCTCCACTACTGTCCCGGATGATCCAGACGACCTGCCGATTGCATTACGGAAGTAAAAGAGAAAGTGTACCACTTATCCTATGTCTAACTTTACTACTACTCCTGGACTTTCATGCACTGACAAACAATATGTCGATGCACTAATGACTATCTCCATTCCGAAAGATCATCACAGTGCCTTCCAAGATGCAGGTTGGAGACAGGCCATGAATGAAGAAATAGATGCACTCATATCCAGGGGCACATGGGATCTTGTGCCATGTCCTACAGGTATTAAGCTTGTTGCTTGCAGATGGGTCTTTATGACCAAACAATCTCCAGATGGTTCTATTGACAGACTTAAAGCCAGACTTGTGGCAAAAGGATTCACCCAGACATATGGAGTCGATTACTTTGAGACCTTCTCTCCTGTGGCTAGGATGGGGTCCATTCGCACAATTCTCTCTTTTGCTGCTAACAAGAATTGGCCAATTTATCAGTTGGATGTAAAGAATGCCTTCCTATACGGTGATCTCGAAGAGGAGGTCTATATGATGCAGCCGCCGGGTTACTCCGTCGAGGGGGAGTATGTATGCCGACTTCGTAAGGCCATATATAGCCTAAAGCAGAGTCCTCGAGCCTGTTTTGACAGGCTTACAACTGAAATCAGCTCTCTTGGTTTTCATAAGACAACATCTGATTACTCTGTGTTTATTAGACGACGATCCACTGGTACTGTGATACTTGCTGTCTATGTTGATGATATGGTGGTCACTGGGGACGACGACAATGGAATTCTCGAGACCAATGCCTTCCTTCAGAAGGTGTTTATCACCAAGGACCTTGGACAACTCCGGTACTTTCTTGGTATCGAGGTGATACGTACTGCTGAAGGGTTACATCTATCACAACGGAAATACTGCTTGGATATTCTTACGGAAGTCGGTTTACAAGGATGCAAACCATCTGGCATCCCTGCAGAGGTACGAAAACACGCTACATCCACTGATTCGGAGTTTGAAGACACTACACGATACAGAAGCCTCATGGGTAAACTGATCTACCTCACCGTAACCAGGCCTGATATATCTTATGCTGTAAGCAGAGCCAGCCGCCACATGGAGAGACCTCTTTACAGTGATTGGCAGGATGTTCTTCTGATCCTTCGATACTTGAAGGAATCACCAGGGCGAGGACTCATCTATAAGGTCAACGGTCATACTGATATTACTGCTTATGCAGATGCTGATTACGCCAGTTCTCCTGAGGACAGACGATCCATTACAGGCTATGCTATGTTTGTTGGTGGTAACCTTGTTTCATGGCGAAGCAAGAAGCAAACCGTGGTCTCCAGATCAAGTGCAGAGGCAGAATATAGGGCAATGGCCCATGCTGTTTGTGAGATTACGTGGCTTGTATTTTTTTACGAGACCTTGGGTTCCCTGCTACTACTCCTATACCGTTATACTGTGATAACAAGTCAGCTACCTATATTGCCACCAATCCTGTATTTCATGAACGGACGAAGCACATTGAAGTTGACTGTCACTTCATCCGAGATGCAATACGAGGAGGGCAGATCGTCACACCACATATCTCTACAGATCTTCAACTTGCAGACGTATTTACTAAAGCACTACCAAAGAAGCGTCTTTTATGGATATCTTCCAAGTTGGGCATGATTGATGGATATGCTCCAACTTGAGGGGGAGTGTTAGAGAATACCATATATTATTGCTCCTTTATTTACCTCTATTTCCTTATGCATTGTTTCCATGTATTACTGTTTCCTTATGAACTGTTTCCCTATGTAACCCCATAGGGGTATTTATGTAAGTTCTCCTCTGAGCACCCTAGGGTTTAGTCCTATATAAGGACCCCTAGACCTCACAGAATATATACAGTTTTTACATTCCTTAACAATGGATGTAAATATCCCTTTTTATAATCAAGAGGTATCAACATGTAACATGTAGATCCTGTTCTATTAGATCCACAATGGATGATCCACCTTTTGAATGCATATTTTTTACATCAAGTTGATGTATGCATCTTTCAGAAGTAACTATCAAAGTAAGAATGATTTTGATGATATTCAATTTCGCTACATGAGAAAAGATCTCCACATGGTTAAAGGTTTCTAGATAATCAATCACATATTTTCATGTATACCACTTTGCAAAAAAACTTAGCTTTATAAGTGTTAACTTACGCAGCTACTCTATTTCTTAAAACAATATACCTATTTACATCCTGCAATGTGAACATTTAGTATATCCACTATCTTAAAAGTAGTTCCTTTATAGCACCTTCATTTTTTCGTGCACAACTTTTTAATATGTGCTTCAACAACATTCTTAGGACCCATAAAGAGATGATAGAAAGCATTTATAGTTCCAATCATGGTTTTAGAAAGTGCGCCTTGAGGCGTCAAGCATCCAAGACGAGGCATGCGCCTCGAAGCGTTGAGCGGTGAGGCATCCACGCGGCACTACATCGAGCTATACCTAGTTTGGTACTCAAATGTATGTTTAAGAATTGTGTGTTAGTCATACATATACATATATATATATATATATATATCCTAAATCACAATGCCATATAACATATATTGTACATCATACTAAATTGTTGCAAGTAGTGGAAGCAAACACGTAGAAACACGTTTAATCAAGCAAACACGCAAACACACAGATTTACAAGGTTCACTCGTAACATAATATTTTTTTGCTTGCGCACATACCGAGAAGCATTGTATATGGATAGAGTGCTTCATCCGCTAACATTAAGGGAGATCATAGTTTATATAATAAGCTTTGCATTGTATAGGGATGACAATATTATTTAGGATTCAATGTATCTCATATTAAGTGTATTACATATTCACATGTCTAAAACATATATGGTGAATATGTTGGAGAATATTTAAATTTATGTTTTTTAAATATGCATAGTTATAACTATGTTTAATTGTAATTTGGGATTTTTACCCGGCAGACCCTGTAATCTTTTGCAATTACCGCTACGACCTCTGAAACATCCTAATTCCTCCCTCAACCCCGTAAACTTGCTAACCCTTACCATACAGACCCTGTGGTTAACCTCCATCCATTTACCCGTTAAAACTAACCAGATTCCGTTATATTCTTTTACATTATATCCATTTTGTTTGTCAAATTTACATTCAATGCCATTCCCCCTCTCCCTGCTAATCATATCCTTTTCCCACCCCCTCGCCGTCGACCTCCTCCCCGCCGTCCTCGAAGCCTCGACCGTCGCCACGCCGCCCGAAGCTTACCTCCCCTGCTCCCCCCACCACCCGCGCCGTCCGAAGCCTAGGCCCCCGCTCGTGTCCCCTGCTCCCCCCACCACCATTCGCGCCGCCCGAAGCCCTGGCCCCCCCTCGTGTACCCTGCTCCCCCCCACCCCGCCGATCAATGCCCCCTTCCCGTAGCCTGCTCGAAGCCCCCGCCTCCTCCTCCCGCTGCCTGCCCCGCCTCCCCTGCTCCCCCCACGCCGCCGCTCGATTCCCTCCCCTCCCGCGGACTCCTCAAAGCCCTCGCCTCCTCCTCCCGCACGCTGTCTGCCCTGTCTCCCCTACTCCCCCACCCGCCGCTCGATTCCCTCCCCTCCCGCGGCCTCCTCAAAGCCCTCGCCTCCTCCTCCCGCACGTCGTCTGCCCTGTCTCCCCTACTCCCCCCACCCGCCGCTCGATTCCCTCCCCTCCCGTAGCCTCCTTAAATCCCTCGCCTCCTCCCGTCGTCTGCCCCGCCTCCCCTGCTCCCCCCCCACCCCGCCGCTCGATGACCCCCTCCCCCGCAGCATGCTCGAAGCCCCCGCCTTTTCCTTCTATCGCCTGCCCCGCCTCCCATGCTCCATCGGCTTTTTGCCGCCTAGATCGTGATCAGTAATGAAGCACGGACCACCACTTTAGATGTTGGGTATCACTGTTGTGCTTGATCGAGAGAGACGAAGAACCCCACCTGATCTCCAGTTCTTTTTTTATTATGTTGGTTAATCCTAACTGTTGGATGATAAATTGGTTAAGTTAACTCAAGACTAACCCAAGTAACTGACTCAAATATAGTTAAAATTGACGGTAGGGTTTGTGGGGTAAGACGGAGCAAGTTTACGGGGTCGAGAGAGGAATTAGGATGTTTCAGAGGTCGTAGCGGTAATTGCAAAAGATTACAGGGTCTGCCGGGTAAAAATCCCTTGTAATTTTATGCACATTTCCTTGTATAAATCGAGGCTTACACCTCAATTACCTCAAAGCTTATGCCTTGCCTCACCAACAAAAAAATGCCTTGATTTGTCTCGTGTTTTTAAAAACCTTGGTTAAGAGGCCCGTTGAACCCACATCAAGGCCACCCATCATCTTCGATCTATCTTCTAAGTGTAGAGGAATCTTTCTCGAATGAGGCGAACATCCTCAAAAAATGCATGAATTGCTCGCATACTCATTAGTCCAATACACATTCGTAAAAAGAATTCAATTGCCATTAGCAGTTCTCCACATGAGGACCAAAAGGGAGTGCCTACCACGAATCTTTGCTTCCTCCAAACAAATTTAACTCCATTCCAACCCACCATTAGCGATCTCGAAGCTCCATCAAATTCAATGACTCTTAAAGTAGACAAGCACAAGTTACTGACCTCCTTCCACGCGGTTTCCAACCCGTGAGATAATTTGGGTTCATGAATCATGGCGGCATCCACTCTATACTTCATTAATAAATTAAGTATTGCCTTACGTTTCTCTGATCTCCTAAGACCTCTGACATTCCAAAAATATATATTCATTTAGAAACAATAGTGTCCCTTTTGGTGGAATTGCCCCTAAATAACCTGCCAACTCCTTACTAATGATGTCCCCCTCCTGATGAGGACCAAATTTTCGCATTTTTAAAAACCTTGGTTGAGAGATCCGTTGAACCCACATCAAGGCCACCCCTCATCTTCGATCTATCTTCTGGGTGTAGAGGAATCTCTGTCGAGTGAGGCGAACATCCTCAAAAAGATGATGAATTGCTCGCATACTCATTAGTAAATACACATTCGTAAAAAGAATTCAATTGTCATAAGCAGTTCTCCACATGAGGACCAAAAGGGAGTGCCTACCACGAATCTTTGCTTCCTCCAGACAAATTTAACTCCATTCAAACCCACCAGTAGAGATCCCGAAGCTCCATCAAATTCAATGGCTCTGAAAGTAGACAACTGCAAGCTATTGACCTCCTTCCACGCGGTTTCCAACCCTCGAGATAATTTAGATTCATGAATCATGGTGACATCCACTCTATACTTCATTAATAAATTAAGTACTGCCCTTACGTTTCTCCGACCTCCTAAGGCCTCTGACATTCCAAAAAAATACATTCATTTAGAAACCATTGTGTTCCATTTGGTGGAATTGCCCCTAAATAGTCTGCCAACTCCTTACTAATGATGGTCCCCTGACCAACCCATTGCAACTCCATACATGACCTAAAAGTATCTTGATGCCTATCCGGAAGCTCCAAATAAGTTGTTAAATGTTGAGAATTGATCATCGCCTTACCCAGCAACCCCTTCTCATCTTTTTTCACAAGTAGATATGCAACTTCTCTTCTTTCTCTCCAATCAACTCTCCCACGGTCACAATTCCGACTCGACAGCAACGCAAATACACCTTTGCTAAGTAATCATTTCCCATGTTGGCTTGAAACCTAATCTTTAGGGGAGAATCTTCATTTCCTTCCCTTTGAAGCTCGACCCCTTTGTTCCACTCCGCTTGAAGATACCAGACTATTCTCTTTGCACCTAATACCACAATGAAAGAGTCACAACCTCAGAAAGCGCCGATACATGAGAGATAGTTGAGCATCCGCCATCACTCTATTGTTGACCTCATACTGCTCGTGTCCGATCTCCCCAACTTCATGCGCAAAAATCCACTACGACAGTGTCTTCCACTCCCCCACACGTTGGACCTAGACCATCGATATAGATGATCAATCCATATAGGTAGAATGATGGATTAAAACAAGTCAGTGACACAAGATAATCAATCAGCTTGATCATAATCGATCAAATGACAAATAATAGTCCCAATCGATTGATCAACTTTAATGAATGGATTGATCAATTTGGAGCAATTTAAGTGATCCTTTGATAGAAACATAACTGGATCAATTAGATAAGAGAACTTTATAGATCAATGTAACCGATTACCGAAGCAAAGATTGATTGGTCATAAAAGTTGCTAGATAGACAAGGAATACATGGTATATTAATTGGAAAATGACGTAATCAGTCATTATATCAGAGTAGGGAGAATCATGAGACAACATTGATCAATTAGAGAGAATGCAACCACCCTTGCAAAAAATGTCTGACTAAGCCAACTAGTTGATCCCACTACTCGTGTCAGTGAGGCGACCGGTTGAATATTGACTACTCGGTCAATAGTCGATCAATTTTTGAAATCAATGATCTTAAATTAAATTTAAGATGTTTAATGTTTAATTATAAATTAAATGTTTCTTTTATTTTACTATAATAATATAAAAACCTAAATTTGTGTAAATATATAAGAATATATATAATGACTAAAACAGTTAAAATAACTAAAAAATATAAAATCAATCAAAGTCCAACTAAATTTGATTGGTCCTTAGTAAGTGACCCAGCCAATTGAATACTATCGACTTTTGTATGCTTGCACGCAAATAGAAGAAAATCACAACAATAAAGGGATTTACGTAGAAAACCCTTCTCAATGGTAGGAAAAAACACGATAGGGAATGACTTAGCGCAATCAAGCAGCTATGTTTTCTTCTTTTTTTTATTTGTGACCATTTATAAGGATAATGATTAAATGGATCCACACTCAAAATCCATTTACCCAAGTAAATCTCTCAACAGTGAGTAATAGTGAAATATGCCATAGACCTTATGGTTTATAACTTGAAAAATAGGTAAAGAAAGTGATACAGACCTTACTCATATCCCTTGTTTTAGTGATAAGGGTGCCTGGAGCTAGCCGATTGTAAGAATTTTTCACTCTAACAGGTACATCGCTTTCTCTAGCAGGCCTCATAGACTGAGGATGTAAAACCTGCAATTGATCAAGAAAATGTAATATTTAATCTGTAGAAATAGTAACATGATTATTTTCAACATTGCATTGTATATCCGCATAATATAAAGGTTTAGTTATAAGTCTGATATGAAGATAAATTTAATTTGGCAAAATATGATTACCTTGGAAGCTAGAGGAAACCAACTAGCTAAGCAACCCCAGATACAAAAAAGAGAGCAATGCAATTGATATGCAAACATAATCAAGTACGCATAAGAATGTGAATACATGTTCATAAATGTGTAGATAAAATAGATTCTCACCAAGATTAACAAAACTGATACCAAACAATAATCATTACTACTTTAAGAATCTTGTTTCAAAACATGTGCAGGCAATGCCTACAATAATCAGATTTCCAATGTCTCTACGCAGCAGGTTCTGGGTCACAGTAGAACATAGAAGCTTAGCAGTCCACAGGAACCACCCTCTTGGCATCACTTCCACACAGCAGCTCCTTGACCACACTTTAAATAGCCCTAGCAGTCCATGGGCCACCCATGCCCGAGTTGTTCATAAGACCACATTATTAGAAAGAGAAATATATGCCGCTGCACTGTTCGCATTTTTTCTATTTTGAAACATTTTTCTAATGTAAATTCTAGAAAATCGGTCCTCTTGTTGGAGCTAACTGAAGCTACTAATCCCTGAGGTTTCATCATTCATGTTAACGTTAAATCTGTAACCCAAAAAAAGAATTATGCTGAATGAAAAATAATTACAATCTCTGCAGCCCCATATTTCTACAGAAGTGATTGCTGATCCACGCTGCTACAACCAGTAGCAGTAACTGTTAATTGCAGACATGTGGCCATGGTATTTGCCACAGCAGTTTAGTATCATGCAACGGAGAACATAAAAAAGTACTTATTAGTTTGTATATTCTAGATGATGCAGCTGATTTTTAGGAAGGATAAAATGGAGGCGGATACATTCCTTGTATTTACAAAATAAATAAATAACATAAAGTGCTTCAGTCCTCCCCATCTTGAAAAACTAATCTCCGGAGATGTTTTAAAATTTTTTGGTTGAATATATCAAAGATGCAAGGAAAAAGATAGCACGCCGGCTACTTCTCAAGGGAGAAGAGAAGGTGGTGATGGTGGCTTCACATGGGGGAGACAGTGTTGTAAAAGTCGCCCGACTGGCCCGACTAATAGGTCCGACTAGTCTAGTCAGTGGGGTGACCGACCGAATACCGACTAGGCACACTAATAGACCAATTTTTTCTAAGAGATACCATATTTTTTATGCTTTGCTTTTTTAATAAACAAACTTATTATAATATGCTTAATGTTTTATTTAAATTCAATTACTTCTTTTATTTTATTATGGTAGTATAAAAATGTACAAAATCTATGTAAATATATGTATAAAAATGAGTTATATATTTAAAATAATCATAAAATTCAAAGCCGATCAAGCTCCGACTAAATCCGATTAGTCGCCTAAACTGCCGATTAATCCTTAGTCAGTGACCCAACCGACCGAGTATCGACTACCGACTTTTGCAACTTTGGGTGAGAGGAAGGTAAGGAGTGATGTGCTGAAAAACGACAATTGGCAGTGGAAGCGAGAGAAAGATGGCAAAGTAGTGGTAGTATGACCCTGATGCGGAGATGTCGACGAAGGCTTTAGTGCTGGTTGGATCCGAGGTTGCACTATACATTGCTCGCATAAAATTGATGTTGAAAGGGATTGATGCCTCAAGGTAAGTGAACCTCGACTTTGCATGTAGCAAAGCCAACCGGAGTGATAGGAATATTAGAGCATGGATAAGGGTGCTGGTTGGAGGCAGTGAGAGGGAATAAAGTTAGCATCGACAATTGTCGGCATAGTTCTTGTTGAGATATTACTTATCTTTCTTATTATTTTCTTATTATCTATTTATTTTATATCTTCTTCATGTAATTTGCCCAATAGGTTCATCTCATATATAAGAGAACCCAAGGGCCTCTCATTAATGTAATCAATTCTTTTTCATCTACATGGTATCGGAGCGACAGTCCTAGATCGGAGTTCCCGTATCACACCAAACCCTAACCCTACCCACCGCCCCCCCTCGACCGTTGTCGTTCGCGCTCCCAAGACCCCACCCCCCCCTCCTTCGGCAACAACCTGGGCGCCCAGGCATCTTCGGCAGCAGCCCAGATCGCTGCCCCTCCCTCCGGTCACCACCCGAGCCAGCCCAGGCCATCCAACCTCCTCATGTTGGTGTTTCTCTATACCTACTTGACCAGTCTCACCATAACCGTGGTACCTTCATTTTGGCCACCTTACTTTGCAGAAGCTATGTCGTGTTCTCCCTTAGATTTCCATGAGATCATCCTTCCAATGTGAGGCATGCCATCTTAGGAAGCATCACCGTTCCTCTTTTCCATCCCGTCAAAAGTTTTATGTTATTTGAGCTCCTTCATTTAGATATCTGGAGTCTGAGTCGTGTTCCTAATCATCAGGACACCGTTTTTATCTTGTTGTTGTCGATAACTTTTCTAAACTTTCCTGGATCTTTTTATTGAAGAATAAGTCAGAGGCTGGATCTGGTATGAAATCTTTTATAAATGAGATAAAGAATATTTTTCTGCCAATGTCAAATATCTTTGTTCTGATAATGCTTTAGAGTTCTGCACCTTATAGCTTTCTGACTTACTTAGATCTCTTGACATTGTTCACCATACCTCATGTGTTTATGCATCCCAATAGAACAGTGTTGTCAAGCGCAAACACCGTCACTTACTTGATGTGACCCGAATATTGTTAATATTCAGCATGCAAACTAGGGCGATGATGTCCTCATGCCTTGCTATCTGGTGAACCGCATGCCTTCGTCTGCGTTGGGAGAGAAGATTCCTTTCTCAATTGTGTTTCTTGAGAAAGATCTTTTCTCCCTTACACCCAATGTATTTGGTTCAATTGCTTTTATTCACAATGTCTCTCCACATCGTAACAAGCTCTCTCCCAGAGCTGTCAAGTGTGTTTTTGTTGACTACTCTCGTACCCAAAGGGGTACCGTTGCTTTGATCCGCTTAGGAGAAAATACTTTGTCAGTGATGATGTTACTTTCTTTGAGTTTGTCATGTATTTTCTCCTACAGCCGATTAGCCCCATCTGACTATGACGATGAGATATACATGCCTCCACCTCCTATTATCGTACCACCACCTCCCTCTACTCCGGTTCCACGACCACCACCGCCGCCACCACTTATACCTACTCACGCCTCTACACCTGTCCTTATGGTTCCACCTTGTATTACGACTCAATTTTTGCTACGTGTTTTACTCACAAGTCTTGCTCGATTCCCCTTGCTCACGGACCTTATCCATCATCCAGCACGCCTCAGGCATGTAATGAGCACATTGTTTCTACTGATGATGCTACTGAGTTGTCTGTGCAGCAGGATTCCATACATGATGAGTAGATGCCCTTGGCAGATGATCTTGACGTGCAGATTTCTCCGCGCAAGCAGAAAGTTCCTCTTGCAGTCCAGGTTTCCTTAAGCAGACGGTCAGAGGATTTCAAGAGATTTACCTTGGCACTATTAGTCGTGGAGATACCACGAACATATCAGGAGGCTCTTCAGGATAATCAATGGAGATTAGCCATGGAGGAGGAGATGGTTGTGTTACAGTCACGTGGTACGTGGAGTCTTGTTTTTGCTCCAATTGGTGCATCAGTTGTGGGATGCAAATGGGTGTTCATTGTGAAACACCGTGCAGATGGCAGTATAGATCATTATAAGGCGAGACTTGTGGCACATGGGTTCACCCATATATGTGATAGACTATCAGGATACTTTCTCTCCTGATGCGGGACATTCTACTCTGTGCATTCTACTTTCTGTTGTTGCGGCATGAGATTAACCCCTTTACCAGCTTGATGTAAAGAATGCTTTCCTCTATGGTGATCAACAAGAGGAGGTCTACATGTGCAGCCACCTGGGTTTGCTACTGAGGGGGAGTGTTAGAAGGATTGCAGGCTTCACAAGACTATCTATGGCCTTAAGCAGAGTCCAAGAGCATGGTTCCAGAAGCTCTCGGACTTGATAGAGCAGCAGTGGTTTGTATAATCGACTACCGATCACTCTTTATTTGTGTACAAGACTATTTCCATGCCCGACATATCCTTTGTCGTGAGCAAAGTGAGTCAGTTTATGGAGCAGCCCGTACAGGCACATACGGATGCAGTCCATATGATTTGAGGTATCTAAAGACTTCACCAGGTACGGGACTTCTTTTTAGCAGAGATACATCTCTTTTAATTACATCATGTGTAGATGCAGATTATGTTGGGTGTCTAAAGGATAGGAACTCTACTTCAGGCTTCATTGTGTTCATAGGGAACTCCCTAGTTTCGTGGAAGAGAAAGAAGCAGACAATGGTGTCCAAATCGAGTGCTAAATCAGAATACAATGCCATGATGCACGCTAGCACGGAGATGATGTGGGTCAAATCTATTCTTACTAACCTGACTATAGAGGTGCCTCTTCCCATGCACCTCTAATGTGACAATCAAACCACTCTTTTCATTGCCAACAACCCAATTTTTCATGAGTGGACCAAACATATAGAGGTGGACTGTCACTACACTCGTGACCCAAACATATAGGGTCTTATTGTCACTGCTCATGTCAGCTTCTGGAGATCAGACAGCAAATGTTTTTACGAAGGACCTAGAGAGAGGGCCCTATCAGAGATGTTCCAAGCTGATCATGATCGATATCTACGTTCCAACTTGAGGGGGAATGTTGAGATATTACATATCTTTCTTACTATTTTCTTATTATCTATTTATTGTCTTCTTCGTGTAATTTGCCCAATAAGTTCCTCTCCTATATAAGAGAACTAAGGGCCTCTCATTAATGTAATCAATTCTTTTCCTTCTACAATTCTAATAGCATTCACATGTGTTTTCATTGAATGTGTTGATGGCTCCTAGGACAGTACCATGTCATTGCTTCAAAAACAAGAAAGGCAAATAGTCATGTCGATCAATATCAATAATGGGTGGAGACTTATAACAACAATCATTGCAAGCAGCATCTTCAATAGATGATTTCGATGGAAAATATGATACATTGTGGTTCATGGGCTTGTAATTTTAGAGAATAGGTTAATATGCTAATTAGACTTAGTTAAACTAAATTGCATCTTGAACTTTCATGGTTTATTGATGGCTTTGAACTCCTTATGCATCCACTTCACGACATCAAAAACCTTTCAGCATGATGACGAAGATCCATTAGTGTTGAGATATTAGTTATCATTTATTACTTTTATGTATTTTCTTTTCATTTTGTCTACTTTATGTAATTTATCCAACAGATTTCTCTTATATATAAAAGAACCCTAGGGCCTCAAGAATAAGTAATTCATTATTTTCTCTTCACAGAATATCAGAGCGATTGTCCTATACCGGAGTTCTCGTAACCCACCAGTGCCCAAGCCCCTACCCATCGCCCTTCTCCTCATCACGTGCATCGCCGGACACCCAAGGTCCCCTCGCGCGCCTATACAGCCCACTCCAAAGCTCTGTATGTGCCATCGTCGCTTCCCTAGGGCGCATTGTGCACACACAGCCCTCCCAAGGGCTTGTGTGTGCTGCACAACCCTATTCGAGGTTGTTGCGCCACAAAGGCTTCATCCAGACACCCCCGATATGATTTACTTTATGTAATTTACCCAACATGTTTCTCTTGTATACAAAAGAACCCTAGGACCTCATGAATAAGCAATTCATTATTTTCTCTCATAGGATATCAAAGTGATTGTCCTAAATCGGAGTTCCCGTACCCCACCAGTGCATGAGCCCCCACCCATCACCCTTGTACTCATCACGCACATCGTCGGCCACCCAAGGGCCTCTCGCACATTAATACAGTTCACTCCAAGGCTTTATGTATGCTATCGATGCATGGCCAGGGCCCCTTGTGCACACACAGCCCTCCCAAGGGCTTATGTGTGTTGCACAACCCTATTCGAGGTTATTACGTCGCCAAAGGGTTCATATGGACGCCCCCGCAACCCTGTTGGGTCGCTGCATAACTAGGCCCAGCACCATACGACACCACAGGACAGGCAGTAGGCATTGTGCTACTGCCGCCAGCAACCTAGGGTCTGTCGCACGCCCTCTGCCAACCCCCGTGGGTACTTCTCTTCGTCGTCGCCTAGTAGTCCGGAACGGTCTAATTTTGATCGGAAAATGAGATTACAGAGTAGTAAATCACATTTTCCTGTCCTAACGCGGGTTGGGGATTGACAAGGATGGTTGTATGAGTCTACACATACAACCAATCCTCTACATGCTCGTGTAGACCTGCTCATAAAGGTCTACTACCACAGTCGAGTTCCATTTTGGCCTCCTCATCATGTAGAGAACAAGGGTGACGTCTTCTCTTCATATGATTCCTTCAAGTGTCTGGCTCCCATCATGAACGTGAATGGGACCAACTATGAGTTGTGGTCCATGCAGTTCTTGACACTTATGTAATGCAATAACAAGGACCATTTTCTAACACAGCCTGAGGCGACGGATAATAGAGAGAAATGCTTCGTGGAAGCAAGATGACGTGTACGTGCATGTTTGGCTCTCTGGGAGTCTTACCTTAGAGATCGTAAATGACATTGTAAATCACCATATGATCAAGTGGGATATTCTGACAGCCATGTATACCCAAGCAAAGAACGAAGTCAAGATTCTTAAGGTACAGTTTTATATCTACACGACCAAGCAGAATGAGTGTCCTCTGCATACATTCTACTCTTCGCTTCATGGCATGTTTGAGAAGCTTCACGGCTTCATGCTCGTTACCATATCTCCATAATAGCATATGGCATACAAGAACTCCACGATGGTTGGAGTTTTCTTAACGGCTCTGGATCTAGAGTGTACGAGGCGGCACGTGCACAGCTTCTTACAAGCGCAACCATACCTACAATGGAGGACGACTATAGTCGCCTCAGCAAACTATTTGTACCACCACCTTCTACCACACAGACCTCGACAATGGTTGTATCTCGACAGGGGAGGTTCTACACAGTTCATAGAATCATAGGGCAAGGTCCTCGTGGCAGAGGATGTGGAAGTCAGCATGGCCCATACACCTATTAACATCGTCCGAGTCATTCTGAGATATATGCTATCAGAAGCATGGATACCCCGTATATACCTATGTGACCGAGCAGATTGAGCCTCCTATCAGTTTGGCTCTTCATACAGATTCACGTCGTCTCCCGTATGAGGGTGATAATGGCTCATGTTATCAGCACCACTACAGGTTCCCCATATGTTGCAAGCGTTGCTAGAGCCTCTTCAGCCTCCTCACGTATAGCCTATACTTTTACCAGTTGTATGCTTGTAGCAAGGCAGATATGATAGAGTGGATCATGGACTCTGGTGCTTCCCACCAACTGTGTGGAGATAGAGCACAGTTCAGTTCATATATGGCTATAACCCCTAGTAGATGGGTCTTAATTGTGAACAAAGTTCATTTACTCATTACAGGAAGGAGGTTCATTTGATATCATCCATATGCCTACATAATATCTTATATGCACCTGATTTTCAGATGAATTTACTTTCTATTAGTCAGAACACTAGGGATCTACATTTTTGTACCATCTTTGACCCTCTTCTCTTGTGTTTCAGGACATACTAACGGGTAGGGTGATTGGATGTGGTCGTGAGCAGTGGAGGCTTTACATACAGCTCCAGCCTCCTAGGGTCAGTGCCTCTACAGTTCCTGGTGGATCATTCACACCATACTTATGGCATCTTCATTTTGGTTACCTTCCTCCATACTAGTTGTGTCATATTCTCTCACAGATCTCAACGTGTTCTACTTTCCAGTGTGAGGCTTGTCAACTTGGAAAGCATCACCAAATTTCTTTTCATGGTCATCAGAGTCATAACAATAATCATTTATTTGCTTGTTCATCTTGACATTTGGTGTCCCAGTCGTGTTCTTGATCACCAAGGACACCATTTTTATCTAGTTGTTGTGGATGATTATTCTAGATTTTTTGGATTTTTCTATTGAAAAACAAGTCTAAAGATGGGTCTGTCATTAAATCTTTATTAATGAAATAAAGAATCTTTTCCCAGCTCTTGTCAAGTTTATTCGCTCTGACAATACCTTAGAGTTCTACAAATTACAATTATATGAGTCCTTCAGGTCTCTTGATATCATAAAGTAGACAATGTGCTTACACTTCTCATCAAAACGATGTTACTGAAAGTAAACACAATCACTTGATATAACCGAGAAGCTTTTAATCCAAAGTCATGTTCCTAACTTTTTATAGAGTACAGTGGTCCTCATTGTTTGCTACTTAATGAACTACATGCCACCTTCTATTTTAGGAGAGAAGATCCCTTTTTTGATTTTGTTTCCCAAAAGAACGTGTTCTCCCTTACACCTCGTATGTTCAGCTCTGTTGCCTTTGTTCATCGTCTGACGCCTGGTCGCGACAAGCTCTTCCCTAGAGCAATCAAGTCTGTCTTTGTAGGCTACTCTCTTACCCAGAAGGGGTACCGCTGCTTCCAATCCAATTTGACAAAGGTGTTATGTCAGTGATGATGTCATATTCTTTGAGTCTATTATGTATTTCTCTCCTACATATGATAGGTTGACTCCGTCTTACTCCGGAGAGGAGGTATATGTGCCTCCTCCTCCTATGGCTACACCACCTCCAATACCTCCACCACCTTCACCACCTCCACCACCACAACCTTCAACCACTTCCAGTACATACATCTGCTAATGTGCCTACCCTTGCACCGCTACCCAATACGTTAGCCCATCTGTAACCATATTTCTATGTTAATAGGCCTCACACGGTTCTCCCTGCTAATGAGCCCTTCCCCCGTCATCTAACACATCCCAGGTATGTACTGAGCACATTGTTTCTACTGATGGCACTAGTGATTTGTCCATGCAACAAGATTCTTTACAGGATAAGCAGGTGCCATCTCAGGAGGGCGGTTTATAAGTTGAGGATACAGGTGATCTTGATGTGTTCATTCCTCTGCGGAAGCAGAGATGTACTTGTGTTACATATCCTCTTGCAACCCATGTTTCCTTGGGTAGATTTTCATAAGATTTCAAGAGGTTTGTCGAGAGATTGTCAGTCGTGGAGATACCATGGGCATATCAGGAGGCGATACATGACAATTAGTGGCATCTTGTCATGGAGGAGGAGATGGTTGCTTTGCAGTCAAGTGGCACATGGAGTATTGTTATAACTCCTACAGGAGCATCTATTGTGGGATGCAAGTGGGTGTTCACGGTGAAGCATCGAACATATGGCAGTATGGATCGTTGTAAAACAAAGCTTTTGGCTCGTGGGTTAACCCAAACATATGGGGTAGACTATCAACATACTTTCTCTCAAGTGGCTCAGCATTCTACATTGTGGATCCTTCTCTCTATTGCAGTGACACAGTACTGACCCCTATATCAACTTGATGTGAAGTCTCTATGATGATCTTCAGGAGGAGGTCTATAAGCAGCAGGCACCTAGGTTCATTGTTGAGGGGGTGTCAAAAGATTTACAGACTTCATAAAGCAATGTATAGCATTAAGCAGAGTTCAAGAGCATGATTTCAGAAGCTCTCAATCTTGGCAGATTTTCGTGAGATCGACTACATATCATTCACTATTTGTTGAAAGATCTCATAGAGGTACAGTTGACATACTAATTTATGTTGATGATATCATTGTTATATGGGATGATGTGCAAGGCATCCAAGCGGCTAAGGATTTTCTTGATCGACATTTGTAACCAAGAACCTTGACAATCTACTTTACTTCTTTGGATTGGAGTTCGTTAGGAACCAATGAGGTCTTGTGATAGACCAAATGAAGTATGTTACATATCTTCTTTCTGAGACGAGTATAGCAGATTGCAAGCCTGCCACTACTCTCATGGACCCGAGTATGAAGTTATATGATAATTGTTAGAAATCAACAATGCAGAAGCGTAATATCAGAGAAATAGAATAAACATGAAGAACACTGGGATTTTACGTGGAACTCTACTCCATGAAAAGCAAGATGAAACCACAGGAGAATGTCTCTAAGGGCCTGATTCTTCTATTGAAGTTTTCCCATCTGATACAGTTGGTATGGGGCTTTTTATATAGCCCCCATTGAGTCTCCAAATCCCACAAACAGTAGATGTGATAATAATATGACGTATATATTCCAGCATTTTCCCTCAAGCTAGAGCATGTAATGCTTAGCTTGAACAAATAGAAAGAAATCTCGAACTCACAATACAAGGCACTACAGACAATATCAACTCAACGCATAATCTATTGACGGTTGATGTCGAGGACGTTGCTTCGCATGTTGTGCTGGTGAGGAGGAACTAAAGGGTTGGAGAGCGAACTGAACTGAGTCTCCTCGTTGGAGAACATGCGTTATGTATTGCGTCTGTCAGAATCATTGAAACTGTAATGAGTCTCCATCTCGGGAACTCTGGTCCGCAACCGCTCCATCTCTCTGAAGGGCCAAACTGGAAAAAGTCGTGAAAACATCCTCGTTGGAGTCCACGGTCGCTAGAGAATGGAGTCTGAAAGTCTCCTCATTGGAGAATCGGATCTCTTCCATACTGGCTCAGAGAATGGGACCTCTACTCTAGAGTCCCCTATGAAACCACATGAAAACTCCGAGCCGACCAGATAAAAAATGGGAACCTCATAAACAAAGAACGCATGCATGTGCGCCTTGAAGTGAAAACTCTGAACCAATCTATAGAATCTGAATTTGGCAATCTGTAGAGTCTGACATGTGGCCTAGAATCTGAACTGGAGACTTGTAAAACTATAGAGTTGCTCCCTCTTTCTCCCATGCTGGTTGAAAAATAACAGCATCGACCAAGTTGAGAGAAGACATGAAGATAGGGAAAACAAGCAAAATCTCAAATAATTTTTTTCATGTATGGTTTTTTCCTTTAAAGTACGCACCTTTTCTAAAATAAAAACAAAATAATCTCTGACTTTTTTTACCTATGGCTCTTTTTTGTACGTAGCATCCTTTTTAAGTCATTTAATATTTTGAGGGGGGTCATCTCTCTTCCTTTTTTGATACAACACAGCAGTAGGCTCGTTGGGCCTCAAATAAAATCCCTCTATTTTTTAAAACACACGGCCCACTTGGGCTTTTATTTAGGGTTCCCAATTAGGAACCCCAAATCAAATCGCCCCCCTTATGGGGCTTGTTTGAAGTCGCCATCGCTGCTCAAGGGTTCCCTAATGGAACCTGGACGTCGTTGCTATCGTAGGAGGTGGTCTCGTCCTTCGATCGTTATTGGAGAAGCAGCATGGAGTGGTTGTAGAGAGGTTGGAAGTCTCCTGGAGGGCCTGTGGTTATGCGCCACCTCCAGAGGAGCCGTTAAGGTTGGTATGGACCCATCCTCGAGCATGACGGGGAGGAGGGTGGTGCCGTCAATGCTTGGATGTCGCTGGAGATGCAAAAGGCAGCACGACGAGCCCTTCAAGGGTTGCCATCCTGCAGGATCGGTTTTACAAGAACCTGTCTCCCCTCATGGGGCTTCTACTTCATCGATATGCACTGTTGTGGTGCCTTCATAACATCGCCTTAGATTTGGAAGGGTGGTGGTGCTAGGAGTTGTTAATGTTGGGTTCATGTGCTCTGTCTGGAGCATGTGCTCGAGTCTGAATCTAGATGTTGACTTCAGTTGTGATCGGAGGAGGCAACGTGAAAAGGTTACATGGAATAGTTACACGGTGAAAGAGGCCATATCTTCCTCTTCTTCGTTGGAACGTCACCTCTACCCTATGCAATTTGGAGATCTCAATGTTGATGAAGAAGTCGATCTGAAGAACTATATTGAGAACAAACCTTGTTGGAGATGCTGGTCGTTGAGCAAAAAATCAGGGTTTCGATAGCAACCCTAGAACTTTCAAACCGCTCCAAGCGTACCGAATTCAAGGTTTCAAAACAGTGTAGCCAATCATATTTGAATCAACGGATAATCAGAACCACTGGGCCAACAAATATGAAATTGAATCTAAACATAGGACCGTCGGTGGTAGAAAAATTAGGATTTCGAGAAACCAAGGTTGCAGAAAGCAGTAGTCGGTCGGCAGGATAATGACTAAGGATTAATCGATAGTTGGATGACTAATTGGATTTAGTTGGCCATTAGTTGATTTTGAATTTTTTTTAATAATTTTAAATATATAAATCATTTTATAAATAGATTTGCACAATGTCTATACTTTCATAATAAAATAAAAGAAATAATTGACTTTAAAGATAACATTATTGCAAATTAGAATAAGTTTACTTATGTATTAACATAGATTTGTATGTTTTCTATGCTTACATAATGAAACAAAAGAAGTACTTGACTTTAAATATAACATTAAGCATATTAGAATAAGTCTTTAAAAAAGCAAAAAACAAAAAAATATAAAAGCCTGATGTAAAAGTCAGCCGACTAGTCGGCCGACTACTCGGGCTGATCGACTAATGGCCGACTAGGCCTAGTCGAGTCGGCTACCCCCTCGACTCGACTAGTCGGCTTAGTCGGTCGATTTTTACAAGCTTGCGAGAAACCCTAGAAATGAATCTTGAACTTAAACTCGATCTTCAAACAACATATGAATATGAATAATCTTCAAGAATGAGCAAGAATGGAATCTGTTCTTATAATCGAATCTCGAACAAATCATTAACATAAATAAATCCTCAAGAATCGAAACCGCTCTAAGACTAAATATGAATAATCTTCAAGAATAAACAAGAATGGAATCTGCTCTCGTAATCGAATCTCGAACAAATCATGAACATAAATAAATCCTCGAGAATCGAACCCGCTCTAATACCAGGTAAGAAATCGATAATGTGAAAGCATAATATCAGAGAAATAGAATAAACATGAAGAACTTCAGGATTACGTGAAACCCTACTCCGTGAAGAGTGGGATGAAACCACGAGAGAACGCCTCAAAGGGCTTGATTCTTCTATTAAAGTTTTCTCATCCGATACAAATAGGTGTGGAACTTCTTATATAGCCTCCATTGAGTCTCCGAGTCCCATAAATAGTAGATGTAGGACTAAACCATCGAATGTGGTAATTGGACCTTGGGGGCTCATCACTACATGTGACGTATATACTCCAACAATAATGACACTGAGGAGGTAGACAAGAGGAGGTACATGGAGCTCATTGGTAAGCTCCTATACATGACTATCACCAAGCCAGATATGTCATTTGCAGTAAGCAGAGTGAGTCAGTTCATGAAGCAGCCTAGACAAGCAATCCATACGCTCATAAGGTATCTCAAGACCTCACCTAGCATTGGTCTTCTATTTAGCAGAGACATCCCTTGACGTTATAGCTTGTGCAAATGCAGATTATGTGGGGTGCCCCACGTACAGGAAGTTTACCTCTGGCTTTGTTGTGTTCATAGGGAGTTCCTTGCTGTCATGAAAGAGCAAGTAGCAGAAGGTTGTTGCCAAATCCAATGCAGAACCAGAGTATAGAGCCATGGCATAGAAGAGTACAAAGATGATGTAGGTCAAATCTGTTTTTACTGACATAGCGGTTAAAGTGTCACTTCCCATGCACCTCCAATGCGAACAACCAAGATGTTCTCTTCATTTCCAACAATCCAACCTTCCATGAGAGGACAAAGCATATCGAGGTGGACTGTCACTACACTCGAAACATGATTCAGAAGGGTTTCATCTCCACCACTCATGTCATCTCATGAGATCAGACAACAGACGTGTTCACCAAAGCCCTAGCCAGTGGGCCATTCGAGGGATGTTTTTCCAAGATGAGCATGATTGATATCTACACTCCAACTTGAGAGGGAGTGTTGAGGGGTTAGTTATCATTTATTACTTTCATGTATTTTCTTTTCTTTTTGTCTACTATATGTAATTTACCCAACATGTTTCTCTTCTATATAAGAGAACCCTAGGGCCTCATGAATAAGCAATTCATTATTTTCACTTCATAATTACCATGCAAATATTAAAAATATGAAAGCTCATATCCTATTTTCAGTCCTCTTTCTTCAAATATCTTTAAAAATCATGTTGCGGGACCAATGTGTAGATCATAAACTGTACTACTTGATGCGATTAATTTTCAGGTACGAAAAAAATGGTAGTGTAAAAAAGCAGAAACATGATAAAGGAGAGGAGGTAGAATGTTCAAAGAATTACAAGAGGTTGAGGAAGTATCCTGACTAAATGGCAGAGGACAACTTTGGTGCCCCTCGAGGGAGGAATCAATGTAGCAATTGCACTAAGATGTGTGATGCTTGTAGGTATAGCCATTGTACAAACATTAAACTAGGGCAATATAAACTCAGCATAAAGAGCTCAATCATATGCATTGTTAATTGTCTTGAAAGTGTGCATATAAAGCTCATGATGTACGTTAGGTCATGGCACGTGGATGTATATAAAAACATAACAAACATTTGTTTTTCCCAAATTATTTTGGACTACAAAGACTGACAACTCCTTAGTCTAGTCTTGGACACTCCAAGTACCTTACAATAAAAATTACAATAAATTCTAGAATTGCTAACCTTGAGAAGAAACTTATCATCAAGCTTTATTAATTTTGTCCAAGAGTATGTACCATCTCAACCAACATGACGGCACTCTTCTTGGAGGTGCTTCCACTATAGCAAGACTATTCGTTTAGCTTAAGGGATTATAAATCAAGTTTTAGTTCCCTAGATAAGATCATTTATATAATGAACTAACAAAGTCGACAATTTCGTTCAACTAATATAGCATGATAATGGCAAGCATCAAACTTAGGAACGTCACCAAGGCAATATTGTGATCCTAAGCTTGGTCTGGTGAATCAGGGGTGGAATTTTTTATCATGATTTAGACAATGTCCCTCGGTACATGGGAGCACTTTGTTTCAGAATCACTAACATAACTTGAATGAATGCTCCTAAACTCTTAGGATAAACCATAGGATAAATGATGTCGTCAATTGTGAGTCATGATGATGTGAGATACTACCATGGGATGATCTGATTAGACCTTCAATCCCGATTATGTATGGTTTTGACTAAAAACAATAACCATTAAGGTGTCCATTTGGCCCATGAACTGATGATCATCATAGTAAAGAAATGACACAAAATGTAAAACAAAGAATGATTACATGGAATGCAAAAGCAGAAAAATTAACACCTTGCTATGTATTGAATCTTAACCATCTATTCTGATAAACCCAGTTAAAGAAATATTTCTGCACCCGTCGACTATTCGCTTCCCTCGACTATTTGCTTTAGCGGAAAATAAGGAAGCCTCCGTCGCTTCCTGCTGGGTGGACGATTCTTGGTCTCCATGCTTCCTGGGCTCCATCTTCGATCAGAAGCTCATGGATTTTCTGGCTTTGATGAACGTTCTTGCTCAGGCGGGATCTCCCTCTGGTGGCTTGGATCACTGGGTTTGGAGGGACGGTCTCTTCTCGACTTGGAAGGCATACACATCCTTGCTAGATTCTCCGCCTCCTACTTCGGATTCTTTGGTGCGAGGCTGTGGCTTCTTCTGGGGCCTGGGTTTGCCCTTACGTATCGTCTTCTTCCTTTGGCTCTTGCGCAGAAGGAGGCTCTTGACGCGCGATCGTTGTTCCAGGTTGATCCCCTCGGTCTCTAACACTTGCGGCCTGTGCGATTCTAATGTGGAAACTCTGGACCATCTGCTGTTTCTTTGCCCCAAGGTCCGGGAGATGTGGGACGACCCCTTCATGAATTGGATGCTCGCTCGTGATGTGGAGTCCTTCTGCGACTCCCTCTTTTCTAACAGCTTGCTCCGGTGGCTTGTCTGTGGTCGCTATGGCTTGCTCGCAACGAGGCCCTCTTCTCCGAGCAGCGGTTTTACCTGGAGAACGTCTTCTGCCGTGCTAGGGCTTTTGTGGCTGATTGGTGTCTTGTATGACTTGCATGTTTTCTCGTTCTGTTTAGTTGATGGCCGCCCACTTCGGGAGGCTACTTGCCTCCTTCGCGGAGGGCTTTGTTTTTAGTTTCTTCTTTTGTAACTTCTACTTTTCTATCTTAATATATTGGGGTGAGCACCATCGAGTGTATCCCCCTCTTCTTGACTTCAAAAAAAAAGAAATGTTTCTGCACCCTCCACAAGAAGGGCAAGCGAAGCTAGCCACCATACCATACCAGAATACCTTACCAACACAGGAGTGGGTGCCCCCCATGTGGGCAGCAGGCATGGCTCAAAATTTGACAATATTTTAATTTCATCGGGTTGGCGAAACAGAAATCAATATACCAAATTTATATTCTGGACCCAATTTCACCTCATCGATATTTCAATTTTGCCAGCTTGTTGACATGAAATTGAAATTTTAGTCCATGGTAGCTGGTCCCCTGTCTCGAAACAGATTATAATTCAGGTATATAGAACCATCTGTCTCTGGGATTCATTTGTTCTGGCAACATAAATTCCCCAGGGTTAGATTTCTTCATATCCTTTGTATTTTCCCATTCTCCACATATAGTGAAAACAAACATCGTCACCCAAGAACGTAGTCCACTTATGAATGAACCTTGTAAATCCGTGTACATGTGCTTTTCTTGTCCGTGTTTGTGATCGTTTGCTTTCTCTACTCGCAACAAACCGGTATCAATGCATCGAGTTTGCCTGGATCACATGGACATTACACAAACCGAAGATCAAGAGATTCATAGGAACGGATTCAATTTACGGCAGAAGATGTATCCCCTTCTCAAGGAGTAAGGCATCTGAGCATCGTTGGACCAGGAGAGGGAGAAGGTAATCGAGCCCTCAAAGTTATGGTGTAAGAAGAGAAAGCGCAGTCGACAATCATGTTATGTTTGATAGACAAGATTATCGTAGAGGTTGCCGATGAGAACACAATTGTGAGTCCATTGTTGAGGATGGAAAGTTTATAGATGACGAAATCTTTGACCAACAAGTTGTTGATGAAGCAACGTATGTTTTCTCTCTGCATGCAAGAATGCACTTCTCTTAAGGAATATCATAGATCATCTAAATACGTTGTTGATAAATTTAAGAAACACGTATGTTAATATAAAAGATGAGGATGTTGCCTTAAATCTATTATTTTCTCTTTCACTGCCATATGAAAAAAATTGTCATTTATTTCTAGGAAAAAAGAGAACCCTCAAGGAAGTCCGAGTGAGTTTGCATAGTATGAACTTCGGCACATGGCTACTGGTAAACAGGTCTCTCATGTCATAAGATCAGTTATGACTCATGCGCAAGGTTTTAAATATTGATATTGGTTTCCATATCGACACCATGTCGAATATAGCGACGATTTTTTTCAAAAAAATCGAAATTTCACCGGTATCGACCAACATTTGTTAAGGAATGACCTGAAAAAGCCCCTATATCGTCATATTGCTCGATATTTTGGTTACATGTCGAAACCAAAATTTGCCAAAATTTCGTTGATGTTCCATGAAATCTAACATGAGAAGAGTATGGTGGTTTTGAGAATGCGATGAAAGAAAAGCAAGAATCAAAATTCAAGAATCACAATCCTGAAAACATTAGCAATTAATGTGAGGAACCTTGATATTGGAAGAAAGACTGGCCAAAAAAGAAAGCGAAGGCAACAGTTGCTGCAGTGACTCACGGAGTGCAAGTTCTGTAAATGATTCGGTTCTAACCGTCATAAATCAAGAGCTTAGGAAACATCAATCTAGCAACATTGCTCGGATACTAAAAGGAGATACTTCTCATTAATACTCTACCCCTTTATTTGTAACGATAGAGGTCAAAATAAGTATGCATATACATGGAATGAAATCAAAAGACAATAATAATGGTCTCAGGATATCTCATAGAATATCCCATGGATTTCTGCAATATCCAGAGGATATACATAAGATTAAGAAGATAGTGGAGGAATTTTCTATAAATACAAGTTAAATATTAAGAAAAATACGGGAAATAAAAATCTAACCATTCAAATATGGATGCATCATTGGAGCTCAGGTCAAGAATCCAGACAGACCGAGATGTCAAATGTCAATACATATCCACAGCCACCCATAAAAGATAAAACAACAAAGCTCCATGTCCTCTCAATATACTTTTTTTACTATTATTGAGAAAAAGAGTAGACGACATTGCTAGGTTCATATATTTTATAAATAATTGCAGTTTTTATTTCCCAAGGCCAAGGGTAAAAGGCAAATCATACCTGCGCACCAAAGTAGGCTAGCTCAGCTGCCTCATCAAAAGTCAAATGTGGCACAGGATGTGCTTGTGAGCATATTCGCGGATCACATGTCAAAACACCATCGACATCCTTCCACACCTGTAAACTCATATATTCAGAACTGAAGGATGTAGTGGCAACAAAACATTACATGTACTATCTTACAAGAGAGAGAAACCTAATGTTATAAAGTAGTATAGCATGTACTTTCTAATTACTTGTATTGTTAAAATTCAATGTGCTGGTACTTGAGCATGTAAACTCTAATCCAAAGGACGAGGGTCCGAATCTTGTCCTAAAATCTCAAAGAAAGGGGCAATGGACCAAGCTCATTATAAGTTTAAGTAGAAAGGAATAAACCAACCCAGATCTCTGCTGAACAAGATAATACAATTAGGAAATAAAATGCCAAGGATAGAGAACCAGACTCAACAATCAAGAAGAGCATGCTTCAGCAGACACCATAGCCTATAAATTAAATGTAATATCTGAACCTGAATCTCTCGCAACCCCAAGGCTTTCCCAATTGTAGTGGTGGTCAGGTCACTGCCACCCCTTCCCAGAGTTGTGACCGCACATGATTTCCAACCCTGAAATAGAACATAGCGATGTTGAGTAGAGAGAATTAAGTTAACAAAGTTTATGATCAGGTTGGTATCATGATCACAAGATACCTTTCCAAGGAAACCAGTGACGATGGGAATGGCTGGGTCAGCAATCCAGTCTCCGTGCAGTTTCTTTGAAACAGCAGGATAAGTTGCTGCCATAATATCCGCATTTGTGAAATCATCAGTAGTTATGAAACCAATGTTGAATGCATCATACTGCAAAATATATCAAGAAAACAAACTCAGATACACAAGTTGGTTAGATTCGTTTCAAGAAAACAATAATATATGCATCAGGCTGTGAAATACACAAGAACTCAACTAGAATATACTTGATCAGAATTAGAGTATGCTTGCTGTAACAAAATTCATAAATATTACATCTCCATGACTAAAAAAGATACTTTTTTTGCTATACTTCCGCAGCCAATTTATTGTTTTTCTTATCTTGTTGAGTTCCCCCATGATTCTTCCCAACCCTTTAATGTACAAAAGATGTTCAGGTTTCATTGCTAAAGAAGAAATGTTATATTCTTGATGACTCGTGTGAAATTGTTAACTTGTCAAGGACGAGGATATGCTTACAACGGTCTCTATATGTGACATATTCCCCCTCATTTCACAAGTAATAACAAAAGACGATAAGGACCACTAACTTCTTGAGATGTTTAAGGAATTTTGGGGCTATGCGGTTTTTCCCTCCACATCGGAGGGTATCCACATTAGATCCTTGCAAGTTTCTTGATTTCTTAGATCCACGTTAGATCCACAATCACATGAGTATAAGGATTACCTCTTGAAACGTGATTGTGATCCCGAGGCCTTTAAAGAAAGAGACCTCTTATCTCAAGTCCGGTCCAACGAGAGAGAACTTGTGGTTGTGTGGATGAGACGTGTGCTTCCTACAATCCAACGCGATGATCCGAGCGAGGAATCTCCACATTTCGTCTCACGAAATCCGATGTCTTCATCAAGAGCACGAGGCATCGAAGAAGATGAAGATCCATGAACAATCAATCCGGCAATATGACAGCAGCGCAACAATGTTTGCAGTCTCCACAAACCGTATGTGAACGGTCGCAAGGGTTAGAGAGGGAGAGAGGGTTGACGTGTGGTAAGAAAGAGAGGGATTTGTTGTTGCAACAATTGCATGAATTAAAAGAGCTAAGGTTAGACGACCAAAGTCCTCCTCCATGGAAAAGATAAAGGCACTTGTAAGATATTGAGGATCAAGAGCTACAAGTAAAACATTCACCATTGTGGTGTTTCTTCAAGTCATCGGCAACTCTGAACTATTACTCATGGGCATTTAGCTATGAAGCTTCTTGAACACGCCTCGTAGCGAGGAATAATGTAGGAAATGTTGATATTGTATCGATCCGTCCGGAAAAGGATATATCGACGATATCGGTGGAAATGTCTGAAATGGCTCAAAAAAGCTATTTTTTGTCATTTTTCAGAAATTAAGATCATTCAAGATATTAAAACAACAAATAACCTACAATTACACGCTTATATCACACATATCGGTCATTTTTTTTTGAAAGCTCAAAAAGGGGGAGACACGCGATGGTGTTCACCCCAAAATAATATTATAAATAAAGAATAGTGCGAGATACTTACACACTGAGGAGGGGAAGAAAGAAGGAAGAGAAAGGGGTCAGAATAATAATAAAAAAACGGCAACCGGCCCCAAGGCCCAACTACGTAGACCAGTCAGCGATACCGATGTTAATGTTGATTGTTGACTTATAGATATTGGAAATGGAGTTTATCTAAGTTCTTATAACATTAAATAACTTACAAATATACACTTAGATCACATATATCGATCATCTATGACCCTTGTATCGCACATATCGGTCATATCGAACATATCGTTGTTAATGTTGATTTGTGGAGATTAATAAACATTGCAATTGAAAATTTGGAATCAAAGTAGCTGTGATTCTAACTTGATCAGCATTAGACTTCTTTTCATTTATATTGTCAAATAGGATGAAGTTAACCGATTAAAGAACCATCGTATGTACCCGGCCCTACTACGAGTAGCAAACAAGTAGTGAAATCAAGCTTATAAGGGTAATATCATTTATATATATAGATAGATAGATATCGGCGAAATATCAACAATATCGGCGAAATATCAACGATATCGATCGATATTCGAGAACTTTTGTACACAAACCAATCATTTTTTAGCGATATTACTCGATATGGTGATATATCACCGATATTACGCGAGATAACAGCTGATATCCTGGAATAGAATATCTATATGAATATCGATACCCACATCTCATCAATACCGATATATCGGTGATATATCACTATATTGCCAACCTTGACGAGGAATATTAAGCATGGAGAGGACGACCATCCTACTTCGTCGTGAAGATGTCATACTGGAGCCGGAGGATCTTCATCTCATGCTTTGCTTGAGAGTATATGGTGGAGAGTATCTCCCATATCGCTTTTTTAGTATAAACGATGGTGAAGTCCCAAGGCCGCCCACCTCGAAAATTCATTGTTGAATTATGAAGCAAAAAAATCACGTATTATTAAACCATATCTAATACAATGTTTTCCTATGATCAAGTGCATTCTCATAATAAAAGGAATGGACGTGAAAGATGTTTTCATTCCTAGCCAACCAGAAAGCCCATATAATTGCAAAAGGAGTTGTGGCGTCCTTCTGAGAGTTCCCACTGAATGCTTTAATTGAGCTCCAAAAAGAATCAGTTTTGCATGTCCAAAGCCACTAGAAGTTAGCCCGCTCCCATACTTGAATAGAGTCTAGATGCAACCGAAAAAAGATGCACCAAATCCTCCACTCTGTCGCCACAAAGGCATGCCATGTCTCCATTCCTAAAAGCTTGTCCATGTGTTCCTTAGTGAGAATCCGACCATGTCTAAGCACCATAGAAAACATTGATCCAATGGGGATCCGAGCCTTCCAAATCAAATGGTAATCCAGTCTTGTCTCATCCTGCATCATCTTCCGGTACGATATGAAGACCTTTTGATAAAGAAATGACCATTCGATCATATCCATTGGTCCCTACCATCCACATGGCCCTCAAGTTCGACCGGCTCATTGGATAAGCGCATAAAATCATCAATACTTTGCTCAAAGAAAGCCACTACAAAAGATAGGACTCAAGTACCATTGAACCATGCTTGTGCCACAGCGATGTCACGGTCGCTTGCCAATGTGAATAGTCTCGAGAAATGAGTTGTAAGGGAGCCCATAGTAGTCCGATCATTTAGCCAGAGATGGAACGAAAGTCCATCCCCCATCACTGGGGTCAGTAACTGCCTCATCTCAGATATCGCTTACCAACACAAATAGTCTCGGGAAACGAATCACAAGGAAGCCCATACTAGTCTGATCATTTAGCTAGGCGTCGAATGAAAGTCCATCCCCCATAACCGAGGTCAGCAACTACCTCATCTCGAGTGTCTCTTGCCAACATAAATAGTCTCGCGAAATGAATCAGAAGGATCTCATACTATTCAGGTCATCTAGCCATAAGCAGAATGAAAGTCCATCCCCCATCATTGAGGTCAGCAACTGCCTCATCTCGATAAGATTTCTGAGATCCCCAGCTAAAGTGGGGAAGGTAACCGCATAGGCGAAGCCATCACAAAAGGCTAAATTAAAATGCAATTCCTACATAATCCTCTCCCGCATCACCTTGGCACTGGGTTAAATTAAAATATCATTAGCAATCTCCGTTGTAAGAGTGTTAGAGAGTCAAACATGTGCTCATATATTGTCTTGTTTCCATGAAACGTTTGCACAAATGTTATAGGCTAGCTCGAGTTACGTCTGGATATATTCTTTGTTGTTATCTCCATAATACTCAAGAATTGCATTGCCCAAAGTTTTTACTAGATCCAATCCATCTTGGCGATGGACATGAGGCCTCTAAATGCCCCAGAGGATGAAGGTGGGGGTAAATCAACCTTGTTTTTTGTCATGACGAACAAAAAGATTGAAATGTGCCCACCTCCTCTTTCTGTAGCCCTCGTACGAAGACGAGTCCAGATTCCAAATGTTAGAAATCAACAATGCGGAAGCGTAATATCAGAGAAATAAAATATGAAGAACACCGGGATTTTACGTGGAACCCTACTCCATGAGGAGCAGGATGAAACCACAAAAAAATGCCTCAAAGAGCTTGTGTTTTCTATTCATTCTTCTCTCTCATCTGAAACAATGGGTGTAGGTCCCTCTTATAGTCCCACCAACTAACCAAAGTCCCACTAACAGTAGATGTGGGACTAAACATGTGGATGTGGTAATTGGACCCTGGAGGGATCCAATTACCCATCACTACAATGATGCATACTCCCAAACTCCCACTCAAGATAGAGCATGCAATTCTCAGATTGGATAAATAGAAAGAAATCTCAAACTCACAAGACAAGGTGTTGCAAACAATATCAACTCAACGCATACTCTATTGTCAGTTGACATCGAGGGTGTTGCTTCTCATATTGTGCTAGTGAGGAATAACAAAAGGTTGGAGTGTGAGTTGAATTGGGTCTCCTCGTCAGAGAACATGTGCTTTGTACTGTGTCTCAGAGTCACTGAAGCTAGAATGAGTCTCCACCTAGAGAACTCTTGCCCGCAACTGCTTCATCTCTCCGAAGGGCCAAACTGGAGAAAGCCATGGAAACATCCTCGTCGGAGTCCACGATCGCTGAAGAATGGAGTCTGAAAGTTTCCTCGTCGGAGAACCGGGTCTCTCCCATACTGGCTCAGAGAATGGGATCTCTACTCTGGAGTCCCTATGAAACCATGGCCTCAAATTTCAGCGAAATTCAATCGAATTTCTGTCGAATATCAATATCCAATCGAAATCGAAATTCAACCGAAATGACCGAAATGAACGAAATACGGGAGCCATGGTATAAAAATGACCGCAGTTTGACCGAAATTCTGTTTTGGTCGGTCACCGAAATGGTGATCGAAACCGACATTTAGGGCCTTGTATGAAACCGCATGAAAACCTGAAGTCCAAATAAAAGATGGGACCTCTTAAATGATGATCGCACATCTGCAATGGAACCGAAAACTCTGAAACAATCTGAATGTTGAGTCTGGATATGAAATGTAGAGTCTTAATCCGACTTGTAGATTCTGATTATGAACAATCTATAGAACTCAACAGAATACTCCCCATTTCTCCCATAAGTGGAATGATACTCGACCAAGTTGGGAGAACAAATGAAAAGGAGTTGAACAAAAACTTCAATTTTCTTTTTTTCATCTCTCTTTTCGACAAATCATTTTTTCTGACTTTTTTGCATGGATTTTTTGTATATTTTTTTACGTACGGCTCATTTTTTGTACGTAGCCTCTTTTTAAAGTTGTTCAATTTTATTTTTTTGGCTTTCATCTCTTTTCTTTTTTTTCATATGACCTACTTGGTCCCAAATGTACAACTCCTCTCTCTCTCTCTCTGGAACATGTAGCAGTCCCCACCTTTTTTAAAACCAAAAACTAAAATAGGTCAAACACGTTGGACCTGTGACCCTTTATTTATGGTTCCTCGATTGGCAACCCCTCTCACGAAGGGCACGGCCCTCGATAGGCTCTTTCTTTGTGATCGTTGTCGCCATTGGAGAAGACCCATCGCATACGACGATGCTAGATGGTGTTGCAGCTTCCTCCTGCACGGTCTCCGCCTGGGGATGTGGAGTACAGCAGTACGAGGACGGCTTTCTGCCTCCTGTAGATGCTGCCTGGAATGAGGATGTAGTGCGGCTGAGATCGGGTGATGTTGTAAATCGGAGAGGAGGTCTAGAACCTCTGCCTGGAGGTTGTGTGTGTTGCCTCCTCTTCTTCTTCCATTTTTTCGCGAGTGTTGGATAGCATCTGTAGATTTCCTGAAAATGGACTTCACCATGATACTGAAATCGCCACCTCCTGTAGCTCATCTTCGTCATCAACTTGGGTTCCTAGATGGAACCCCAACACGTGCAGATATGGCACCACCGCATGAGAGCCATGATCCTTTTAAAAGGGGATTACATGTGCTCATTTCTTGGCCATCATTGCTTTGCATTGTCTCAATATGTGCATGTGGAAAACATGATGACCAGAGGCATGGCATGCTACTGGAAGACCTTGATCAAAGGTTTTGTGAACTTAAAAAACCCTAGCTATAGTGCTGAAATTGGGTTTCAACAGAAACCCTAAAACTATCATAATCTCAAACATAAACAGATCTCGAACAATAGATGAACATAAACTCAATAATCAAATCTGCTCTGTTAATCGAATTTCAAACAAATCAAGAGTATAAAATAAATCCTTGAGAATCGAACCTACTCTGATATCATGTTATAAATCGACAATGTGGAAGCGTAATATCAAAGAAATAAAATAAACGTGAATAGCATCGGGATTTTACGTGGAACCTTACTCCATGAGGAGCGAGATGAACACACAGGAGAATGCCTCAAAGAGATTGTCTTTTCTATTCACTTTTCTCTCTTGTTGGATACAATGGTGTGGGTTTTCTTATTAATCTCACCAACTGATCAGAATCCCACTAACAGTAGACGTGGGACTAAACATGTGGATATGGTAAGTGGACCCTAAAGGGATCAAATTATCCATCATTACAATGATGCATACACCAACATCAAATCGACAACATCCTCCTTGAAAAACAAACCAATCTTGTTGTGCACCATAAGTAATATTCAGCAAGGAACCAGTAAGTATTCCATCGAAGTCTTTCAATGACACGTTCGATGGTCTAAGAGCATCTTAAACAAACACTTCAAGATGCCATGTTGTGATCCTTAGTCATCAGTAAGAAGCCCACATCACCAAATCAATATTTTATTTCCATTAACTATAACTTTACTCGTTATTGTTTTTTTGTTGCGGCCTTTTAATATTACAAACAGCAATAAAGAAGAAATGATAAACAATTATTGATTAACCACCAAACTTAAAGTCCCTATTTATACAGATGATGATAATATGGTAAATAATTACCTGGCGAGCCTTTACACCAATTTTGTTCAGATAGGCCGAAAAAATTCTTGTGGACATGCATTCTCCAAAAGAAACTAAGTAGTCCCTGGTGCGAGGAGTCATCTCCTTCATCATGGCAATTCCTTTCAACAGTTGCTCCAATTCATCCAAGAAAGCTACAAGTTTCAAAAGAAAATATGACAATTACGCCATAGGGATTTGTAACATATAGTTAAAAGGCACAAAAAAATATAATATCTGCATGGAGAAGCACATAATTTTCCAAAATGATGCATACAAGAAAGATGTGCAAGACATCACTAGGGCCTTCTTGCATACACCTTTGACGTCCAATATATCATGCAAAGAACAAGTGCCTAATGCCTCAAGCAAGGCAATCACTTACGTTAGCCTAGGGCAAGACATCACTAAGGCCTTATCAAAGAATCTAATGAGCATCCTAACCGTCCATAATGTTAATAGTGCCAGATGGATCAAGAAACTCTTCTAAATATATAACCATTCACATTAGCAAATTACAAATAGAACTTCAGAGGCTGATGGGTCAAAGAGTGGTCCAAGCAAACCATTTACATCTCCTAAGTTTTGCATTGGATTTACAAAGGCATCTCGAAGACAGTAAAAATTAAGCGAAGGTCAGTCATGATAATAAAATAAGTTTATCCCATGCCTCACATGCGACCTTAAAAACTTGTAAACATGGTAAGACATACCTATTGAGCACCATTGCTTTTTTTATAATAACATTATATTACAATCATCATCTTCAAAATTTTACATCCTCTAGCTTTTATGATAGGAACTTACATGAAATAATGGATCTGTCAACTCCAAGTTTATCAACGGTCCTAGATAAAAAAAAGATAAAGGAAACAATAACACATAAGAGGCATAAGTATATCATAAGATCGCATAATGAAATAATAGAAATATATCGTAAAATGAGGTCAAAGCAATGATTACTTAAGGTGCAGTTCTTTTACTACACTTAGCTCATTGATTTCTGAGACATGTGAAACACCACAACCAACCGCCTTTTCTCCTGCCTGGAAAGGGGGAAAACAATAGCTTCATATTAGAACAAGCAACTCATGAAGGAAAAGCAAACAAAATTGTAGAGGTTTTCATAACCACATGTATAATCATCTAAATGAAATGGGTTCAATAAATATGCAATAGCATTGTTGCATTGAGAGCCTCACAATTATTTAAGTTAAATAAAAAACAAATATAGGAACAAATTCTAGTTTGTTTGCTAACTCTATCCCTCTAGGAAGTTGTTATGCTAGTTTGGGGGGCATTATCTTCCATAACAAGGGAATAAAATCGTTTCACAAAATAAAATGCAAGCTTCCATGTACTCCTTTCTTTAAAAAAAATGAGTATAATACCATAAGAAGATTGTTTGTGGTCTTCCCCATGGCAGATAATACAACTACAGGTCTTTCATCGGGAAAACTGAGAATGAGGTCTGCAACCTCCATCATCCTGTCAGAAGATGCCACAGAAGAACCTCCGAACTTCATCACAATACTCAGCTGTGATGCAACACCATCAGCACTCTTAGCCATGGCTCCATTGTTATCTTTCGTAATGGCAGCCAATCCCTGTTCACAGAGCACTCTTAAACCCTTCGTCCATTTAGAAGCAATTCTTCTCTCACGTATGAATCTATACAACTCAAATTGCATGTTTGATGTCGACAAACAATGACGGGATCCTAACAATGTCTCCTTGGCTTTGAAGGTTCGATATTGGAGTCCAAAGTGGCATGATGATGCCATGAGTTAACTGCAAGCAGAAGAAACTGATTTTAAAAAAAATCAAAACTCCCACCTGCTTAAGCAGATTAATTGGAATCTTTGGAAGAAAAAAATGGAGTATCCATCTACACATGTAGATGGTCAAAAAAACAATTTTTCTGTTATCAAATTGTTTCAGCGTGAGAAGAAGATAATATGATATAAATCTATTGATTCTGACTCAAGTTTGTGGATGGTTGCTCTAAGCCTTGCAAATGTAAGCCCCTTAAGAGTAATACTCTGTTGGCATAGCAAACACCCGTTTAAATCCTACTACTTCTATGAATGGTTTGCAAGTTGATGAACATTCTTACAAGATAGAAGCTGTAGTACTAGGAGAAGACGGGTGTTACAAGTGTCTGCCGATATTTTACGATAATACTCTTCACAATTGCCCGCTTAAACTTTCAAATACTGTTTTTTTCACGAGCCTTTTCGCCCAATAAACACTTGAACAGTTGAGATGGGCAGCTACTCATATCCCACTTCACTAGAAAATCCATTCCTATGTACCTGAGTTCAAACCAAGAACTTATGATAAAGCACATTTTTATTAACACAGTCTCATGTTGATTATATTTCTTCAAGCGGCCTGGAGGCGCCATCTCTGTTTATTGGTGCATTCTAGTGCATAGAGCTGTTGGCTTGAACATTTCAAATTAGTTGCTTCAACTTGCCATAGCGAGCTGATAAACCTCCACGGCTAGAAAATCCCCCTTTTAATTTATAGAATCATTACACACAAAGATTGCTATTTAGAAGTGCCCAAAAATAGATAAGAAAGAAGGAAAGGAAGCCCGAGAAGTTGAAGCATGCCATCACATTCAGAACCCAACATCACAAGAACCCACAAAATCCAGCAGCCAATGATCACAAACAGAGCACGACAACAAAAAGGACAGCCTCAAACCTCAAATGAAGTTCCAAAAGAAAGAGCTCAAGAAGCTCCGAACAGTTGCGTGCTACTCCCCCAAATCAAGAGCCTCAAAAGATATGGAGAGAGAGAGGTAACAAAGAGGTCGGAAGCACGATGAAAAGGGAGTGTGAGCACGCTTTTTGTACGCAGAGAAAAAGAGAGGGAGAGAGATAGAGAGACGAGCCGCCCCTTCACATACAGCGGCCGGATGGACGGCCTTGATTGCGCCCCTGATTGGGAAAGCCAAATAGATGCGGTGGTCGAGTGGCGGTAATTTCACCGACGGTTCGCGCGATGGTCAGCAATGGGTTTATTTCACCAGATTGGCCCATGGAGATGGTGATGTGGAGAAGAGGCCGATGCGGAATTGGGGATTTGGCCCATGACGACTGGCGAGGGGCGATTTGGCAATACGAAGAATAAAAGGGGTGACTCGGGAATACGAAGAAGAATAAAAGGGGGCGGTTGCTACTTTCCCGACGGAAGTATAAACTTGGAGCAAGAGGGCGCCGTTGGAAATATTTATGGTGCATGGAGGCGTGCGCTAGCTGTTTATGGTAATGGTCAAATCAGACATGTTAAGATACGTTCTTCTTTAGTTTTTTTAATTAATATGGTCCTTCGTTACATGTTAAAGCTGGGCTCTTTAAAAAATCTGGCACATCAAAAAAAGCTGGCTCTTGATTCCAACCCACTGATTTGATGGTAGAGCGGTGTTCCCTACCATTTAATGGAACAACGTTCTAAATCCGCTACTTTAAGAGTGCGTTTGGTTCGTGGGGTATCCGGAGGTGGATAATTCGTTTTTGTATTAATGTGTTTGGTTGGTAGGTTAAGAGTTGGTAAGGTTTGTATGATGTGATTGTATTGAAATTTGAAAAAGTAGTTAGTTATTATGATATGATTGTATTGGAATTTGAAAAAGTGGGTAGTTGTTGTGATATGATTGTATTTGAAGTTTGGAATAATGAGTAGAAGTTGGGTATTTTATGATTTTTAGATGATATGATGGTATAATATATAATTTTTTATGGGAAGGGAGTGGGCCCCACTAGTGGATTAAAAGTGTGGGTTTTGGAGGTTAGCCACCCAAAGTGGGGGGTAACCACCCAACTGAACGCCACCTAAGTGTGTGTTTGGTATGTGGGTTTAGGTGGGTTAAATTGATAGCAGGTAAACCATTTTTGGGTTTTGATGTTTGGATAGAGGGTTAAACTGGGGTGGGTTAGAAGTGGATTTATTGTGATATGATTGTATTGAAGTTTGAAAAAATGAGTAGTTATTATGATGTGATTGTATTGAAGTTTGAAAAAATGAGTAAAAGTGAAGTAGTTTATAATTTTTATAAGATATGATGGTATAATATATTATTTTTTGATGGAATTGATGATGGATAGTTGATTTATTTATTTTTTAAAAAGATAAAAAAGTGGGACCCGCATGGAGTGAGAAAAATGAGTTAAGGGGCCCCTCTAGCCGAATGGCCTCTAATGGCTCGTTTGGTAACTGGGTTATTCTAGGGTAATCCGGTTTACCCCCTCTTTTCATGGAATGGAATTTTATCGCATATCATAGTGACATCACATTCTTTATTTCAACCCTCATAACCATCCCAACAACTACTAATCCGATCAGGTTATCTCAACCCACCCCAACCCAGCAACCAAACAGACCCTAATGTTTGCTTATCGTAGGGTAGAGCAAATGACCGGTCAGCCCGAACGGTCCGGACCTAACCCAACCAAAATCTAGACCCATTTGGAACGGGTTTGGGCCTTCATTTCCTTGAAAATTAGTTGTTGTGTCAGATCCGAAGTAGACCCGCAATAACACATCAAAGCCTGCTGGCCCGAGGTCCCATTGTTTTCACTGATTTGATCATAGATAAGATCGTCAAAAGGTTCTCCATTCCTCTTCCGATTGAGACCATCCATTCATTCTTCCCCGATTTTGCATCTCAATTAAAAGGTTTTGGTATGGATGTGTACTAGATGTATATTCCCCATCCAACTCAAATGCACAACACCTATGTTTTGTTTGTTAAATGGATTTATTACGAGGGATTTAATCACAAAAAAAACTTATTTTGAACCGTATATTCTCTGCCCGATGGTGATGGGTGTGAGCTCAGTTTCTATTTGATGAGTCTAATAATTCGTTAAGTTCTTGGGTTTGAAGGTGTATCTATGTATAATTTGTAGTTAATGTAACTGCTCATTTTGGGCTCGGTTGTTTTGGTCAAATATTTGTGTTTTATGAGTATTTGGATATCTTCGTTGGGACATGAGTTTTTCATTGGAAACGGATAGTTGGTTGTTCAGCTGTGACTTCTTGCCCACTTATGTATCTTTTTGGATTAATGTTCGCAACTCTGTTTCAAAGGCATTCATTAAGGATGTGGTTAATGTAACTGTTCGGTTTGGACTCGGTTGTTTTGGTCAAATATGTGTGTTTATGAGTATTTGGATATCTTTGTTGGGACATGAGTTTTTCATTGGAAACGAGCAGTTGGTTGTTTAGATGTGACTTCTTGCTCACTTATGTATATTTTTAGATTAATGTTCCCAACTCTATTTCAAAGGCATTCATCTCCAATATTTCACCACTACTCTTCGAATTCTCACCAGATACATGATATGTGGTAAGCGCCTTACCGTACAAATATTGTGGTCCGATAAAGTTTACATATTCTTTTGTCTATTCTTATGAAATCCATCACAACTTAGCAAGTATTTGGCGTCTCTAAGTCATATGTTTTGAGCTTAATCTTCTTAATGTCTCGGATTTATATATTGCAAAATTAGAAATACAAAAGTCACCTGATAATGTAATCAGGCCTAGTCCCTAACGAAATAGTGGGCCTTGGGTCGGGCCTAGATTGATGTTCTCTCAAATTTTCGGGCCTTGACCAGGTCCAGAGCTTAAGAAAAAATGGCATGCCCGGGTCGAGCTTTCCCGGATTTAGCTGGATCGAGCCCAACGCTCCAACCTAAAATAATTTCTATTATACATAAAATAAATTCTAATCACTTTTAAAAGCATAAGTATAATTTAAAACAAAATGTTATTTGGACCCATTTATTCCTCTTATTATTTTTGGATTTTCTTATAAAAGAGATAAATTTATTTCCTTTTTGCCATTAAATTTTTTATTTCACTTGTGGATTTTGATAGTTTTAAATTATTATAAATTTATTTCCTTTTTGCCATTAAATTGTTTATTTCACTTGTGGATTTTGATAGTTTTAAATTATTACATTTATCAAGATTTAAAAAAAACAATAAAATAATAATCTATTGGAAAATCTATTCTTACATGCACATTTAAGTAAGGAAAAAATGTAATTTATCAAAATTTAATATAATTTGAAAATAACAACTCTATAAAAAAATGTCATTTGAAGATACAATATATTTTTTTCATTTTAAGCATACGTGATAGTTGTATTCATGGCCCCTCCCTAATAAAATTCCATGTTCCATCCCTGGTTAGAAAAATTATTAATCTCTATTTTGACCATACATAAAATTGAGTTGGGGTTTATTGCCAAGTCCCCTTCTCCTAAAAAACGAAATACATATCTAACCTACTTTCTTTCAATCAAGAGAATCATGTGATCACCTCTTTGCTTTCATGTTACATTCGGCAATACATAATCTATCCCTCACCTAAGCATGTTTGGTCATCTCTTTTAACATTGCACACGACACACAATGATGATAAGTTATGGATCACAATTAGATAATCCTTCCTTCGTAGAGAGAGGAGTATGGGTCAAACTGGAAAGACTAAAGAGGGTAAAGCACATGGAGGGAGTTTGTAGTCACAGTTAGGACTTTTATGGGAAGAATGCATCGAGGTCATTGACAAACCATGTCTCATGCACCTATGAGCTAAAAATTGAGCTAGAATCCTTAGCAAATACCTGCATTTAAATATTTGTTTGGCATTCTTAGCATTAATGCATTTGTGTATAAGAGGCAAATTTTAGCATATCAAAATCACTAAAAACATGAAAAATATAAAAAGATGAAAAGAATAATAAAGATAGAAGAGCACGTTTATAAAACATACACTCAAAATGTTTACATTTCATGTAAAAAATAACAAATTTAAGTTATTTATTTTAAAATATATCATGTATATTAACCTACTGTAAAAGAAACAAAATTTAAAAATTAAGAAAAAAATAATGAAAATGGCAAAAAAAGAGGTGTATTATACATAAATGTAATACCTATATATCTATTTTAACTACTAAATCACCTATTAAAATCTAAGAAAAATATGAATTATATATTGAGTAATAAACTATAATATGTAAATAATCTATTAAGAAAACAAAAGAAAAAATCACAAATTACATGCATTACATGTCTATAAAATGCCTACCATATATATATACATATAGAGGAGTGATCCTATGAGAGCAAAAATTTGTGAGAGCATGAGAGGAATGATTCTGGACCACATGATTCTGTTTTCTCTCTCCTGATCTTCTCTCTCCTGGGTGAATCATGTGGTCCAGAATCATCCATCTCATGCTCTCACAACTTTTTCTCTCATAGAATCACTCCTCATATATATATATATATATATATATATATATATATATATATGGGATAATTATCTAATGTGCACAGGGCGCATTTGATATTCCATGCGCCCTTCATATCAGCCGTGCGATCTGAACTTTCATCCCTTAATTTCAGCACTCATTAATTTTATTAATTAATGAGTTTCCAAAAATAGTAATCATATTGAATAGGCAATTGATCGGTTATTCGTAATTCTGGATCGCTACTGTCGTTCGCGCTCGCCAAAAATTTAGGTTCTTGTTCTTGGATCGTGTTCTACCATCCATCGAATTCGAGAATTTTCTTCCAGCGAAATCAGTCGTCGGAAAAAGGTATTGCAGTTGTTTAATAGTCGACTCTAAGTGTTATTCTCTCTGGTAATACTATTTTCACTAGGTTGCATATATGGATCAATAGGTTCTTGTTCTTGGATCGTGTTCTACCATCCATTGATTTAGAGAATTTTCTTCTTGGATCTTTCAGCGACAGCAGTTGACATAAAAAGGTATTGCGATTGTTTAATAGTTGACGCTATTTGTTAAATTTATTCCTAATATCATTCTCACTAGGTTGCATATATGGATCAGTCGAGTGGAGAATTTGATCGATATATTTCTGAAGAATTTATGGAAGACGAGCTTCTTGAAGACGATGCACGTCGAAGTGATCGATATATTTCTGAAGAATTTTACTACTGCCTTCATAATTGTTACTGCTCCCTCTTTAGTTCTTACAATTTCCAACTACTAGTTTACTAATTCATTTTTATTTCAGGTATATCAGATGCCCGAATACCTCTGATGTTTTACAACTCGCAACATCATTTGTGGATGAAAAAAATAAAAAATGAAACATTGGATCATGAGAGCATCATATCAGAAGAAACGACGAGGAATGACATGCAATTGGATTTGAATCAGGAGACATATGTGTATTTTTACTAAGACACACGTGAAAGTTACTGAGACAAACGTGAAAGTTACTGAGACAAACGTAAAAGTTATTTACATATTTATTTATACCAAGTTACTGATGTCATTTGCCTATGTTACAGGCATTTTGTTAAGTGTTACTTGTCTTTCTATCATTCTTACTGAATCAATTATATTTAGAGTGTTGTCTTCAAATCAGATTCCATAAGAATGATATAAAATCAAGTAACAACAAACAAAGAAATGTAATCAGTAATACATATACAATAGTCCAGTAAATGGTTGTTGCGAGATTAGTAATACCCAAACAATGGTCAGTAATTTACATTCATTTTATTATATGGTTCAAAATTCAGTAATATATACACACTGGGCAAGTAAGTAGTTGTTATGACATTAGTAAAACCATAACAACTGATCGGTAATTTTCATATGCATTATAAGTAATTTAAAAGATTATACAAGTAAATAAGAGGTGCGTCAGTAACACTGCATTTAGTAACTATAACATTAGTAACAATCATAATGAGTTCAGTAAAATGGATATATGTAACCAGTAATCATTGTATGGACATTAGTAGTTTACATACTTAATTACTGATCTCAAAACATTAATTACTTGATAACTGAATATGTATTACTTGAGTAATATGAATGATGTAATATTACAGATGTAAAATACTGACAACTGTGTGAACCCCCGAGGATCCGGGTACCCGTTTACACACGTTTCGCGTTACAACATTCATTCGCATTAGATCGCATAAGGTACGGAAATACGGGGAAATTTTTCGCGCGGATAATTTTCCACATGACATTCACAATCATAACCACAAGTTATTAGAACAATTGTCACCAAAATCTTATTTCATTAACTTCCATATATTTCACATGTACAAAGTCTGACAGTACATACAGTATATCCCAAAAATCTGACTGAAGAGAAAGAAACATAATACAATATAAATTGAACAAAAATTGGCACAAAATAAACCATACCATTGGGTATAAAATTTATCTCCTGAAATCATTAACCCGCTACTATGCTAAAGGCTCCTTGCCTGCCATGCGTGCAAGGAAGAAAAGACGTCAGCGGGTGCTGGTACTTCCCCTAAGTTTATATAAAAATAGCAGGCATTTATTATTTACAAAAGAAAGCAAGTAGAGAGGCATGAGCAACTCAAATTTAAAATTTAATTCTACTCGCAAATGTAAAAGGTTTCCAAATTTTTAGTAAGAACATATCATGATCAGCCCTTATCCCCACATTTCCCACATAAGCATATGTCTACGGTAACTCATTGATCATAGTAAGTATATTTCATTCTCATATTACTTAGAGATCATATTTGTGGATTTTGATGATGGAAAAGATGAGATGAGAAGATATAATGATTTATTAAATTCTTAAATCTAGTGGATAGTCTATGGTCTTGGTTCGTGTGAAACCTCACACTATGACTCTAAGACTTGGGAAAAGTCTTAGGGTTGGGGTGCCTCCGTAGGCATGCGGTGTTGTATAATGCATCCTAACTAAGTTTCCAACACGTCCACTAGCTTAATTAGATTTCGAATTAGACTATAGTTACTTCCATTTACTTAACTTAACTATGATCTTTATGGGGATTTCAAAACTGATTATAGTCACTTCTAATTATCTCAATTTTAAATTGTGATTTCCTCCAAACCATTACTGTAACTCTCTCTCTGATGTAACTCTCGATGATGTAGATATAGATGTAGATATGGATGATCTGGATGTAGAATCGCCAAGTCTGTTGGCGAAAGAAAAACTCAAGCGGTGAAGAAGCCAACAAAAGGGCTCTTCCGTCTCGCCCCCTAATTGGAAGGACGGTCCAATAGAGGGATAGGTCTACACCCAACTACGCCACTGACACGGGTGAGAGGGACTTCCCGGAAAAGTCACTCTAGAAGAACAGCCCGACCGGTAACGGGCAACCGAGCTCGTACGTAAAACTGAAAAACCAGGATCCCCCGCCTGGGCATCCTAAAAAGGGTCAGCGGAATGGTCTAAAGTCGGGATCCCAACGAGGCGTAAAAACACTGCGAGCTCGCATAAAAACCGAAAGAGGACTGGGATCCTAGACCCACGCACTCGGTTGCCGCTGCCCTATCTGGGCTTCCTATTCTTCCGCCCAGTTGAGGGTCACCGCGCCCTCGCACGGTCAGGTATAAAAGTCACCATGACCGGCAATAATCATTATCAAGTACCACTGATTTTTCAGTCATTATTAAAATTTCATGTTTGTAGGGACGATCTCGATGTTCAAAACTGGATGTAAGCTCTTGCTCTAGGTGAAAATTAACCTTGTGACATCGTTGTTTTGAGAAAAGTACGTAGAAGAATGTAGACCAATGCCACTCCACATTCTACTTAATATGTTATACACGTTGAAATGTGATTCAGCAACTTTCAACAAAACTAAGATATAATCAAAAGTTGGAAGCTACCCAGACGTAATCAAAAAGTTGGAAGCTACCTAGACGTATATCCATGATCTCCTTGAAACTGTAAGGAAGGAGAGATACTAGAAATTAACATGGATTCCTTTTGTATTAACTCTTGGTATGTATGACTGGTGATAATTCTTTCTTAAGGTAAACACAAGTAAATGGAACTAGGCCAACTCCGTAATATAGGTACTGGTAATTGATCAAAAATTTTTCTGGAATTATAATTATAAGTCAAAAAGAATTGTAGATATTTCTTTCATGATTAGATCTTAAGCCTGACTATGAGCATTTATGAAATTGGAGGTGGAATGGAAGTGTAAATTATCGTGCTTCCCATGAAGATCATGGTTCTTCATCTTTTTGGAATTATAACTCTTGATGGAAATATCGATGTAGCAAAATGAATAAGATTCCAGGAATGTTGTTTATAGTATAATTAGAGTACTTTGGATTATTAATTATAGATCAGTGTTTTAACAACTGTAATATTATCAAATCGACCAATGTGAAGTATGCAGTTTGATCTGCAATAGGATTCGCAGGACTTCACTGTCAATGCTCTTGAATAATCAAACTTAGATGTGGTCTATGAAGTTTGATAATATCCGATCTTCTCTATTTATTTAGTTGTGCCTCCCTCTACTCCAACAGTCTTCCCATTAATATCGATGTGTATATTTTTTTTCCAAAATTTATCTCAATATCTAACAGATCGTCAACTGCCTGACTAATTTCTTTTCCAAGAGTCCGAAGCTCATCTAATAAATACCACGTGGTGATGCTGATAATGATTTGATTAACTCAATTGGCCTTAACCCTGCAAATTCTGCTTCACCCATTATCTAATTCACGAAAGGAGACTATTCAGTCACATGAGAAAGGGGGAAGGTCAGAAATTAAGCAATATAAAAAGGTCACCATTTCAAGCATCGAAACTTTCAGTTAATATATTTAGATATTAGAGAGTTCAGCTTTTAGTTGAGGTCAGTATAATCGTCTAATACACAATATGCATGAGCAACAATAGCAGCAAAGATGGTGGCACAGGTGGATGTTCTCTTTTTTTTGTGAAAAGGCTATGCACCCAGAATGATGCTTATGTGTTAATTGTTTTCTTGTGAGAAGTGTTGATGAATCGAGGCCACTATGGCCATGCAGGGGTGTAGACACAAGAAGAGGTTTCGTAGGATCTGAAATTTCATGAAAGGCAACAAAGAAGGGCTAGGGAATGTACTATTAATGTCATATATATTTTTTTAAATCCTCAGCTCCCATGTATTACACATAAAACATATCAACATAAATCAGAATGTGCAAAGCAACATGTTATTGGCAGCAAAGGAATGGAGCTAGGAATGTACATCAGATCTCCAAATTGGAGAAAATATTGATCTTGCATGTAACAATTGGCTGAAAAAGATAAGTTTAATTATGCATGCATGGCAGCAAAGAGGGGGAGGGGAATGTACCTACAAATCTTCAAAACTTGAAGGTTGACATGCATGCAGGACCTGAGGTAGAGAGGAGGAACAAACCGGGGAGGTAGCAATTTTAGGGCTTCAGCATTTGTACTCCAATTTTCAGAAATTGAATCTTGAGATTCCAGGTTTCCCTTCGACTTCTGGATGTGGAAAAGTTATGGCCTCATTTGGCTACAAGCACTTGGAGAATTTGAAATGAGAAGAAAGATAGAGACGGGAAGACTTCGTTGGAGATGGAATTAAGGAAAGACGAGAGAGTTGGAATTTAGGAAAAAGGGGGAGAGTTGGGATCTCGTTGGGAAATTGGAGAAGTATATATAGGGGGGGTAATGAATATGTTATTGACATGTGGAGGAATGTTTGAGCCCAAGTGGAGTACGACAAAGAGGGCCAAGTGTTGGCAAAAAGTGTTGGACCAGTTAACAGGAATTTATAAAATTTATATATATATATATATATATATATATATATTATCAGTAGCCGGATGCTACTGTTTAATTAAATATATATATATTGAACATACTTAAAATGAATCATTTGCGCACTTCGGGTGTCGGATTTCGACATGCGATAATTCGTTTTGACCGTCTCGGAATGACAATCAATATGAGTATAATATTGATATACTTTCGGTCGAGTTTTGAATACCCGAAATTTTCGGATACGGTTTTTGTTTAAGGTTAAATTTTACGAATTAAAATGTCAAACGACCTCCGATCAATTCCGTTGATCTTCTTTCGTTGAATCGGATCTCATGACGTTTTCCGTTCGTTTTGCAGTTTTCGAATTTACGTTGCGGCTTTTCCGCAGCACGCATTACGAAACGACCGATTTTCGGTCGATTTCGCCCGAACGTCTTTTGATTCATGATCAATTGGTCGTTTTAGGTTGTTTAGTATTGACCGACAACGTTTTTGGGTTCATTAGACCCAAAATCGGACGAGTTCGGGTTTGTTAGAATATGGATGTTACAAACTGTTTCAGTATTACTGATCTCACAACACATAATTACTTGAGTATAATATACACATTACTGATCAAATAGACAACGATTATTTCTTCGGTACGAAATTAATGATTTGCATTTATCTTTCCAAAACCGTCTTCCTTTTTTTAAGGACTCGATATAACTGGAAATATAAAAGGCTCAAACTAATTAATATCCTGCTAAAATTGTGCTCCTTCGAAATAGGCAACATTCAAATGGAAATACACGTGGCGAGCCCATGTTTGGTGCTCACCACAACTCAAATGGGCCCTGTGCGCATTGGATAAGCCCTCCCTCTCTCTCTCTCTCTATATATATATATATGAGGATGGGGAGCTTGCACCAAGGTGCATGTAATTTTACATGCATCAGGGCTTATATTTTCTACATTTTTTTCTTTCTGGAAAAATATCACCATGTATATTCATCTATATATCCCTCCAATATGTCATTCGAATTTCGTCAAAAATAGAGACTCCTATGACCTCCATCTAGAACAGGTAATTTTAAGGTATTTTTACACCCATAACCATGAGTAATTTCGCAATAACATTCCTAACCCCGCATAATCGTGAATTACGCTGAGGAGACTCCCCGACCTGCAACGCTCCCCCCACCCCCCGGCCCGGTCAACCGACCTGCAACGCACCCCTCTCCCCCTCCCCTGCTCCCACAAACGAAGCTTCCCTACAGACTGACTCCCCCCCCCCCCCCCCCCCCGCGCGATAACCGAACCGAAGCCTCCCCCATTCCTGCTGCTTTCCACCATTCGTCTGCATTCGCTTGCAGGCCTGCCGCAGCCCTCCACCATCGTCGATGCCTGCCACCGTACTCATGCCGCTGAGCTTCAGTCTCTCTCTTCCTCGACCAACTCGAGAGAAAGACAAGATACTTATTTTTTTATTTAGATTAAATTACAATCGTTGGATCGTTGATTAGTTAGATTAACTCAGTCGTCTGGTTGAGTTAACGAAGTAAAGTAACAGAAGGTTATAGGTGTAAGACGGCACACTTATTCATGGTCCTCAGCGTAATTCGCGATTATGCGGGGTTATGAATGTTATTGCGAAATTACTCAGGGTTATGGGTGTAAAAATCTCTAATTTTAACGGTCTTAGAATTGCTGTAATCGACCTGTTCTAGATAGAGGGTATAGAAGTCTATGTTTCTGAAGAAATTCGAATGGCATATTAGAGGGATATATAGATGAATATACATGGTGATATTTTTCAAAAAAGTAAAAAAATATGGAAGATATAAACCTCGGTGCATGTAAAATTACATGCACCAAGGTGCATACTCCCCATCCTCTCTCTCTCTATATATATATATATAATCAAATAACCTCTTTTAATTTCACTTTCTTCACAAACTGGAAGGTCTAGTAAATATCTATAACTTTATGTTTAGCATTTCTCCTAATTAGGCCTTGCAATATTATAATTAGATTTTTTATTTATATTTGATTTTGTGATTTTTGGCTAACTGACATGTGTCCAATCAACTTGTTTGACCCACCTGCACCATGTGTCGTGCTCTGATTTGCTCTCCCCGGATATCTTTGACCTATCAGGATTTATTCAAGGTTCTATCAATGTCACTCTCTATTAGTCCATTGTTGCCATTTCATTACCGGTTCGTCGAGTTACCCCACAAGTCAACCTCATCATCCGGACTTCTCCATCTTCTACAATCATGTCCCCTTCATCTCCTCATGTGACTCCTATCGTTATGAGTTGCATAAAGTTTCCCTACCACTAGAACCTCCTATTCTTTGCCCCCCCCCCCCCCCAAAAAAAAAAAAAACTTCGATTCCAATCTGTTGGACATGTGAGTTCATGTCGAACCATTGTGCAGTACTAGTTATTATAAAGTTATATCACCCCATATCTGAAATATGACACTTTTATGTTTGCATTATTATTAAGGTTCATCTATATAAATGAGATCTACGTACCATGACCACTTTAGATATCATATAATTGTTGAACTAAACTGTTAAACTATATAGATTGATGTGTAGTTGTAGATCAATAAAGATATATAGAGGATACAACTTGTGAAGTCCTTTATAGAATGGGAAGAATATAATCAACTCCAGTATATCGAGGGGTGGATTGAATATTGACATTCAAGGTTCCCAGAGCTCTTGTTGAAGAGGAGTCTCTTGAGGGGGAATCAGTCTCATCTTCTCAGCTGGCGTGAGGTATGTTTGCCGAAATGAAGGAGGATGAGGTCGGAGGGTGGATATGGATCTAACAGTCGCGCACAAGAGGATGGCTAAATTCTCCAACGCAGAAGATGAGAGTCTCATACACCCCTTTTCCATTCGTCTCTGACTCGTTACAAACTAATATTCAAAGAGGATCTCCAGTCAGAGTAGAGAATGCTTATCTTCTCAAAAGTCTGAATTCGATTGATACTCTTAATGCAAGTCCTCTACATAAGAATAGATATTCAAATGTGTCAGACGAGTCAATATAAAAAGTTAACTTGACAAGATCGAGATAACTAAGATTTGTATCATAGATTTGTCGTAAAAAGATGCACACATCCACGTACTGGAGATAGATATACGTCTATATCTCTAAGTAAGCATATTGAGGAGACCATATTAGATTAATGTCATGATGCTTCCATTCCAAGGGGGTAATGAAACCAGATGAATTTTATTGACTCCATCTTAAATGTTAACGAATGAGATGTGATCTCAAAATTCATGGAACCAAGACCTAGATCTTGATATTTGGAAATTAATGTTAAAGTGTTCACAATAGCTAAGAGCAAGGTTTTTAAAAATGAACCAAATCGGCCAGTTGAACTGGTTAAATCAAGAATCGAAAGAAAAGCAGTCCAACCATCCGATTTTTAGTAAGAAAATATAAACCAGTCAAAATCTAGTTGGATGGTTTAAACCCGGTCGAACCAATTGAACAAAATCATTAGTCTCCTTTTTTGACAAAAAAATAATTTCCAATGAATTAATAAAATACAAACTTTTTCAGAAAATATTTGTAATTTAGTCTCATTCTAAACCATAGTACAATATCCCTTTATCTCTTCTTCACATATGTCAATGGCTCATTATCATTTGTCTCTTCCTGCCATATGAGCGTTGTCTCTCTCTCTCTCTCTCTCTCTCTCTCTCTCTCTCTCTTCCTACATTGTATACGAGGTTGTCCACTTATAACAATAACAAACGAAGAAGACGTTGTCATGGTCATACTATGAGAAACAGTAAATTAACAACACTTGTCATTAATTAAAGATTAAATAGTTTTAAGATTATTATTTTTTACATCACATATATGTATTTATATAAATTTTATGAAATATGATTAGTATGCCCTTTCGAGTTTTAATAACATTTATACCCCTAACTTTCAAGCAATTTCACTTGCGCTCCTATATCTTCTTAAAAAATCCACAATACCATCCTCGTGTTGGTATAAGTTGTGAGTACAAGTGTACTAATAAAAGGCCACTGCCATTAATTTTGTAAAAATACATGAGACAATACAATTGTATTAAAAATAGGGAAATAAATATTATTGCAAAAACCTGGAAGGATAAGAGAAAATAAATCCTCGAAATATACGATGTAGCATGTTTCGCATTTATTTATATGATATCGGTCTAACTCAGTTCGATCACATTGAACCGCACGAACTAAACCAATAATACAATGGTTCGATCTTTTCCGGATTTTTTTGAACTGTTGATGTCATCACAGGTTCGACCAGTCGATCCTATCGATCCGACTATAAAAACCAAAATCTGATACATGCCCGATTTGATGTCTGGTTCAACTTTTAAAACCTGGGCTAAGAGAATTGCTTCGGTATTTAATTTGATCAGATAACTCGACATGAATTAAACACGTGTATTAGGTCGTATCTAATGTTTGGTAACTATACATGGTTCATACAACCTCCTTAAAATTATCTTCAATCACTCACAAGTGAAGCACAAATGCACCAATGGGACTAGGACTCATATAATATGATAAATCGAGGATTAGTGTGTCAAAATAATTTACACATATAGAATAATGTGAATATGGTTCTCATTTATCATGAATGATGTGAATAAATAATGTGAATATGATTGAAATTTACGAAAGATATGAATTAGGTTCATATTTATTTTAAATATCCGAATATTAGAAATTATGAAAATATGATTCACATATTAAATAATTGGAATGTGAATTGGATTCACATTCATTAATTAGTATATGTAAATATGATTTATATTTTATCATTGGTGTTGTATGAATTAGATTCATTCCTTGTAGTTAAATGCAAATATGCCGATCAAAATATTTGAAAACGTATTCCTACAAGGAGAATAATTGACTGAGATTAATCATTCACACACATTCTTATTAGGAGGAGGAGGAGAACCTCCTCTCTACACCACTAATTTGGTCGTCCTCCAGTATCCAAAAACCTAGCCATCCTCACCCCCCCCCCCCAATAAGAGAAGAAGAAGACCGTTGTGCTCGCGAAGAAGAAGGTGATCAACATATGAGTGGATATCGTAGAGGATGGAAAGACGATCAATGCATAATCATTTTCACATGTGGAGAAGAAGAAAAGAGAATAGAGTCTCTCTAACCTATGCGGGACTTTTGCGACTCATCATCGCCCTCACTTGTGGCTTGTATGCAAATTGAGCTTGATTAGGAGGCCTCTTTGCTTAGAGGTTATTTGCACCACCTGAGGTGCATTCCGTTTTCTATTTTGGTTTGCAAAATTCAGCAGGAATCGTTTTCGCATTCATGTGGTTTCATTTTATGAGAAAAAATATTGCAAATATATTGTTGTCCAGACGATGAGCACTTGTTTTCTATGGATTTGATCCATATATTTTTTTGCAAATAGGTGATGTGCGAGGCTTAGAACCTCCCTCAATTTGTATCAGAGTGTCGGTTAAGTATTTAGAATGGGATTTGAATATACGGATTAAGGAAAGGACCTATGTTATCATGTTCCAAGAACACTATTCTTTGTAAGATGTTGTCTTGTGGGTTCTAGCATACGAAGTTGCTGCAGTCTGCCTATTATTTTGGACATATTATTGGGATATTAGTGGTTTCCACGATACATGCCCATGACATCTGCCAATAGTTGGCAATGTCAAGGTGAATAAACGGATACGAAAGGGTCCTACAGACTCCAATTTCGTCCAAACTCATACCACATTTTTATCGAATTTTTTGCTACTATTTTGGATCACAATACATTCTATGTTGGAATTAACTATATTGGGATAGTTTGATGCAATTTGATAGTCAATATCAAGTTGTATTGATGTATCTCAATTCCTGGAATTCAATGTTTCAACCCTGTGGGGTGCTGTTTAGTCTCACATCGTGGAGAGATAAAACTGGGACTTGATTTATATGTGGGAAGTCCTGAGACTAGTCTGGAAACAGACTGGAGAGGACTTTAGACCACAACACACGCACGCACGTGCGCGCGCGCCGGGCCGGGCTCGGGCTCGGCTGCGGCGTGGCAAAGACCGAGGGGTACGCCCCATTATCCTCTCACAAAACGTAACCGCCCGGGCGCCTTTAAGTATCTCTTGAAGTGTGCGGGTGTAGGTTAGGAACATTCAATCCTTCTACCCGGTGCCTCTTCTTTTCTCTACCCGGCGCCCTTTCCTCTCTCGATCTCGGGTTTCGTCTACGGAGGTGCCTTTCGAGGATGCTCAAGTGCGGTGCGCACCGTCGACGAGCGTGAACCGTCGGACCCTGGGAGCGGCACGTCAAGGCCCTGTGCGCCGGTAAAGTGGGGGACACTGTCTCTCTAAGGGGAGTCCTACAACGGGACGCTTCGGTTGTGATTTCTAACTCTACTTTTTCTTTGTCGCACTGTTTGTCATGATGGTTTCCGGATTTTTCCCTTGCTTGTATACGCGTATATTTTTAATACGGATATTTCTCTTATCATTGTTAACCTGGATTCATACATATGAAAATCTGTTCTGAAAATCTGTGGTTAATCGGATTTTTGTATTTATGATAATGTCGGATTTGTCAACAATCTTAGAGAGACAGAGTTATAACGTGATAAGAAAAATGTCGGATTTGAGGTTTCGGTCTCGTGTGGATTTCACTGGTATGCCAGAGAAATTCGGGGGTCAGAATTTCAAGCGTTGGCAACAACGTATGAAAATCTGGCTGACCACGATTGGCCTGATTTTGGTTCTGGAAACTGAGTGCCCTAAGTTATCTGAACAAAATCCGGATCCTGAGACGGTTAAGATGGTGGATGCGTGGAAAGAACATGATCGTCTGTGTCATGGGTGCATTCTCACTGCACTATCGAACGTTATGTTCGATGTCTATGGTGCATCCACCAAGACCGCCAAGGATCTGTGGGAGGAACTGTACAAGAAATACAACACGGAGGATCTGGGTATTGAAAAATACTTAGTATCCAAGTTCCTGAAATTTCAGATGATTGAGGGCAAATCGGTTTCGGAACAGGATCATGAGTTTTTGTTATTGCTCCATGGGTTAGCCGAGGTAGAAATGAAACTTCCAGAGAAGTTTCAGGTTATGTCGATCATTGAGAAATTTCCCAAGTCCTGGGAAGATTTGGGATGTCCTTAAAGCACAGGAAGGGGAAAATTTCTCTGGATGATTTGATGGTCTCGATAGCTATTGAAGAAGAGCATAGGAAACAAAAACCTGTGATGCTTGTAGACGTGAACCCTAAGGTCAATGTGATAACCTCAAAGGGAAACAATGCTAAAGGAAAAAATAAGAAACTGAAAGCCAAAGGAAAAATCTAGAAAAAACCAAAGAACAAACCTTGCTGGCAGTGTGGACAGGTTTGACATTGGAAGAAGGATTGTCCTTCTCTGAAGACCCAACAGAAGTCTACGGATGTCGTTCCTCAGGCTCTTGTGCTGACTGAGGGAGGCGGGTCCGGTGAGGGGTATGTCTCAGTGAACCCTAAACTCTACTTTGTAAACGAGCCTAATGAGTGGCTTGTTAATACAGGTGCAAATGTCCATATTTGTACTGACAGAACATTCTTTGTGTCTTATCAGGCTTCAGCCGGTGGTACAATAATGATGGGGAACAGATCTGCAGCCAAGGTGCTTGGGTCCGGACAAGTCGAGCTGAGATTCTCAACTGGACGAGTTTGGACTTTGCGCAGGGTGTTGCACGTTACTGATATTAAAAAGAATATCTTGTCTGGTTCTTTATTAGTTGGAGAGGGTTTTCAGTTAGACTTTAAATGTAATAAAGTAGTTTTTCTGAGACATGGTGTTTTCTTTGGCAAAGGATATTTGGCTGATCATGATCTTTTATTTAGAATAAGATGTGACATTGATAGTTCAGTTAATAATATTTCTTATTTTAATTTTTCTACTTATGTTGTTTCAAATATTGAATCTACTGATTTATGGCATGCTAGGCTAGGACATGTGAATTTCAATTCTATGAAAAGAATGATGAAAGTTGACATGATTCCTAATCATACTACAAACAAACTCACCAAATGTGAAATGTGTGCTCAAGCTAAGTTACCTAGAAAGACTTTTCATTCTGTGAGTAGGGAAATTGAAATTCTAGACTTAGTTCATTCTGATATTTGTGAGTTTGGTGGTGTGATGACTAGAGATAACAAAAGATATTTTATCACCTTCATAGATGATAGCAGTAGATACTGTTATGTTTATCTGCTTAAAACTAAGGATGAAGCCTTAGAAAAATTCCTTATTTTTAAGAATGAAGCAAAAACACAAGTCGGGAAAGTAATTAAACGTCTAAGGTCAGATAGGGGTGGTGGATACACATCTAAAATATTTGATGAACAATGCAAACTATTTGGCATAGTTCATAAGGTCACTGCACCATATTCATCACAGTCCAATGGAATAGCAGAACGAAAGAATAGGACCCTAACTGATATGGTCAATCTATTTTTACAAAGTTCTGGGCTACCATCTTACATGTGGGGGTAAGCTTTGAATACAGCCTGCCATATTCTGAATAGAGTTCCCTTAAGGCATAAAGATAAGAGTCCATTTGAACTTTAGAGAAATAGGAAGCCAAGCCTAAAATATCTTAAGGTGTGGGGATGCCTGGTTAAGGTCTTAGTCCCAGAACACAAGAGAAAGAAGCTTGGACCCAAAACAGTTGACGCGGTCTTCTTAGGGTATCTGGAAAATAGTTATGCCTATCGATTCTTAGTAATTCGATCTGAGATCACAGGCGTAGATACTAATACTATTGTTGAACTTCGTGATGCTACATTTTTCGAGGATATTTTTCCAATGAAAAAGGGATTCTTGAAAATCTGACTAGTGACGTAGCCTCAACATCTGGTTCTATTCCACAACAAATAGAAAAGATGTCAAATGTGGGGGCTACCTCTTCTGAACCCAATGAATTTTTGGAGGATGCTGAACCTAGACGAAGCAAGAGACCTAGGATTGCCAAGGATTTAGGTAGCGATTTTGTCTCCTACCAAATCGAGTGTGATCCTCCCACATACAAGGATGCCATGGCTTCTACTGAAGCAAGGCATTGGAAGGACGCCATTAAATCTGAAATAGATTCGATCATTTCAAATGGCACGTGGGAATTGGTCGATCTACCTCTTGAGTGTTCCACCATAGGAAGCAAATTGGTATTCAGAAGAAAACTTAGACCGGACGGATCCATAGAAAAATATAAGGCAAGACTTGTAGCTAAAGGTTTCAAACATAAAGAGGGTATTGATTATTTTGATACATATTCTCCTGTTACTAAAATGACTATGATTCGGATGCTCATTGCGTTGGCCTCCATACATGATCTAACAATTCATCAAATGGATGTGAAGACTGCCTTTTTATATGGTGATCTTGAGGAGGAGATCTATATGGACCAACCTGAGGGATTCATGGCATCTGGTAATGAAAGAAAGGTTTGTAAGCTTGTAAAATCTCTTTATGGATTAAAACAAGCTCCGAAATAGTGGCATGACAAGTTTGATAAGACTATCCAATCTTATGTCTTTATTTGTTCATGAATCCGATAAATGTGTGTACTCTATGATTAAAGGTGATATGTTTGTTGTCTTATGCCTATATGTAGATGATATTTTGATATTTGGATCAAACATAAGGATAGTGGAAGAAACCAAGAGGTTCTTGAGCAGTAAGTTTGAGATGAAGGACTTAGGAGTTGCAAATGTGATTTTGGGACTCAAATTGATTAGATCTACTAATAGGATAGTTGTGTCTCAGTCACATTATACTGAGAAGGTTCTTGAAAAATTTGGCTATCAGAGCTGAAAATCTGTATGCACTCCTTATGATTCATCTAAACCCCTCTGCAAGAACAAAAGTGGAGTACATGTAGCACAGCTACGATATTCCCAGATTATAGGAAGCTTGATGTATCTTGCGAATTGTACTCGACCTGATATTTCATTCACGGTCGCAAAGTTGAGTAGGTATACGAGCTGTCCTGACCGTACTCATTGGGAGGCCTTGGATCGAGTGTTGAAGTACCTTAAGGGTACTGCACTTCTTGGACTGCATTATGGTAAATATCCTCCTGTCTTAGAAGGATATAGTGATGCAAGTTGGATAGGTCAAATGGAGGACTCCGGGAGTAATGGTGTGACTGGGTATGTATTTACCCTTGGAGGCGGTGCAGTCTCATGGAGGTATGTGAAACAGACCATCTTGGCTCGGTCTACTTTTGAGGCAGAGCTGTATGCTTTGGACACAACAAGTATAGAGGCTGAATGGCTTAGGGAGCTTCTCTCTGAGATGCCCATGGTGGGTAAGCCGATATCGGCAATTTCTTTACATTGTGATAATATGACTGCTATTGCAAAGGTAAAGAGTTCAAAGTACAATCAGAAAACAAGAAGACATATCCAAGTTAGACTTAAGTCTATTAGGGATTTGGTATCTTCTGGAGTGATTTCTGTGGAATTTGTTGGTACCAAAGATAATACGACAGATCCACTTACAAAGGGATTTGATAGATCTTTAGTCCAAAAATCCAAACTTGGGATGGGGCCGAAACCCACTGAGAGTTTACCCGCAGTAGCAACCCAACCTAAATGAGTGGAGATCCCACAAAATAGGTTCAATGGGAAAAACAAGCTGTAAGGGGAACTGGTTGGCACTCAATATGCAATACTTTGCATGTGAGTCCTATCCTTGGAAAGTCGAGTGCCTGAAAGCTGCAGGAAAAGGTTGAGCATTATGCTCTTAATGGATTCAAGCTTTTATAAGCAGGATGTGAGCAGTGCATCCTTGGAGAATGCCACCTATATGAGTATTTCTGTGGACCGTAGATAAAGGCTGAGGGTTTATCCTAAATATACTCATGAAACAGGGTAGGGTGCAAGGCCATTAATAGCACCAAAACCAGAAGATTGTCACCATAGACTTCACTCTATTGTTACCACTCGATACCATTACATCAAAGGATTAAAGTTCAAGACTTAGTTCACTTTATTCTTGTGATGGTGAAAGGGGATAACTCAGGTAAAGGTTCAAATTGAAAGGTACCTTTACTGAAAGCAGAGTGTGGAAACCCGAGATTCTTGGCTCTTTGTGTTTCAACAGTGAATTCGTGGGGGATTGTTGGAATTAACTGTATTGGGATAGTTTGATGCAATTTGATGGTCAATATCAAGTTGTATTGATGTATCTCAATTCCTGGAATTCAATGTTTCAACCATGTGAGGTGTTGTTTAGTCCCGCATCGTGGAGAGATAAAACTGGGACTTGGTTTATATGTGGGAAGTCCTGAGACTAGTCTGGAAACAGACTAGAGAGGACTTTAGACCACAACACACGCACGTACGCGCGCGCGCCGCGCCGGACCGGGTCGGGCTCGGCCGCGGCTGCGGTTGCGGCGTGGCAAAGACCGAGTCGGTTTTGGTAACCGCGCGTTTGAATTCCAAGGGGTACGCCACATTATCCTCTCACGAAACGTAACCGCCCGGGCGCCTTTTCTCTTGAAGTGCTTGGGTGTAGGTTACGAACATTCAATCCTTCTACCCGGCGCCTCTTCTTTTCTCTACCCGGCGTCCTTTCCTCTCTCGATCTCGGGTTTCGTCTACGGAGGTGGCTTTCGAGGACGCTCAAGCGCGGTGCGCACCATCGACGAGCGTGAACCGTCGGAACTTGGGAGCGGCACGTTAAGGCCCTGTGTGCCGGTAAAGTGGGGGGCGTTGTCTCTCTAAGGGGAGTCCTACAATGGGACGCTTCGGTTGTGATTTCTAACTCTACTTTTTCTTTGTCGCACTGTTTGTCATGATGGTTTCCGGATTTTTCCCTTGCTTATATACGTGTATATTTTTAATACGGATATTTCTCTTATCATTGTTAACCTGGATTCATACATATGAAAATCTGTTTTGAAAATCTGTATTTAATCAGATTTTTGTATGTATGACAATGTTGGATTTGTCAACATTCTAAATAGTAAAAACTCATGGATGTGATCCTACAATAGTTCAGATTTATTTCATGTGCTTCTTTTTTTACCATGATAGCCCGAAAATTGGATTTCTTAATGACTAGGGTTGGGATGTTACTCAATAGTGAGGTAACTTGTTTATTTATATTTATTAACTCGAAGAAAATACAAATATATATGATATATCCAGATATGGAGTTTGATGAATATTTATGAAATATTAAGGGTCACAATCGATTTTTAGTTTGTATTACATTGACGATTTTAATTCAAATCACAATGGTTGCAACTTGCGAATTTGAGATCCAAAATTAATTTTTCTTTCATATTTGGATTATGTGAATATTATTGCATCGCATTTTCTAATGTCAATATTGTATATATTCAATATCGACATATATTCAATCACGTCATTGCTCTTGATATATATGGTAACAATTAAACCGCCATGATATATTTTGCATTTCGTTGTAAGAAATAAGAGAGCATCTTGCACCTTTCCTTGTAAGATTTTGATAGAATTACCGAACTATTGCACTTTGATTATCTTACCTAGATTAGTAGTTAAGATTTTGATGAGATGGAATGATCAATTTAAACAAAAGTTTAATGTGCGTATGAGAATAAGAACATTGGCTCTTTCTATCCTAGCAGAGGCTGTAATGCATTATGATTGTTTCCTTACTTAAAAAATACGTCATTTTTCCATTGCACTATCCTGACGGTTAATAAAATTGTTTTTATATATTTTACAATGGTTTGACGTGTCAAAAGACAGAACGGCGAAGTCCACAGTATGACACGATTACTCGTTAGGTAAAAGATGAGATAGGATCGCACTCGTTAGGTAAAAGATGAGATAGGATCGTCTGTTGTGTCATTGCTGCAACAGACTCTGCTGAAGGTCCGGGAGTTGCTCGATCTTGATCGAGCGGTTTCCACGAATTCGCATGATCCGGGCTCACAAAAAACGCAAATTCGTGGAATCCTGGGCCTCTCTACTGCAGTAGAGAGGATTGTCTGTTGCAAATGTTGTTGCAACAGACTCTGCAGTAGACGTGTGGCCATTCGATCTTGATCGAACAGTTCACATGATTTCGTACTTTTTGTGAACCTTTATCGTACGAAATCATGTGAACCGCTCGATCAAAATCGAGTGACCCATACATCTACAGTAGAGTGTTCTGCAACAGCCTCTACAACAAACAATCCTCTCACCTGTTGCAGCACTTGGCACAGTCCAATCTCGTAAAAGATACGTAGAAGGTAGCATTTCGAATCTGAATGACGTGCATTGATTGTTAGGATATCCTATTCCGATTGTTATGTTTGTGAGGTATGCTCGGCCGTAGTAAAGACACCCATGTTTATCATCATACATGCAACCAAGGAGCTAATTAAATATTCTCGGGGAAACTTCTCTTTTTTCTTTCTTGTTTCTCATGGATGGTTCAGTCAATTGATATATTTATAATAAGCGATAGACGGAGCTTGCACGTTTTATCACTACCCCGAAACTTTCAACTCCACCCTTTCAATTCCCATCTCTCTCTATATATAAGTACTATAGGTAATCTCTAGATGGCGGTGATATTGAAGGAGGACGGGCAAACAAGAGAAACCCAACATAGATTTGAAATCACAGAGAAGAAGAAAACGGAGCAGATTATCATTTGCTTCAAATGAATGCAGAGGAGGATGCAAGCGTTCTTCTTCCAACCTCGAAGCAGTCTCTTAGACTTGTTGCGGATCTTACCGTGCCTAAGGTAACGTGTGTTATCTATTTCTTTAACTTCTTTTCCTGTGATATAATTGATGAACTCAGAGTGGGGAATTTTTCGAAAATAGAATAAAAATGCTCCGATGATTAATTCACCGTCGATCTATATGATGAATTTATTATATAAACCTCCTACCGATAGGCCGTGATGCATGTTCCGTTCATATTTTACTTTTTATGCAATATCCGAATGAAGCTCAGGTTGCATTCATAAACTAGATAGAAGAGAGAATACATGACTATAAATCTTCTGGAATGAAATGACATAAAACAGGTGAAAGAAGATGGAACAAGCAATCTGGAAATTGTGAAGTGAGAAAGTCTACGGACGGAAGATAGAAGCAAGGGTTTATTTTATTATTTTTTTCGTCAATGGAGTACTGCACCAGTCTTTCCGTTGATATTTAATTAATGGAATTAAAAGGAAGCAAGGGAAGGGACATTCCGAGCATCCCATTGACCAACAACTCCTCCCAAGCCGATCAAACAATAAAGAACAGAACAGGCACGAGATTCCAATGACCAATCTACGTCCCAGTCTCAATTTCTCCTTCTTCATCTTCGCTCGATCTTTCTTCTATTTGTAAACTACTGATTTTCCAAGGGAGGCACATCTACTTTGCTTCGCCAGCAAGAAAATCTAATGCCACTGCTCGACTAATGTGTGCCATTTTTCTGTGTGTTTATATCACACACCTAATGTTTGAAAGGACATTCTTCTCTGCAAGTTGAATTCATAAGTTAGCATTTTGAGACCGCGATCCCCAATATAACCAAATTACACGTTTTCCTCTCAAAGCCCCGAAAAGTAAGGTTGGTGCTTACTCAAATTTTACTATATAACAAATCTCTCGTGGTTATGGAATGCCTAACTTTTGATAATGGACTTTCCGTTGTCACAGGTTGGGGAAACAATATAGCAACGAAAACTTCTTCTTCTTTTTTTCAAATAGGTCGATTATAAATTGAACTAGCTGAAAATACGAGGTATAAATAGTTTCATCTAAGGTAATATTATTGATCACTAAACTTAAAAGTCACATAAAAATAAATATGAAATTATACCAATGTTTCAAAAAATGTTGCAATCACTACAACAAAATGGACCTATAGTGACGGTTTTGAAAAAATCCGTCACTAAATTAGCCGTTGTTAAATATATAATAACGATATTATTCGTTGCAAAATGAGTTTTCGTACTCAAACTTAACAACGAATATCATATTTGTCGTTATATCATTAGCAACGGTCCACATAGCGATGCTTATTTGTTGCTATTTTCAAAATATCAACTAATCGTCGCTACTTTTTAGTTCAAAATTTAGCAACTATTAATTAAAATTTTGAAAAATAACAACAAATAAGCGTCGCTATGTGGACCGTTGCTAATGATATGACGACATATATGATATTGTTGCTAATTTTGAGTACGAAAACTCATTTCACAACAAATAATATCGTCATTATATATTTAACAACGGCTAATTTAGTGACGGATTTTTTAAAACCGTCACTATAGCTCATTTTTTTGTAGTGAATGACACTTTTTCTCAATAATAGATCAGGGACCTGAGCTCATGATGTTACAAATGGTATTCGAGCGAGTTCCATCTAGTAGTGGAAAATGCTACCGAAGAGATGGAACACCCTTATAAAGAGATAAGAGGGAAAAACAATCCAGAACGTGCAACCACTATTGTCACCGAGAATAAGTGATATGTCATATCGCAATGAGGATATTGTAAATATATGTGGGGAACGTTGTAACACCCCAACCCTCAAACATATTCCCACATTAGAAACTCATTAAGTGTAGGATATAAGTGGTTGGAATTACTACTTGATAACTTGAACTTAAACATTTTAGATGATTGCCAATGTACCAAATTGAATTTGAACCCAATAAATTGTCGATGTCAATTTAACCTGGTCTCGAGAACTAAGCTAAGGACGTTACATCGTGTGTCATGAAATTCCATAATTGTGGTTACAAAACTTTAGCTTGCCATGATTTAATTGGTATACAAATTCTGTTTGCAAAAGTAGGGTAGCCAAGGAATTGTAACAACGATGTACTTATTACCATTATTCCGAAAACTATAGATTTGGTCCACGTAATGCTTAATGTAGCTAAAATACTTTACTTTGTGGAAACTAAAAGTTCATCGCGAAAAGATAGGTAAGTAAAATATTTCATTGCCACATATCATCGTTGCTATAGAAGTTATTATAGTGTTTCAAACTTTTGTAAGATGATAATTTTATGTCTTGTTAAGATATTGATATATTCATAATATATATATGGGTTAAATGGGGCTGCCCCTTGGGAGTAGCCAACTTGGCTACTCCCACCTCTATTATTCCCTCATTTTTTTTATTTCTTTGGAAAATAAAAATTTGTAAATTGATCATTATATCCCTCTAACATTTTATTAAAATTTCGTCAGAAACAGAGACTCCTACGGCATCCATCCAAACAGGGTCGATTTAAAAAATCCTGCGACCGTTAAAAAAATTACGTTTGGAAATTTTAATAGAATGTTAGATGGATATAATGATGAATTTACAAATTTTTATTTTCCAAAAAAATAAAAAAATGAGGGAAAAATAGGGGTGGGAGTAGCCAAGTTGGCTACTCCCAGGGGGCAACCCCATTTAACCCATATATATATATATATATATATATATATATATATATATATATGGGTAAAATGTGTATGCCCCCTAGGGGGAGCTAACTTAGCTCCCCCCACCATTTTTTCACAAATTTTTTTTATTTCTTTTGAAATCTAAAACCGTGTAAATTCATTAATAAATCCCTATATTATGTCATTCAAATTTCATGCGAAACGGAGACTCGTACGACCTCCATCCAAACGGGGTCGATTTAAAAAATCATGTTACCGTTAAAAAATGACTGTCTGGATGGAGGCCGTAGGAGTCTCTGTTTGACATGAATTTTTTATAACATAATATAGGGATATAGTGATGAATATTCACGGAAAGAATTTTCAAAAAAAATAAAAAAATTTGAAGAAAATAAGGCGGGGGGAGCTAAGTTAGCTCCCCCTTAGGGGCAGCCCCATTTTCCTCTCTCTCTCTCTATATATATATATGTATGTATGTATGTATGTATGTATGTATGTATGTATGTATGTATGTATGTATGTATGTATGTATGTATGTATGTATGTATGTATGTATGTATGTATGTATGTATGTATGTATGTATCTATGTATGTGTGTGTGTATGTATGTATGTATGTATGTATGTATGTATGTATGTATGTATGTATGTATGTATGTATGTATGTATGTGTGTGTGTGTGTGTGTGTATATATGAGTGCAATGGGGCTGCCCCCTTGGGGCAGCCAACATCGCTGCCCCCACCCTTATTTCGGCATTTTTTTTATTTTTTTCGAAAAATGTCGCCATGTATATTCATCCCTATATCCCTCCTATATGCTATTCGAATTTCGTCAGAAACAGAGACCCCTATGGCCTCCATCCAGACAGTCATTTTTTAACGGTAACATGATTTTTTAAATCGACACCATCTCGATGGAAGCTGTAGGAGTCTCTGTTTCTGACGAAATTCGAATAGCATGTCGAGGAATATAGGGATGAATATTTAGGGGGATATTTTTCAAAAAAACAAAAAAATTGACGAAAAAATTGATGAATATACAAGGGGGCAGCCCCATTTTTTCCTATATATATAGGGGACCTTTCAAATGAGGTGGGGTTTTTCTGAAATTGTAAAGGCCACTGTGAATTTAGTTTAACTTTGTAACAGTTTTGTAAATTATAAACTGCACATTGTAAAAAAATGAATTTTGTAAAATATAGCATCAAAATTCAAATTAACATTTCCATCTAATATAATAATATTTTCATAATTTTATTTCACTATACATGTTGTGTTAATATTTATTGTTATATGTATAAAACAAGAAATTGTAAAATATATTGGAATGATGTCTAAATTGAGGGTGGCTCACCATACATATGGTGAGACCCCGTCTCATTTGAAGTTTCTCCTATATATATATACATATACATATACATATATATAAAATTTCCTTCCAATAAAACGTGGTCCTTCCTGAGTTTAGGAAGATCGACCTTTTTTATAAAAAAACACCATGATCAGAGAAGTTAGAATTTCTCTTTAGAGATTTTAATTTACATGATGAATCTTGAAATCATTTGCATTTACATGACAACCCCGTGTATCGCTGCTATTATGAGGGAGTCTATGCAATCTCACTCGATTTTACATCGTTATTTTATGATGTTAAATTTTGTTGGTCGAGCTATTAAGTTTGATTACTAAAAATCTGAGTGAATATTGCAAAAAGATCATTACAAAATAGTACATATATAACTTTTATATTCATTTCTTCCTCTTCTTCTTCGTTACTTCCTTCCTCCGATAACCAATCAAGAAGTTTCTCCCCTCCTCTTTGTTAAGATTAGAGTCATTTTAGGATTGAGAATCATAATGGGATTGGACTCCTAATCCTAATAGTTGTTGAGTTGTATCCTATTTATAGTCATATAAGGAATAGGACTATAGGGTTGTATTTGGGCAATATAAAGAGTGGGTGGAGGCATTGCCTATACACCACCACCACCACCACAAGAATAATGTAACCCTTAGAGAGAAAGGGAGAGAGAGAAGAGAGGAAGAGTGCGAGTGAACAGAGGGAGTTGTACTCGTTCTTCTTTTAGTGATCTTTCTTCTCCGGTGGCGTGAGAGGTGACCGACCACCGTTATATCTAGTTGTTCTTATTTTCGTGTGCATCCAAGTTGGTGGGTGATTGTGTATCTATACCCTCTTCTGTATTCAGGGGTCATGTAACTGAAAGGTGACGATACCGGTGGGTCGTGTTCCCATCGTCTGGTATCAGAGCAGAGTTGGCGCCGGTTCCGCTGCTCAACAAGTGGTAACAGAGCCAGATTCATCGTTGTTGGAGGGATACAACGTGGTGTATCTGAGCCAGGTTCGACGACAGTGAAGGATACGACATGGCGTATCAGAGCCGGGTTCAGCATTCTGAAGGGATACGATGCGATGGATTAGAGCGAAGGTCAACATCGACGAGACGACATGACGCAGCAAATGTGCAATCCGCAGAAGCCGTGATATGATGGTCTCTTGGAATTGACGAGAGACGTCAAAAATACTGCTAGAAGCGGCTGGCAGGAGATCGCAAGGTGACACGTCGAGGGCACCCATCGATGGGTGCGTCACCTAGATGTGGTGAGTTCCTGCTGACGAGACTTGAAGATGATGAGGATAGCCCATTGTAGATCCAAGATGATGACGTGATCATGATGGAATTCAACTCAAGGGGAAGATTATTAGGATTAGAATTCCTAATGGGATTGGACTTCTAATCCTAATAGTTGTTGAGTAGTATTCTATTTATAGTCCTATTGGAAATAGGACTATGGGGCTGTATTTGGGCTATATAAAGAGGGGGTGGAGGAATTGCCTATACACCACCACCACCACCACAAGAATAATGTAAAACCTAGAGAGAAAGGGGGAGAAGGAGAGAAGAGAAGAATAGTGCAAGTGAACGGAGGGAGCTGTACTCATTCTTCTTTTAGTGATCTTTCTTCTCTGATGGTCATGAGAGGTAACCGACCACCGTTATATCTGGTTTTTTTGTTTTCATGTACTTCCGAGTTGGTGGGTGATTATGTATCTATATCTGCTTCTGTATCGATGGGTCCGGTATCTGAGAGGTGACGATACCGGTGGGTCGTGTTCCCATCAACTAGTATCAGATTAGAGTTGGCACCGCTTCCGCTGCCCAACACTCTTCCTGCATATGCAAATCAAGACAAGCCGAGATGCACACATAGATGCCTGTCAAGACTAACATGCCAACTCATCTATCCATTAATGATGGGAATGTCAACGAGGTCATGTTCGGCATCGAGATGATAGTTGTTGAGATTTGTCTCGAAGACTGAACCTCATTAAGATTTGATGCATTTCGTAAGTGGATGATGGTTGGCATGTCTATTGGTGTTGGTTATGCGAGATTCTTTTTCCACGAGAGTACAATCTTTTAGGGTTTTTATACCTTGTATTTCATACATATTGAAATCTCTCATTGCCTGTGGTTCTTTCGCCACTACATCTGTGGGGATTTACCACATAAATCATTGTGTGTTCTCCTTGTTATTGCTTGTTGATTTCTTATGTGATATGTCAAATGTCCCACAAATATTTGTTTGGTTGACACCTTTCGCTTTAGGATGAAGCCTCTCGCAATATATTATTTTTTTATCTAATCCAACACCAATGATGATTACAAAATTTGAGATTGAGAAGTTTGATTGAAGTGTTAATTTTGGCCTATCGTAGATTAAGATGGAGTCGATCCTCATTAAACATGGCATCGCAAAAGTCTTGAGAGGCTTGGAGAAGTTTCTCGCAACTTCAAATCAAGACGAGAAGTATGCACCTTTTTAACCCCATGCAAGTCAAGCTAAGTGCAATGTGCATGAGTCCAAAATTGGTTTACTGTTGAGAAGTTATACGGATGACACCATGTGTCCTACTTAGGCAAGTTTAAGTTGAATTCTGAACATGGTCCTATGGAACTCAAAAAATAAAGTCAAAGACCTGAAGAGTCAATTCCAGTTTCTAATAAGTTCCTTTAGAATTAAATAGATTAAGGTCTAAACCAAGCCATTCTTCAGACTTAGTTCCACTCGGTTAAAGAATCGATATTGTTTTAAAAAATGCTAACGAATGCAATATTTTTTTTGTAAGGCGGATTTTTTGGTTTAATTTTTTGTGTAAGTTTTAAAGAATTTTTTAATGAGTTTTAAACTTTATTTAATTTTTTGGTATTTCGGAAGAGTTAGTGAATTGTATCAATTTACACTCATTTACAATAATTATATACATTTTTACAACAAATTTATACACAAGTATATACAACTTTATACAAGTTTTATACAAATTTTACGAAAGAATTTTATTTACAAAATTTAGCTGCTTAAGAATTTTATATACAAGTATTTTACAAGACATTTTGTATATACTTTTAAAGTTCTTTTTATAACTCATATTTAGATCTTTCTTGCGGCTTTTAAAAACCCAAAAGAAAAATATTAACACATAATTTTAGAACCATATTACTAAACATATTATTTAAAATATAATAAAGTATGAGTTTTGACTTCTAAATTATATAATATACATAAACACGACACCCCTATACTTAGAGCGAACTATATCGTCATAGTGACCAAGAAATGACAAAGGAAAATATAAATCAGACTAAGTATAGAGTGGTGAAAAGAATACTATACTATAATGACTCAAAGAATAAAAAATAAACGAATAGAAAACAATCATCCCCTTTATTTATACTTATGATCATCTAATCCTAAGTATATACGACTAAAAAATGAAGATGATCGACATCAAGAGAATGTACACAATCAATAACCCATCTTGTCCCACTTGATGAATCCATGATTCATCTACTTCATATGGATGTTTTAGCGAAATTCTCTTCATAAATATTAACTTTACAAGTAATTAATTATTGAAATAAATTTAGAACCATGCAACTAAAAACAGTCATTCCGTATGTTCAACCTTGATACACTTACCAAGTAAAAATTCTCCACAACATTCAAAGATTGCGATTTCTTATTGATCACTTTTATCTCCTATACTACAAATATTGATTTTCAAAGAGGTGAAATACATATTCATCATCCATATACTTACGGTAAAATATCCCTAAGTATAGCGAAAAGTATCAACAGTTGAAGGACAAGCGGCATAATAGACTATACTAAAACAACAATCAAAGATGAAAATGAATGATATTGCCCCCTATACTCAGGTTAAAGCACGCCCTAAGTATAAGAATCAACAAGGGTAATAAAACAAAATGAATATGAACAACATTATATCTACACCCCCATACTTAGGATAAAGTACATCCTAAATATATGAAAAATCCTAAGCGAGACCTGGGGTGTAAAATAACAACTAAAGAATGAATGAATAAAATAGAAAACACCTATGTACAGAGTGAAAAGAATGAAAAAATCAACGTAGTTGTGTAGGCTCAAGAATCCATATCTAAATCAGAGGATCCCTAATCTACATCGACAGTTGAGAAACAACCCAGATGGCCGAAAATATGAACAAAACTGACATCTGAAAGTTGTACCACAGTCTCTGAATCATTATCATCATCATCATTGAAATAAGAAGAAGATGAATCAACTTCGAAAATCATCTCATCTCTAGGTGACAGAAGAAAACTTGGTGTCATATCTGAAGTAGATGTGAGAAATAGGTCAAGTTCTGATGCAATCTATTCTATCTCAACGTCAGCAAAGCCCTTATCATAATCTGAGTGAAAAGATGGCTCAACATTCTCGCAACCAGATGGCTTGAATACAATATCTACAATTGAATCACGTTTGGCCTCCGAAGGATCACAATCAGGTGCCACAGGCGGTTTTGACTCAATGACATATATCCCACGAATCTCATCAACACATCTCCAAACGTGTGTTAGTGGACCACAAAAGGCTATGCTCTCCAAGTTTTCATTTTTAGAGAGGAATTCCCGATTCTCAATCTCGTCCAAAGAAGCAGACTCATACACCTGCAAAGTCGCAATTGTGTCTGACGGTACCACAATAAACTCATCTGATGCAAGATTCTCTTTCGGCTCAATGATCGGCTTTGTGGTGACACTCTCGCTCATAGAGGAAAAAGTCACCATATTGTACTGCAGGGTTGCTCTAGTCTTGGTTGTAATGGCCAGTGTTGTGTCCATTCTTTCTTGAGTTTTTTTTCGAGGGGAGCCAAGCAACAAGCTTGGGATTACTATCATTATGTTTTGTACCCTTTCTCTTGAGCCAGAGGATGGTGTTCTCGACATTCACGGTCGAGGTTCTTGGTGAAAGTAAGGATATCGTCCGAGGAAAATCCATGAAAGGTATGGAATTGATATTTGCCTTGACCCATGCTGGGTCAGGGCACATATCAAAGGGAGTTGGTGCCAGTTTCCCAATCGGAAGGCCTATCGATGAAGATTCACAGTCCAAGTGAAGGGGGAGTGCGCATCAAGGTCAGAGATTTGGAATTTGGATATTAAAAAGCGGGTGGTGGTGTTCTCAGAAGAGGGTCCATCGCAATGGGTGAAAACAATAGTTCAACGAGTGGAAGGTGGTTTCAAAGACCTCATATGTTGTCACGACCTCGATGCCTCTGGGCGCAACTTGAATCTTGGGGATGATAATGAAAAGCTTAAACACTGAGATTTCATCGTAATTTTCTACCATGGAAGGGATATCATATGCGAGGAGCTTTCCGAAGTTCTTGACAAGATTGTTTATGGTATAGGAGTACCGGTGTACTAGAAGCCCAAGAACCTGCCAACTAGTATGGATTTATTTCTTTGATTCATTTTGAGTCGAAAGATGGGGACCACCGGTAAAACCAAATGGTGACCTCATCAAGGGAGGTTATAGAGGTGTCAACGAGGTTTTTGTAGGTTTTCTCATTGGTGACCTCGACAACTAGTTGGCGCTTGGAGGTCTTAAAGTAATAGTGGAAAATATCTTCCCCAAACTCGTCCATAAGCGCATCCTTAGCCCGCTTGAGGGTTGGGATGTCCTAATTAGCTTGTAACATAGTATGAAAACCTTCAAGAGAAAACTCTGTACCTGAAATTGAACCAGGTCGATAGGCGGAGGATTATAAAGAAAGGAAAGAACGTTTAAAAATACAAAGGCCATGGACAGCGAGATTCGTAACTTGTCGTTTATATCATCATATTAAAAACGATGCCAAAAAACATCTGGTTTGTGTATCATCTCGGGCTTAGATCATCGGTATGTTAATAAAGAAAACCGATCCTCACAACTTGGTGGGTTTGTAGTGTTAATGAGGAAAACTGGTCATGACACTTGTTTGTTTCAAATTCGAATGGATCCGTTGACAATCACCTAAAATACTTAAGCTTATGTTGTCAAGTAATAATCCCAACCACTTATTACTCACATTCACACGTTGTGAATTTTAGATGTGAAGCTATCTTTTGGATTAGGAGTGTTACTGTTTATGCGATTAATGATGATTTGGTTGGTGGCTATATTATTTAGGTGCAGATTGTTGTTATGAGGGCCGATATGAGATGCAATCACTGCCGCCTGAGGGTCTCAAAGCTCGTCTCCAAGATGAGCGGTAAGTGTCGATCCTTATATATCATATACTTTTATTTCCATTCTATAATAAAAAGATGTAATAATTAATAAAATATTGCAGATCTTAACAATAGTTTAATAATAAGCATATATTTGGTGGATTGTATCTTAAGTGATAAATCATTTTTCCTTATCGTATTACTTCCGTCGTATGATCAATTATTTAGGTTATTGATAGTCAGCATTTAACATTCTACCTCAGACATAGTCACGAATACAATACTCATAAATTGTGAGAATGAGTTATAAATTAAAGTCGGTGATTACTACTTAACCATTTGTGCTTGGTCATTTTAGATGATTGTCAATGAGTCCAAATGAACTGAGCTTAACAAGTTGTTAGTGTCAGTTTTTCTCGATAATGGTATGTGGTTCTCTATTCCGAACATTACAAATGATATAAAAGCATGTCTTCTTTGATAATTAACGATTTTAAGAAAGTCAACGGATTGCCATCGATTATATAATTTGTTGCTAGAAGTACAGAAGATATGACAAGCAATATTAAATTGTTCATTAGTATAGGTCAATTTAATGTGGTGTATATGCATATATTCACATTATATGAGGGCATGGTGTTTGCTTGTGAAGCTCATTTTAAGGTGGTTTAGGTCACGAGAGCTTTTCTCAATCAGCACACGTACACTTTATATCTTGGAATGATTTCTCGTTCGTGTTGTTAATACTTTTTTATAAGCTTAGGTAGATATCTATAGATAGACAATCTTAAAGATGGGTTAGATATTTAACCTTCAACCCGTTCTCTCATCCAACATTCAACCCATTATTAAGTTCAAAATATTATGCCAACGATTAAAAGCCTATTATGCTATTATTTACGTTTGTGTACCTACACAAGTAACTACGTTCAGATCGCTTAATACAAAACATTCCACCATCTATTAGTATTTTTAAACTATTTCTAACAAAGTCTTAAGCATGAACTCCTTATATTATAATAAATAAATAAATATTTATACAAATATGCATAAATGAAGTACAATAGTTATCATACTAGTAATATACAATATATATTCACTTTTTTCTCTAGGATCAATAAATATTTATGGATGGTTAATCGGGGAGTTGAGAGATAGAGGGATGGAAATCTCCTAGGACTTTTTCCCTTTGCTCTCTCCTATTGCATTCAAATCGTGAAATATACTTTCTAACCAATTTTTTATTTTCTATCTACACCACATATCTTTTTATTTTTGTGATTTTCAAGCGAAGCCCGTTCGATGTCACCCTCTGACGAATCTTTTTGGATATGTTCAGATATTCTAAACACATTTAAATACCTCAAAAAATTCAAATAGGGCATAAACAATAGCCTTTTCAGAAAACTATATGAAAAAACATCTACGCAAAAATAACAAGTCCTCACGCATCCGATGTTTAAAACCTTATTCTCTTAGGCTTTGTGTCACGTCCATAGCTGTAACGTCCCGGGCTTAGGTCCCTGGTACGTTATCGAGGAAACAAGCCCTGACAACTTGTTGGATTCAGGTCTAACTGGACCCGTTGACAACCACTCAAAATGCTTAAGCCCAAGTTGTCAAGTAGTAGTCCACATCACTTATAAACCACACCCACACTTCGTGAGTTTTAGATGTGACACTATGTTTGGGGTTGGGGTGTTACAATAACCTTTGACCAATGATCTGATTCCACTTGAAGGGAGTCTATTTAATAAAATTGACTCACACATCACGGAAGTATAGAGATCGCATCGTATGTGATCTTGGTCGATTGGTAATACTAGTCGATGAGACATTGGAATTATTTTTTATCAATGAAACCACATGGCTTGGGAACTTTTATCAATACATTTCATCAAGATCACACAAGTATTAGGTTTACCTATTGAAATATTTTTGTGATCTTGTAGTCTAAAAGCAAAGAGACTTCTTGTCTCAAGCTTGATCCGATGTATACAACACTTTCGAGCGCGTAGATGAGATGTGTGCTCCCTGCAATCCTAAGTGACTATTCGAGCCGAGAACCTCACGATTTCATCATATGAAATCCGTTGTTGTCCTCACGACCACGAGGTGTCGAAGAAGACGGAGTTCCATGAGCAATTGATTCGGTAACACAATGGTTGCGCGACAATGACGATGCTCTCCACAAGCCCTAGAATCGACGATCACTTGGGGTAGAGAAGTAGACCTTATGTATGTGTATGTGAGAGAGAGAGAGATTTTATAGCTTCAACTTGTGCGTATAATTGTGTTGAGAAGAGCCTAGGGTTTTCCCTTCTCTTATACAAAATTGGATGGCTAGGATGTACTCCTAATTGAAACTAATGGTCTAGATTTTGTTGCAACAATTTGCAATAGTAATTAATTAAACTTAAAGAAATAAATAAATTTAAGACATTCTCCAATAAATTTAATTCTAATTAAATCACTTTAATGTGGAATAATAAGGGAGGAGGAGAGCCTCCTTCTCAATTAGGGTAAACAACGGACCATGGAGATTTTCTCTATGTAGACATCCACTCCTAAAGGAATGGAACTCATCCTCTTTCCTAATGTATGAGATTCTCTCATCATATTTTCCACATGTTGCAACAACTTTTATGGCTTGAATTTTCACCAAAATAATTCCAAATTATTTTGTGATATTTTTAATAATATCATTGATAATTATGAATCATCTTCATACATCTAATATTAAATATAAATCATATTTGCATTTAATTGTACAGTGTGCATCCAATTCACATTTAATTTTATAATGTGAATCTAATTCACATTTACTTACAAATTGTAAATCTTGTTTACAATTAAATCTCTCTATAATATTATGGATAACATTCACAATATTTATGATTTTTATGGATATTGCTATACATATTAAACTTATCTATCATAATTAAATCCATATTTAATTATCTTAGATGCATCTCTTCATGTGTTCAAATAATGTGAATCATATCCACATTTTTAATGATAATTATATCATGTTTAGTTGTCATTTTTTCAATGCTCGGATATTGTCAATAATTGATTTATTCCTTAACTCTTTCAAGAATGAGTGCCTTCTCTGCGGATATTTAGAGATAATGAGGATAATGTGACTGTATATTTCATGTATAGTGACTTGGATAGTAAGATATAATCTTGTATCTAGATTTGAAAACCTCTCAAATATGACTGATCAAGTCAGATAGAATATCCAATCTTCACGTTGCATCTAAATCATATTCAGACTAATGTCCAACATTTGGAGTTAGATTCAATAATTAGTCTATTGAGCAGATTCACTAAATTCCAAACCTATTTCATCACTCCCTCAAAATAGAAGTGGCATGGTTATACAATCAATTAAGATCACATCATCCTCGAGTATTCCTAATATATGTATATCCTGGATACTAGAAGAGCTAGAATAAACATGGAGTTTTGATCTTATTTGAATTGTCTCCTTCAGGTTTTTATCCTTAAGTTTCTCATTCAATAACTGGGAGTTGGTATCTATCATATGATTTCCAAAAGCATATATAATACCTTCAAATCCTGTCTTGTTTTCAAAAGAAGATTACCAGCATTGGAATTTTGTTTATCCCAATATCTCATGAGTGAGCTCATGTATTTCAGTTCAGTAGTGAACATGTATGATCCCTTTGAGAGATCGTACTACTTACATACCCTTATGTGCACACCAGCTCGTTGGTGTATAGATCTTGATTAGGTCATCAACCTAATGATTTGCCTAATGTATAGGCATATAGTAATACATCTGTCTCCGGTCAGAGGATGTGTACCTATATACGAGAGCATACAACACAGTTCTTAGTTACCTCGATCTCATTAAATCAACTCTTTAACCTAACTCATCCAACACCTCAGAATCTCTATTCATATGCAGAGGACCTGCATCAAGAGGTCGGTCCGATGTCAACCGTTGGAATAAGGATCGCCATCTCCTTCTCAGGTTGGAGATCCCTTCTTAATAATCACTTGACGGTGTGGTTGAGTCCTCAATCCTACTCTTTAGATATTCAATCCTACATCAGCCTTTATGATCGAACATGTGGATTAACAGTTGCATGATATCAAGATGTCCAAGGTACATAACACTAATTGTACTAAAGAACATATTATGCAAGTTAACTATTCTTTTTTTCAAATAAAGGAGCGAATTAAAATAACTTTTACTGCATAATGGCTCGTCGTGGGCTCACATGAACAACAATATCATGTATAGATATCATAGTATAACAAGAAGAAAAGGTTGTAAATCTCACATTCAAATCTTCATACCTCATCCATATAAACTTAGATTTAAACAAACTTATCTTATTGTATTCAGGTTAAAATCATTTTTAAAATAAAGGTTTTTTCACTAAAATTAGAGTTAATATGTAAAAGTTATAATTTTTTTGATAATATTAGTATCCAAACAATTATACATTACACATTTATATTTTATTTTTTGTATTTTACTCTTATTTATATTTTTAGTGTTTACCCCTTATTTTGTTATATGAAAGCCAAATAAAAAACTAACTGATAAAAAGAAACAAAAATTAATAATTATATGTAATATATTAATGAAATACATATATATTTGATGAACGCGGATTTCGCCTCTTTTAAAGTCGTAAATTGTAGTATATGAGGCAAAAATGATTCAGCAAAAACCACAATCTTATTGTGGAATATTTTTACTTGGTAAGTGTATCAAGATCAAACACAAAGACACGAGCCTCTTTAATATATTTATCAAATTTTGTCTATTTAAAGTGCGATTATCTCAATTCTAGGCCTTCATGCAAAATACAAAAATGCATGTTAAAATGATGCGTGCATTTTTGTTTGATTTTAAGATGGAATTAAATATGAGATGCTATGTATGATGAAGTGCAGGAAATAAGTACACGAGATAAATTATACAAATGTCCCGTATAAAATGTTAGAGTAATGAGCAATGCATAGAGGTTCTATTTCAGAGTCAGCTTGAGCAATAAGGGTGCATAATAGCATTTCACTTAAAGAACAAGAGATATTATAGACCTCAGAAACCATCATATTTAATTTAGTCACAATTCATGAAATTAAATAAATGTTATTGGATAGAAGATGAAAAGAGCATCAAAATGACACCGAAATTATGCAATTTGGAATTAAAATGCTCAAAATATGAATAAAGGAGTGTAGGGGCATACTTGTAATAAAAATATGAGGAAAAAATAAAGATAACTATTACAAATCGGTCCCTGAAGGGACCCATTTGCAAATAAAGAAAATCAGCGGGGTCCTTCTATAATTTATCCTCAAGTTGGACCAATATGTAATTTACAAGATCTAGTGGGGCCTTTGTACAAAATGTCGAGGCACGCATGTAGTGTACACGTGCCTATACCTCTTTGTAATTATGGAAAGGCTTGTGGTTCTTTCTACAAATTACCTAGTCTCGCATGTGCGGGCACACAAGGGGCTAGGCTAGGGGGATGCACAACTTCGGGTGACATGCAGCTGAATCTGGTGTCTTGGGGGATGGCTCGGGTGACACGAGCCTCTTCGCTTCGGTGTTGGCAACATGGCTCCATCAGGGTCGTTGGATGACCGCCGAGAGGCACCATCCAACGACACATGCTCTCCGTCTCCACCAAGAGAGAGGCGACGTAAGTGGAGCTCTGATGAGCATGCCGTAGCTCTGTTGGGCTCCCCATGCTTCCTGATCCTCATCGAAGGATCGTGTACGTCTGGTGAAGTCGTCTGATCGGAGTTGAATATACGAGGGTAGTTGGCGATGGCCACCGACGTCGCATCACCAGAGGAGGTGCTCGAGATCGGTGATGAGGTGAGGCGTTTGACCATTGAAGATTGGAGGTACTTGTAGATGTTAGAAGTATAGACAAAGCGTACAAGTGTACGAGGTGATTGGAGTGGGGGACTTATCGGGCGAAGGAGGCGAAGGCCCTTGGCGTCTTCTCCGGCGAGTCTGAGAAGGAGGTGGGACGGAGCGGGGGAGGTTTTTGGATAAGGGAAGTGGCGAGCAAGGTGGTCGGCTAATATGATGGTGGTAGAGCAGAGCTTGTAGGATGGTCAGGTGATGGATTGGGTGTGTGCGTGTGTGTGTGTGTGAGTCGGATTAAAGTGGAGAAAAACACCAAGAAAAGTTGGAAGGTTGACCTGGAGGATCTGAGGCGGAGGAAGGGGCGGAGGAAGCGGCCTGGGATGAAGTCCTAAGGACTTCGAGTGTCCACCCAACATGTTCGGCCTGAGCATGGGGATCGATGGCATACGAGGGTGGCCACGACATGGCCGAAAGGCCATGGATCTCACTAGAGATTGTTGCCATCGTCACCTTGAAATTACCACTCTCCGTAGTCACCGAAGGGTGGAAGAAGCTAGGTTGTAGCCCTTGGATGGTGGATGGGGGTGAACGGAGGTAGAGGTGAGGTTTTATAAGCGAAGAGGATACGATGGTTACGTGTTGGCGAGGGGTTTTTGAACGGACATAGAGATTGCTAAGGGTGAGGGGGGAAGGCACTGGAGTTACGCGAGGAAATCAGATCTCATGGTTATGGGGAGGAGCCATTAAGGAGTAGAGAGGGTGACTGGAGTGGTCGTTATAATTGGAAGGGGATGCAGTAGGGCGAGGTGTAACGGACAGGGGAGGGAAGGGGTCGAGGAGGAAGATGATGTTGTAGCCATTGGATCTTGGGATCCAACGACCAAGGTATAAGCATGATAGGAGGGTGGCAATCATATCCTTAAGATCTGATCGTGTGGCTAGGAAATGGGTGGGGGTAAACAATTCAGATGGGACTTAGGGTTCCATCCTATGAAGGGGGGTAGTGAGTGATGTGGAGCAAGGAGGGGCGTAGATGGGATCGTGGATCATCGTAAGGTGAAGGAGCGAGCGCCAAGGGACGGTTGGGATGAAGATAGCGAGGATGATCTGAGGATTAGGATAAATGGGGTGAGGTGGAGCGAGGGGAGTCGTTGATGGAGGATGATCCAGCAATTGAGGGGAGAGCGGGAGTGGGTGGTTGGGATCAGATCAAGGGGTCCGATCAGACGGTGGAGATGGAACCAGTGATGAACGGTGGAGATGGAGGGTGCCCGAAGGAGATTGGACGACCAGAAGAGGAGCGGGTGGCAGAAGACGCAAGCCATGTTGACGGCCTAAAGAGAGCCGCGTTCCCCAATAGAAAAATCAAATAATATAAAGTAAAGAAAAATCTAAAAGAAATAGTTAGAGGCGGAAAAAGTCAAAAAAATGAAAGTTGTAGATATCGATGAGATCTACAAGTTTCATGTTGGACAAAAAGTCAAAATAGGCTATTTGTACAAAAGTGTAATTTTGAGGGTATTTTACTAGGATAAGACATCGCTTTTTGTCTTTGAGATTTTTTTATTTTTATCTCTTTTAAATATTAGGTAAATTATAGACAATTAATTAATCTATATTTTAGAGGTTTTTAATAAGAAATAAAACAAAAATATGGAAGTAATTAAATACAATAAATATAGTTAGAATGCAGGTTAATTACATACAATTCTGTAAAATATAATACATATAAAACGAAGGAATTATCAATGATTTTTATTGAATTGTTTAAGCAAGGGTTTTAATAATTGAATTTTAGAATGATGAATACGAGATTCATCAATATTGTATATGTATGTATTTATATATACTTGTATATAAAAATATGAAAATATAAGAAAAATATATTTAAAATCCTTAAAATATATTTTAAATAAATAAATATAACTCGCTTTAGATGAGTTTGCCCACAGTTCTTTGTGGATAGCAGCATGCTAGCCTTTAATACATGGAGTTTCGTGAGTTTTGAAGCTACATTGAGCCTCTGGTGGATTACAAGTAGCTAACACGTGATTGGGATATTTGCAGCACTAATTCAACCTTTTTTGTATTTTTTTTCATCCATATTTTCTGCTTAACATGATAGAAGCACGTGTGTCTAGACATTTTGCATATTATATCCTATATCATTTTAAATTCACATGGGTTTGGTTTAAGTTCAGTAAAATTACAATTTGGTCAATCGTTGACAATATTAATAACACTAAATATATCTATAATAAAAAATATGTATGCAAAAATAAAATAAAAATACTATTAAATCCCTATTATTATATAGTATTACATGTTAAATAAGCTACAAAAATTAAAAAATCACTATATTCAATAAATGAAAAATAATTCATAAAAAATCAATTTGACTTTAAATATATATAAAAATTTAGATAGCTGCATAAAAATTCGAAAAAATACATATATGATAAATTATAAAACATATATAAGAACCAAACAAACATAAAAAAATAAATCATAAAAAATTAAATAAACCAAAATCTTATAAAAACCATATAAAGTTATACTAAATTACAAAAGTATGTATAGCATATCAACTCCCTTCCCATGTCCCTTGTAGTATTATAGCTTTACGATCCACGAATCTAAGGGGTCAAATTTTTCATCTAAGTCTGGAACATAATAAACTTTCAAAGCATTCCTCGTGTTCCTATTTCCCGCAAAATGCAGTTTGATTTTCATAGAATATGTATCAATAACTTTGCACACATGTTATTCCCCATGTTGATGTTTTTTTCACTGATAATATTGTAGATAGAGAATCAATCTCTGTGAGGGGTCACATGATGGAATGTAGATAGAGAATCAATCTCTATGAGGGGTCACATGACGGAAACTACTAGAATCGAGAAGACATGTATCTTCACAATATGTTCAATCCATGAAGGTTGATTTGCAATCATATTTGGAATCATCTCACCCTTGTCACTACATCGCTTCTGGCCTTATCTTTCTTCTTCAAGCACTCCCTCTTCCAATGTCATGATTCCTTAGAGTGATTGCAGGCATTCTTTTGATTGATTTTTTGTTTTTTTGTTTTGACTTTTCCTTCTTCTGATACACCTTCACGGTATCATAACCATCCTCATGGATCATTACTAAACCCCATGGCATATGCATCCCCACATTTTGTAGAACCCATATGATGAAGTTTGCAAGAATGGAGACTTGACCAAAATTATTCTAAGGTAATCTATTCTTTCATGACTATGAATGACTATGGATGATTGAACATAATTTTCAAACGACAATGTATTGAAATAAATAAAATCAAAGCATCATCCTCATGCATTTATATTTATCGAATCGAAACAACCCAGATGCTCTTTAAGAGGGACACCTTCTTGCATACAAAGTAAGAAAAAATGTTACTTCAACAACAACTTGATGACCAGAGACTTTGTTTTGCAAGTACTCTCCATTCTCAACTATAAACTCCTGGAAATATTACTGTAGGTGACCTCAACAATTATCGTATTTGTCAAACACATCATGATCATTGAGCATGCCCTTTCTTCTTGCATCTACGATTCCGAGGGTTCAAGTAAATTTGCCTTATAAGTTTCCAATAGTGTATAGATGCCTATTGCTTCAGATGGTCATATATCATGACTTCCCATGATCCAAAGCTATTCTGTCAGTGAACTTTCGATCTTTATATTGTGTGATGCCATCTTCTCTGTGCTTAAGATAAACCTAACGGGTATGATATAGTTTGTAGCACGTAAAGAAGTGGGACACATCAAACACATCGATAAGCAAGAAAGAAAACAAACACAACACATAATGTATAAGGTTCATCGGTAACTGGGTTATGCCATTGGCGAGAATGATGGATCTCTCACAAATGGTGGAAAATTGAATTACATAGGATGATTCCGAATTTTATCTTTGTGAGGGTTTATAGTACCCTTCCTATAAATGATTTATCATGATCCCAATACAAATAAGATCTGCATCCTACTACAAATATGATAGAAGGTTTCCATGCATTGTCAATAGATATGAATAATTACGAGTTGAGAAGCTATTCCTTATTTTTAGTATCTATTAAACTAGTAAGAGTCTTATTGAGTTGTATTCTAAAGGGGAACAATTTATGTTCTCACAATTTGGTCATATTCTAGCCAAGTAGCCTATTGGGAAAAAAGTTTGACAGCTAGTACCTTAGGATAATTGGTGGTTGGCATGGATTTTATGATATTTAATTTATCTATCATTTATATATGGAAAAGTTTTGAAGCCCCTTTATTGAGAAAAAAAGGGCTCAACTAGCTAAAGTAATAGATCAAGCAAGGGGATTTGAAGCCGCTTTTCAATTTTATTGTTTTTCCTTTATTTTTTTATTAATGGTTAACTTTGGATCGATTAATCACTTATTCTTTTGGAAGTATTCTCCATTCTCAACTATAAACTCCTGGAAATATTATTGTAGGTGACCTCGACAATTATCGTGTGTGCAATACACATCATGATTATTGAGCATGCCTTTTCTTCTTGCATCGGCAACTACGAGAGTTCAAGTAACTTTGCCTTATAAATTTTCAATAGTATATAGATGTCTACAGCTTCAGATGGTCATACATCATGACCTGCCATGATCCAAAGCTATTCTGCCAGTGAACTTTTCGATCCTTATACCGTGTGATGTCATCTCCTCTGTGCTTAAGATAAACCTAACGGGTATGATTTAGTTTGTAGAGCGTAAAGAAGTGGGACACATCAAACACATCGATAAGCAAGAAAGAAAACAAACACAACACATAATGTATAAGATTCATCGGTAATTGGGTTATGTCATTGGCGAGAATGGCGGATCTCTCACAATATGGTGGGAAATTGAATTACATAGGATGATTCCAAATTCTATCCCTATGAGGATTTATTGTACCCTTCCTATACATGGATTCTCATTATCCCAATACAAATAAGATATGCATCCTAATAAAAATATGATAGAAGGTTTCCATGCATTGTCAATAGATACGAATAATTACGAATTGAGAAGGATTTCATTATTTTTAGTATCTATTAAACTAGTAAGAGTCTTATTGAGTTGTATTCTAAAGTGGGAACAATTTGTGTTCTCACAATTTGGTCATATTCTAGCCAAGAAGCCGATTGGAAAAAAGTTTGACATCTAATACCCTAGGATAATTGGTGGTTGGCACGGATTCTAGGATATTTAATTTATCTATCAATCGAATGGTTTGCTTTGTTTAATGGTTGGTAACATGTTTGTATTTAAACTACTTAAATATTATTATCTATACAAATGACGTCTTAGATTTACGAGTACCATCAATAATAAGATAATCATAAGAGTCCATTCAAGCTGATTTTATCTTGATTTACAGAAATGACCCTACACAATAAAGTGAAAAAAGGAGAGGCTTTTATATAATCTTGTAAACAAATTCTAGCGAGAATTCGAGATATTCTAGTTAATGATTTGTTTCCTTATCTCGATTATCCCTATATGCATGTGCTTGTCTCTAACATGGAGGTGGCTACAAGGGATGACAAAGGCAGTGTTTCAAATTTCGTGAAATTTCGCTGAAACTTCGATTTCGACAATTCAGTGAAACCAAAATCGAAATCTCCATCTAGATTCTTCCTTCACACATCTAGACCGATTTTGTTCGAAATTGATAAAATTTTGTCGAATTATTTCATTTTCCCATCATCTATAAATGAAATCAAAATCGATATTTAAACCTTGGAGAAAAGTCAAACAATGCTTGTAAAGAAAACTAAACGATGATAGAGAGAAGAACCAAGTTAAATGGTCAATCTCAATATCTTGAATGTACATTCTATGAAACAGATGTTGCTATATATATATATCAAGTTAAGTATTGTCTGGATCAAATTTGTCCTAGTGGCACTTATTCATTCTTTTTTATTCAATTAGTGCACTACCCAATAACTATGTCCTCACCTATCACATTTTTTTGTCATAATTTAAGTATATGTTCCTAATTTTAATAATACATACTTAAAGTTGCAAACATGGTTACACAACATTCTTTCGATTCGTTAGTTGTGAAATTAAATTAAACCACATTATTTATGTTGATTAAACTCGAAAGAACCTTCCTTTTTTTAGATTTTGAAGCTCAATATTATTATGCTTCTTACATTTAGAAAATCATCTCCTAAATAGTTAGAGTGGATAAATTTACAATATTCCTATATTTTTATGTCCATGCTTGACATATCATGAACTAAATGTCACTTTTGAATATGTATGCAAGATGTCTAGCAATTACTTACAATTCATTATTTATTTAGCTGGCTTTCTTGAATACGTCATGGATATCTCCAAAAAAGAAGTCACTGTTAGAGGACTTGTGGATACTACTAGCAAGAAGAAATCTTATGAAGGTCTCCCCAACCACAAAAGTAAGAATATGGCAATATCATGTCTTGGACATTGTGGAGCATCATGCTATGATATGGTATGACATGAACTTGGCTATGTACAACGTGTGAGTTCTCCATTCTTTAATTGATTGTAAATTACAAAGAATCAACGTATGTTGTTTGTAAATATGCACTATTCTTTTCTTTTGGATGGGTAATATGATACACAATCGTGTGCAAGAAGCAATACTGCACCCTTATGAGCTATTTGGTCCATGTTTGTTAGGAGGATTTGGATCGTATGTTGTACCTAGGGCTGCAGTTGACTCTGCTTCAAGGTCGGGAGCTGTTCGATCTTTATCGAGCGGTTCCCACGAAGTCGCATGATCTGGGCCCACCTAAAGTGCGAATTCGCATGAATCACTTGATCAAGATCAAGCGGTTCCCGACCCCACAACAGAGTCTGTTGCAACCCTTGCTACAGTAGGACGGTCCTTCTCCTGGTTGGGATGCACCATAAATGACAACAATCAACACTCGCCATCTAACGCTTTTTACCACTATAAATAGAAGAAAAGCGGAAACGACTATCATGTGTCTACAATTGAGAAGATGTGGATTTGTTATATTTAACTTTGTAATTTCTTAACTGGAATTGAATTTTGAATATTCGCAAGTAGGAATGCAAATGCGTTAATGTTTATATTGGTGTTATAACGATACTATAAATTTAAAAATCTAAATATCAATAAATATGTAGATATTAATTGATATGAAAATATTACTATCATGTTCCTGAAACAAATAAAAAAATACAAATGGCATGCCATAAATATATCATATGTAGTTATTTCATCAACAAACATACCAAAATGTGATCTAAAAAACATCTAATGTTATTATACATAGTAAGAATATATCTTCTACCACCACTGTAAAAAAAATAAGCCTATATCAATGAATAATGAAGAATCATTCCTGTATCTTCTAGTTTTAGATTTACTACAATGAATATTTTCATGGCAAAAATAATGACATGTTTTTGTTGCATTACAATTTCTAATGAATCGTATAAAAAGATTATATACTGCCTCGTAAAACAAATTCTTTTAGCCATTGCTAAATTAACAATGATTGGTATAAGTTTAAAAACTAATCATTGTTACCAAGATCGACTAGCAATATATCGCCAAATAAGACATCCATTGTGAATTTCGAAATATTTGTTTTAATATAACATCAAATAATATCCATATATGATCAAATGACATCGAAAATGTGATTAAAACATTAGTTTCTAAAGGCCAATTCGGTTACGGTGTCTAAAAACACACACTCACACATAAATACACATTTATATACAAATACAAACAAACACACACATTATATACACACACGCACACAATATTTATAAGCACATATGATTATATGAACATAGATATATGTACAAAATATAGATATAGACACATATAGATTTGTATGTGTACATACATGCATGCATGTATCCGTGCATGTATGTGTTCATGAGTGTGCATCGGTAAGTCATATACATGTATGTATTTATGCTTAGTGTGTGTATATGTATGTACATATATAAACGAATCTCTATCTCTCTTCGTGTGCGTGTAGACGTACTTCGAATGAGGTTGAATATTTCTTTGATTGAGGAAAGCATTTTATAAAGCTCGTTGGATCCAATCTAGCCGTTCCATCCATCTCGCTTATTCAAAAGAGTATTTTGGTCATCTTTTTCATTTTAAAATTTATTTTCGTTTGATGTTTCAAGTTAAATTTTAATCAATGTCTAAATTTAGCTTTTTTTTGTGATTCCGTAAATATTCAGTTATATTTATAGCTGACATTGTTCGGAGAAGATGGTTTGTAAAATGCATCGGTTTTATGTAAAATTTCAAGTCCATTTTTTGTAACTTTTGGATGATTCTCGATAAAATAAAAGGTCAACAGAAATGTATAGATTATTTCCATATTTTCAACCAACATTATTTTGAAATATTTCGCGTAAGCTTGAATTGTCTTAGGCAAAATGAATACCCGTTTTGAAAACTTTGTATGGTGATCTACAAAAGGAAAAATGTGTTAAGAATATGCTACCTGTTTTATATAAGATAAAATGCAAAAATAAAATAAAAATGCCTAAAATCATAGTTATGTAAAAATCTAGTAAGATATGTAAAATACACATTCTTATTATGTGGAAATATTGTAAGATTAGGATGGCGGCAATCGCATCAATGTCGTCCCTTACAATTCGTGGGCCATGGCTAAAAGAAAAATGGACCCGTATAAAAATTTTCGATGGATAATGTACCCTTATATAATTCAATTAGATTTTGAACTTTAACATTGAGTTGTTTCATCGAAAAATCGATTTTATAAAGGCTTATTTTTCAACGAGATGTTTTATCGAAAAATTCAATTCCAAAAGCACTCATTTGTCAATGAATTGTTTTAATTTAAAACTTATGTAACAATTGATCGAAAGGCTTTCCGACCTTGGCGTTTGTACAGTCTCCACGTGGAGGTGCAGACTCAAGACGATGATAGGGGACGAACGGTTGGAAAGCCAGAAATAAAGCAACGTCAAATTAGTTATTATCATGCTCTAGGAGAGGTTCAAGAAAAAACCCTAACCATGATTTTGTTTAGTCCAATGTAATGTGGACAATAAATAGCTTTAGTTACACGACATTATCACCAAAAAGTTGAGCAATATTTCCCTATGACCAACAACATTATTTTGCCTAAATATGTACGTATGCAGCTGAAATTGTCTTTCTTTTGTTGCATTGACATGCATGGATGCATTGCCAGGGACGAAGCCAGAAATATCTATTCGGGGAGGCTGAAATATTATTTATGTAGTTCTTATAACCATCGATTATCATCTTTACCAACAATATTTATTGGGTTTAAAAGTTATATAATGTGTAAAAAAGGATGGTAACAATTTTGATACAAAAACCTTTTTAATAGATTTTACATAGAAGAACTTATAAAATTGAGATTTTACACCATTATCCTTGAAAAATGTATTAAAAATAATATCTACGTGAAATTCTTGATTTTATACGAATGTCATTCGGATAATGTGTCGTTAAGTAACATTATATCAAACTTTTTAAAATATAACAATATATTTTTCTATACTTGTACTCTTTCTTAATCATTTATTATTTTAAATACTTTATTCTCAACCTACATTTCATTAACTTTTTTTCCATGATGTTAGAGCTTCATGCAATTACTTTTCTACTCCTCCATATTAATGTGTTTCGATATTTGAAGTGAAAAGTTTTAATATGTGTTCCCATTGCACCTTTATTATGCGTATTAAATTAATTGAGTACCAAGTATATGTTTACTGAAGTATAATTATAAATAATTTACAAAAAACTCGCCTGTAAGATTATATTATAGAAAAAGATTCAAAATCTAAGATATAACGGGAAGTATTATGAAATAATTTTTACGTATGGATGCGAACAAAAATAATATATCAATATATATTCATCTACAGTATTTGTATCTATTTTATATAGATTTAGATATATGTATTCTTATCTAGTTTAAAATGGATACTTTGCCATATACTTATTATTACATAAGTACATTTAACATATTTGTATAGTGAATAAACCATCCAATACAAATATATTTAAGCTATTCTATAAAATATTTCGTACATTACCCTTTTCTTATTTGTAAGTTATTTTATTCGGAACTATTACATCAACATATCTATCTGCATCTATTCACATTTTAAATAGGATCAAGACATAATGATTACTTATAATTGTATCTATTCATTTCGAATCAGGGATGCAAACATATATAAATATATGTATCTGGTCTACCACTATCCATGTTATACATATTTTGACATCAGTATCTTTATCCATTTAAATATTGATACGAGTATGAATATCACATTGATATCCGCAAACATCTGTATCCGTATCTATATCTGCAAATCTGTCCTCATATAGAAATATTGTTGTGAATTTATTGGTAACCATATGTAACATAATTATGTACCTTCTTTCATTGTACTTGATATAATTTTAAAGATATCTGTACATTTTTATATTTATATTGTGTATATTCCATTTAGTACATCTACATTTAAGCTAATCTATGGAGTATTTTTAATCTTATTCTATGCAAAGTGTCCATTTTTTTACTTGTTCTATTTTTTAAGGATATGGTAGTGTAGTTTTAATATCCGTCAATATCCATTTCGTACCCATATTCGTATTTAGAAACGGATAAGGATATGGTAACATATATAACCATGCAACTACCCCTTATTTGGAACTCTGAGTGTTTTACTTGTGGAATGCAATTACTCTCTATATAAAAAAGTTTGATTATTATTTTAATAATATTACTTTATATATATATTGATACATGTTGAAGTTAATTGCATTTCAAAAATCAACAACATCTACTATATACAATAACTCTTGATGGCTATATTTTTTCAATACAAAGTATATAAAATAAAGACATCATTTGAGACTTGGGGGGGCTAAGCACCCACCCGCCCCCCTGTCTCCGCCACTGTGCATTGCCTAAATATGAACAGATGTATTATGCCACAAAGATACACTACAAGAAAAATGAGTTGTCGCCACGGAATGTGGCTACGGAAACTTGTGGCCATGATAATTCCGTGGCCACTAGTTTCTCGTAGCCAAAATCCGTGACCAAAGCCTTCATATAAGAGGTGTGGCCACGATAAGTTCTGTGGCCACTTACAGTGGCCACGACATATCCATGGCTAGAGAACTCTCGCGACGAGACTTGTAGCTACAGCTACTGGCCACGATGTGTCGTGGCCAAAGTCCAATTTTGTGGCCACAAACCCCACATCCGTGGCCATAATTCTGTAGCCACAACTTGTTTTCCTTGTAGTGATATGCCATGAATGCGTAATATGGCACTGCAATACTATAACATCATGAGCGTTGATCGTAACATATACCTATACGTTATACCTACGCGTAGATATCATGATGCATAAGTATGAAACAACCGTACGAATCTTAGGTATGGATGAGCATTGGATTGGGATGGCTCGACCCAGTCCGAAGCTCAGCCCGTGTAGTCCGATCATAAGATGGGTCGGGCTTGGCCCGCTTGGGCCTCATTTGGAGTCCCATTTGTAGTTTGGGTCGGGCTCAGGCTTTGGTAGATCTAGCCCATCTGGCCTGACGACTTAGCCAAATCATAGTCCAAATTCAGGCTCGCCGGCCCAGCTCGAATTATGTCATGGTTTTATTATTTTGTTTCATGGCTAGACAAATTAATCAAATATAAGGGCACGATTGGTTGTCGGTGTACTTCAGGGTAAGCTGGGAGAGGGTAATCCGTTTTTGTGTTCCGGTGTTTGGATAGAGGATTTTGTGTTGAGTGGGCTTGTTGTGATGTGATTGTATTAAAGCTCGAAAAAATGAGTAGTTATTGTGATGCGATTGTATTGAAGTTTAGAAAAGTGAGTAGAAGTGTAATAGTTTGTATTTTTTAAATGATGTGATTGTATAATATATTATTTTTTGATGGAATAGATGAAAGAGAAATGATTTATATAATGTATTAAAAAAAATAAAAGAACAGTGGACCCCACAAGTGAGAGAGGGAGTGGGTTTTGGGAGGTAAATTTTCCAAAGAGAGGATTAACCCTCGATCCAAACATGGTATGTACTTGTGGAAGTGATTTCAACCATTTCGATATCCAACCACAAACTTTGGTTCTTTTGGGAGAGACGTTCAACCATTCAATTCGTTATCAGAAAAAAATCCATTGGATTGAATATTCCGGCTAAAATGTTTGAAAGTCTTTAGTATTATATTAAGCATCAAAAATAATTCAAAATCTACCCAGAGAGGTCTCATCTGTTCCAAATCTTATTGACAAAAAAACGGATGGACCTTTCAACGGAAGTAATGCCAGTTGATGCAAAATAACGTTATCTTTTTTTCTAATTTGTCTATACAAAAGCAAATCATAGGAGAGGTGGCATGCAACATAAAGCTACTCCTCTCAGATATTTTCCCAATATTGCAATTTAGTGTCAAATATAAGCTCGTCTTTCTTTGCCAGTGATTTATTTAGATTACGTGCTCGAAGAGATAAAAAAACATATTAGTGGATACATTGCATAAACTATTATTGGGCTCACTAAAACCCAGTTTCAAAGGCCCAATGTTGGTATAAACATATTAGTGGATACATTTGCGCTCACTCTCTTTTTGTTGCAACTAGAGCCCATTCAAAGGCCCAATGTTGGTATGGACTGGTAGTGAGGATCGTTTACATCGACAACATATACGGATACCTGTATTATTGTACAGCTACAACAATATAAATATCTTGTGTATGAAACAAATTATATATTAAATATATATGGGCCGACCCGGCCCAAGCTCGGTCCATAGGAATTGGGTCAGGCCTAGGCTTGGGCCGAACAAAAAAAATCTACGAGCTCGACCCGAGGCTCAATTTTTTAAACGGGCTTGGACCTGGACCCTTCATGGACCAACCCAGCCCGGCCCATGTTCATCTTTGATCTTAGGTAATGTATACCTATGCTATTGCATGCTTCTTTATGCCATTCGATCCAGCACTGATATGGGGTTACCCACAACAAGGGTTGATATGCCCATGATTTTTTATTTTGCAAAATCTAATTGATAAATCCAACCTTATATGGATTGAATCTATGCGAAGAAATAGGGTGACGACGATCATTATCTCATATGCTGAGTTCGTGATTTCACGAATAAAGAAGAACGAGTGGGGATTGAAAAAAAAGCAGGAGAACAAGAGAGCCGATGGAGAAGCGATATGAGAACAAAGAAGGAGAAGGTTGAGGAGTTTACCTGGTTTGTTTTTTTTCTCATCAAATGTTTGTCGAAAGTCGGATGACCTCAACATCGTCGTCTCGAAATCAAACGGAATCATATGTACGTATATAAATTCTTGGAATGTATTTTACATGAATGATCTATCTATTATCGATGTTTTGTATAATTTCTTTGATTTTGATGAAAATTATTTACAAAAGAAAATCAAGCAAAATACTGGAAATAAAAATTGACACTAATTTAATTATTTGTTTTAATAATTAAGAAAAGAATCAAATAAATTCAAGAAAGTAAAGTACGTGCATTATATATAAGATCACAATACCTCATTTTCTCTTGATTTTGATATTTGTTAGTGTTTTTATTTCTTTCATGTCTAGTTAAAACAAAACTCAAGGAAAACAAATGAAAAAATAAATAAAAATGGTGAAGTTTTGTACATGAGATAATCAGATCAAAGATCGGTCATTTGTACCTTATACAAATCGGTCTCAAAATCAAAGTTTTAACATATGAATTCTGATTCATTTGATTTTGATCTTATTTTATAGATAATTAAAAGAGCATTACATCAAAGGTGATTATAATTTCATAGGAGATTGTATGGATGAGATATTGAGCTTTAAAACTTTTTTGTTTCCACGACAATAGTTTAGGTTTGCTGGTCAGATATTCAAGTGGGTATTTTTGTATTTTCCTTGATTAAGATTAATATATATATATATGTAAAATGAATTTAATTTATTGAATTTGGGGTTAATATAAATAAAGTAAAAATTTATGAAGATTAGACTTATTATAGGTGAATATTTTACAAAAATACTCTCCAAATTTTACGGCTTTCTAACACCAGGATGTTATTTAGCATGTTTTACTATGCTTACAATAAATGTTAATTAGAGGTTCAATGATGTTAATTACTCAAGAATTATACCTAAAATTATGTATATTAAAGTAGATGAATCGTATATTCATCAAAGATCTGTGTTAAGAGATCGGTCAAATGTCAAACTTTAGAGTAAGGATTATCATCTCCTTCTCGTGTTGGAGATCTTTTCTTGATAATCACTTGACGGTACAGTTGAGCCCTCATCCCTTTAGATATTCAACCCTACACCAACCTCTATGATGCAACCTTTTGATCAATAACTGCATGATATCAAGGTGGTCATGTCACATAACCCTCATCGTACAAAGTATCATATTATTTAAACTAATTATTATTTATTTCAAATCGAGGAGTGATTTTTAATAGCTTTTACTGCATGATGGTTCACTATGGGCATACATATCCAACAAATAAAGCATAAAATCCTAATTTCCAATAGGGTTATTTACACTCATAACCTTGAGTAATTCCGTAATTATCCCAGAAACCCTGCATAATCACGAATTACACCAAGAACCTTGAATACGTATTCCGCTTTACACCCATAACCTTCCGTTAGTTTTTTTCATTAACTCAACCATAGAAGTGAGTTAATCTAACCGATATACGATCTAACAGCTAGGATTAATCTAACCAATTCATAATCTAACGGTTATGATTAATAAAAAAAGAAATTTCTTGCAGGGATCGTGGGGGTTGGGTTCCACGGGACTGTTGGGGGGGTGTTAGCAATATGAGCCCCGGGCGAACAATTTCTACAATAAATGTTATTGTAACAAATAAATTATCAATGAAAGTTATTGATTATTTTTCACTCCTTTTCTGAGATTAAATGAATGAATGCACTATAGGGTCCCTCTGTACAATAAGGGTTATGTACCATGGCCAACTTGATGATCATACAGCTGTTGATTCATTGGATGAATCATAGAGGCTGATGCTTGGATGAATAAATAAGGAGTTAGATAGAGGACTCATCAAGCATCGTCAAATGATTCTTAAGTGATGATCTCTAGCCTGAGTAGGAGATGGCGATCCTCTCTCAGATGGTTGATATCTGACTGACCTCTTGATGCAGGTCCTCTACATGGGAATAGTGATTCGGATGTGTCAGATTAGTTGAGTCAATGGGTTGACTTAACGAGATCGAGATAACCAAAGACCTATGTTGAATACTGTCACAGCATAGGCATGCATCCTCTGACCAGAGACAGATGTGTTGCTATATGTCTGAGTGTGTACATTTGGCAGACCAATAGGTTGATGACCTGACCAAGGTCTATACACCGGTGAGCTGGTGTGCATGTAAGGACATATGAGTAATACGATCTCTCAAAGGGATCATACAGGTTCACTTGTGAACCGGGAGACATGAGCTTACTCATGAGGTACTGGGACTGAACAAATTCCATGCATGGTTGTCATGCTTTGGAAGGATGACATGAATTTGAAAGATAAGATATATGCTTTGAGAAAGCATATGATCTGTACCAAATCCCAGTGACCAAGATTGAGAAACTTAATGATCAAACCCTGAAGATGACAGTGTAAAAGTGATCTTTATCTTCAGAATGATCATAGGTCTTCCAGTATGTAGGATGTACAGGTATTGGGAATACCTGAGGGTGATGTGATCATAAACGATTGTATAACCATGACGCTTCCATTCCGAGGGAGTGATGAAACAGGTTTGGATTTTAGTGACACCTCTCATTAGACAAGTAATCTAATCTTAGTCCATGAACTGGACATTGATCTGAATGAAATTCAGATGTAATGAGAAGATTAGGTCTACGGTCTTGATTTGATCAAGCATCAGTGGGAGGTCCATGGGATCTGGATTTGAGATGTCATCTCAACATCCAAGTCACTATACGTGGAACAATGCAACCGCCCTTTCCTTATCTCCAAGTATCTGCGGAGAGATCGCATTATTCTTGAAGGGTTCGAGAATAATTCCATGAGATCGAAGCAATGAAGAAATGATGATTAAATGTGGTTTAATCATATTGATGTGTGAAGAAATTATACAATATAATAAAATGTGATTTAATTATTATGGATAAGAATAATGTGGATAGAGATATTCAATTATTCATGATATATTATAAATGTGATTTATAATGTATTAGAGAGAGCTAATTATAATTTATATGTGTTGATTAATTATTATGTGTATTGGATAAACATTGTGTGATTAATTGACAATGTAAATTATATGCTGTTTTGGGTTGTGAATATGATTCACAATTTTTTTCCATGGCAAGATTGTAATATTCTCAAATATAATTGTGAATTATTTTTGAAGAATAAAACCCAATAAAATTTGTTGCAAATAAATAATGGAGAAATTCAAGGAGACATGCAATCTCATGGAAATCCATGAGATTGCCTCCTTGAGATCTAAAAGTGGCGGCACCCAATTCCTAATTGGAATGGGTGGCCGTCCACTTGGATATACATGGTAGATGTTGATCTCCATGTATATTCTCTCCTTATTTATTGGTTTATTTAGGATTGATTTATATTTGATTTTATCAAATATATTTTAATCTAAATTTGATGGTTTTACCAACAACAATCTTGACCATTGGATTGACATAAATCAATCTCATCCATTGATTTTATATGTCACATGGATTGAGATCCATGGATCCCAAAACCTTATAAATAGAGAGGCATACCATGCTCTCTTGTACATGTAATTTTGGAGCTCTCTCTCTCTCTCTCTCTCTCTCTCTTTCTTCATACACGACAGCCCTCTCTCCCTCTATTTTTGGTGGCCGTCCACCATACCCTAGAGGAGAGATTCGTCGACGCTCTCGCCGTCGCGTCGCCGCTTCGACGTTCTTCGATTATTCGTCTTCTTAGAGTGCTACACTAACGAAGGAGACGTTAGATCTCGTGCAACGAGATCAGAAGCAACCATGCTTGGATCATCTTCTTGGATTGCGAGGACAACACGGTTCATCCCCGCGCTCGCAAGTGGTCTCGCCGACGATCGGACTTGGGACAGGAGGTCTCTTTCTTTAGAGACTTGATCAACCACGCTTCAAGAGGTATTGCATTATACTTGTTGTGGTTATAGATGAAACGATCCGAGAATCGTTCTTGGATCATGTCGTTTCATCACATGAAAATTTTAAATTCCGCTGCATCGAATAACTAGTACGACTAGTCGTTCTTCGCCGTATCCGATACGACGATCACGCTTCCATGATGCGCTTGAGGATAAATTCCATATCCTTCAAGTGGTATCAGAGCCTTAGGTCGACGGTTTTGAATATGATTCGCAAACCGAGGACGACTTGGGTTCGTTAAGGTCGCAAAAGTTTTTATCGCATTTGATTTCGTAGATCTGTTTAGTAAATAATTTCGGACATATTTAAATTATTTAAGCACGAATTATTTACTTGAATTTTGTTCCTCCATTAAATAAGGAAACCATAGGATCTTAGTTTACGTAAATCGGAATTCATATGCTCGAGATATGGTTGTTTTAATGAGCATGTATGCACTGTTGCGGGAACTGCAGATCTTAACATGATTAAAGAGTTAATTACTGTTTTGATCCGCCTTGAAATGCGTGAAACATCACTTGGTTTCTGTCCTAAATCAAGTTAGAAATCTTTGAAAATTGATTTTGTCTAATTTGGATTTAAATTGATTGAGATATGTTAATTTTAGAGAGTAGGGGTCACTACTGAAATTGCAGTCTTAATCAAGAACCATGTGATTGTCAATTAGTGAAGTTAATTGTTAATTTCGTGAAATAATCATGAAAAATATTCATGAAATATTGAAAGATGATTATTTACATAATTGACTTAGCCTCAACCAATTATTGATTAGATTTGATGTAAATCTTAATCGGAAACACAATCATCAAACTTAATACTTGAATAGGATTGGGAATTTGTGTAACAAATTTCCTTATAATCAAAAATATTTTGATTATTATTATATGGTATAATTTCGGTTGAATAATCGATGATCATCTCAAGTACAAATTGATATATTTGGCATTATGCTTTCCCGAGGCGGATATGGTGTCTAGTCGGAGAGCATTGGGGTTGCGGGTTGCAACGTATGCGGTCCATCCCACTCTCGTCGGTACTGGCCATGACAGCGGGTAGGGACTGTATAATGCTGGAGAAAATCAAGGTGTATTTTCTAAATATTAAAATTCGAATTAACATGTATTTTGAGATATTACCATATATATATTCAAGTAAAATAATCAAGTTTATTGATTGAATTGGATTGATAATTAATTTAATGTGATTAAATTGATTATGTCCAGTTGAGACACCCTATTATGAATATAGTTATAATTTCCCTTGGAAGAATTAATTATGTGAATGTGATTCATGATATCTAATTAAAATTTGAATATGAGGTGGAGGATCACATAAGTGACATCCATGGTCTCCCGTCAAGGCGAAGGTTCCGTCGCCAGATATCGTGTGTAGGAGACGCCTGTCCGAAGTGACAGCTCCTGCATACGATCCATTTGGATCGGGCTCGTTGCTTCTCGAAAGAGTAAGGACATATGCGTAGTGACCCCAATATCGGGTCCTCATATTAATGGGGCGATATTGGATTGCGCATAGCGAGTTGTATTCCTGTTGACGGTTGGTTCAATTAATGACGGGTCAGCATCGCCTTAGGGGTGGTGGGCCCGGGTATTAAAGATCGAATTGAGAAATGCAAGTTGGACTTGCAAGGCGGAATGTGTTCCCGCTTCTCCTTATTGGAGTCATAGATTCTCATATTATTGGGATATGACAAAGATAAGGAGGGGATCCCAGTACTTGCTTGAGATATAATGGTAAGTATATCTCTTACTTTGAAAGTGATTAAGGGAATAAACTTTCAAGGTTTACAAAGCAAGACTAATTTGATTTAAAATGCCTTAATCAAATATCAATATGAATATATGTTTAATATGTTCTAATATAGTGCATTTTAAATTTCAAAAAAATAAAGTCCTTGAACCCATTTAGTAGGCTTCTTGAGGTCAACCAATTGACCAGCCCAAATTACTCAGATTGGATCCGTAATTTGGAGCTTGTTCTCTCAGCAGAGCGCATTAGTTATGTGCTCTCCGAGGACAAGCATGAAAACCCTAAATCCAAGGAAGAAAAGGTATATAATGACAAGTATGATGAAGATCATGTCTTGGATGGATGCTATATGCTAGGTTCTCTCTCCAATGTTCTGTAGAAGCAACATGTGGAGATGAGCACTTGCGAAGAGATAATGCAGAATCTTAAGGATATGTTTGGTGACATTAACCGCACCCAGCGGTACAATATTATGAAAGGCCTCATTCGCTGCAGGATGCAGGAAGGGACTTCGGTCCGTGAACATGTACTCAAAATGTTTGGGTACTTGTCGGAGCTGGAGACTCTTGGGGCAACAATGGATGCGGACATGCAAGCTGACTTCATTCTGCTGTTGTTGCCCAAATCTTTCAATAACTTTGTAGTGTCATTCCACATGAACAAGCTGGAATTGACAAGTGCTGGTCTTCTTGCCGCATTGAAATCTACGGAAGATGTAATGAAGAAGGATGGTCCCGCTGGCAGTGCAATGGCTGCACAGGTCAGAGGGAAGCGTGGTCGGAAGCAAGGTTCTCGGAAGGGCCCGACCCATAAGAGAAAGAAGAAGGGACAAAGTGTTGGCTCTTCTTTCAATGCATCCACTCTAATGACGTCAAAGAAAAACGACGTCTGTCACCACTGCAAAAAGCTGGGGCACTGGAGGCGTAACTGCCCAGAATACCTGAAGTCGTTAGACAAAGGTAAAACCCCAGCACGTATGAAATCTACTTTCATCATTGAAACTAGCTTTCTCGTCGGACGAGAAGGAAGTTGGGTTGTAGACTCTGGTACTTCTGTTCATGTATGTAATGTGTTGCATTTGTTTCAGGAAACTATAAGTCTTGAAGAAGGGGAGATAGTCATCTAGATGGGATCTGATGCAAGTGTTGCAGTGGTCGCCGTCGGGACATGTCGACTATCATTATCTACTGGTAGAGTCCTAATACTTAAAGAGTGACTTTATGTACCTAGAGTTAGAAAGAATTTGATATCTGTGTCTAAGCTAGTTAGAAGTGGATATTCATTCCTGTTATGTAGTAAATTAGTCATAAATCATTATGATAAATATATTACAGAGGGTATTTTAACTTATGGAGGACTCTATGAATTGTGCATTAATAAGAATGTCGTGAATGTTACAACCACTAGTAAAAACCCTAAAAGATACAGGGATAATCTTTCGAATGAGATCTGGCATCAAAGGCTTGGTCATTTATCTGTTGATAGGATCAACAGATTGATAAAGGATGGACCTTTAGATTTTCTACAGGTTCAATCTTTGCCTACCTGTGAACATTGTATTCGAGGTAAAATGACAAGGATATCTTTCTGTAACAAGGTTACAAGATGCGAAAGTATTACTGACCTAATACATATCGATGTATGTATTCCCTTTAATACCGCGACTCGAAATGGATACCGATATTATTTGACATTTATTGATGACCATTCGCGGTACGGGTTTATCTTCTCGTTACGTCATAAATTCGAAACCTTTGAAAAGTTCAAAGAGTTCATGACTTTGGTTGAGAACCAAACCGATAGGAAGATTAAACGGATTCGATCTGATCGAGGTGGCGAGTACCTATCAGATGAATTGAAGGAATACTTAAAGAGAATGGAATTGTTTCCAATCTCACTCCTCCTGGAACTCCCCAACTTAATGGTGTTGCTGAAAGATGCAACAGGACCATCATAGACATGGTCCGTTCAATGATGAGTAAAGCACATTTACCTCTTAATTTCTGGGGATATGCAGTAGAGACTGCAATATATATCCTGAATAAGATTCCTAGCAAATATGTACCTAAGACTCCTCATGAGCTCTGGTATGGATCCAAACCTAGTGTTAATCACTTGAGGGTTTGGGGTTGCTTGGTCCATGCGAAAACGTGGATGCAAGTAAGCTAGAATCTCGCACTCGTGAGTGTTACTTCATTGGGTATGTTAAGGATTGTATCGGATACCAACTTTATGACCCTGAGACCCAAAAGTTTTTGTTTCCAGAGATGTGAAGTTTTCTGGAAAAAATGATTTCCTTAAAGGTCAAGACAAAGATGAAGTAGAGGAACTCATTGAATCCCCTGAGGATTCTGAACTTCCTAGACCAGAAAACTGAAGAGATAAACAAAGATGAAACACCCATACCTCTTCGAAGGAGTTCGAGAGTGGTTGCACCACCTGAAAGGTATGGATTCCATGTGTCAAGTGAAACTGACGTTGATCCTACTTCATTTGATGAAGTACTCGCGGATCAAGACATGGATAGATGGATGCTAGCAATGAAGTCAGAAATTGACTCCATGCATAAGAATTGTGTATGGACCCTAGAGGATCCACCTAAAGGGGTAAAACCCATTGCGTGTAAATGGATCTTCAAACAAAAGAGGGGACCTGATGGGAAAGTAGAGACTTTCAAGGCACGGCTCGTAGCCAAGGGCTACACACAGAGAGAAGGCATCGATTACGATGAGACATTCTCTCCTGTGGCTATGCTTAAATCCATCAGGACACTGCTAGCTATAGCTGCATATCTTGACTACGACATCTGGCAGATGGACATCAAGACGACTTTCCTTAATGGATACCTCGAGGAGGATATCTACATGGAGCAGGCACAGGGCTTCATGACTGGGGATGGCAAAGTATGCAAGCTAAAGAAATCCATCTATGGGCTCAAGCAAGCTTCTCGTAGTTGGAACATCAGATTTGACGAAACCACAAAGAATTATGATTTTGTGCAAAATCCTGATGAACCTTGTCTATACAAGAAGACTAGTGGGAGCGCAATTGTGTTCATTGTGCTTTACGTAGATGACATCCTTATCATTGGGAATGATACAGGGATGATGACACTACATGAAGTTCCAGCTTTGGAGACGACAACTGGCGACGGTCATAGAATGACCGTCCCTAATGAAAGCTTTTAGGGACGGTCATGCCATAACCGTCCCCAATACTTCATATCAGGAGACGCTATGCGAGCTGACGTCCCCTTTTGTAATAGCTTAATAGGGACGGTCAGCAAAACCGTCCCCTCTGACTGGGGGACTCATTGGGGACGGTCTTGACCGTCCCTAATACGCTTCTGTTGGTGTCGCCTCCGGTAATGGATCTAAGGGGACGACCAGAGGGGACGTTCAGACACGACCATCCCCTCTGCCTTACGATGGACTTTGGGGACGGTTATGACCGTCCCCTATACGCTTCTGTTGGCGTCGCCTCCGGTCTCTTACCTAAGTGAGCTACTAGAGGGGACAGTCCATGGTGACCGCCCGTCTGCCCTGGCAGGTCCTTTGGGGACGGTGCTGACCGTCCCAAATACGCGATGTGAGCCCCGAGCTAGTGGGAGATTGTTAGAAATGTGAGCCCCGGGTGAACCATTTATACAATAAAAATGTTATTGTAATGAATAAATTATCAATGAAAGTTATTGATTATTTTCCACCCCCTTTCTGAGATTAAATGAATGAATGCACTATAGAGGCCCTCTGTACAATAAGAGTTATGTATCATGGCCAACTTGATGATCATACAGCTGTTGATTCATTGGATGAATCATAGAGGCTGATGCTTGGATGAATATCCGGTGAGTTAGATAGAGGACTCATCAAGCATCGTCAAATTATTGTTAAGTGATGATCTCAAGAGAAAGAGGGGACTTGATGGGAAAGTAGAGACTTTCAAGGCACGGCTCGTAGCCAAGGGCTACACACAGAGAGAAGGCATCGATTACGATGAGACATTCTCTCCTGTGGCTATGCTTAAATCCATAAGGACACTGCTAGCTATAGCTGCATATCTTGACTACGACATCTGGCAGATGGACGTCAAGACGGCTTTCCTTAATGGATACCTCGAGGAGGATATCTACATGGAGCAGGCACAGGGCTTCATGACTGAGGATGGCAAAGTATGCAAGCTGAAGAAATCCATCTATGGGCTCAAGCAAGCTTCTCGTAGGTGGAACATCAGATTTGACGAAACCACAAAGAATTATGATTTTGTGCAAAATCCTGATGAACCTCGTGTATACAAGAAGACTAGTGGGAGCGTCATTGTGTTCATTGTGCTTTACGTAGATGACATCCTTATCATTGGGAATGATACAGGGATGATGACACTACAGGAAGTTCCAGCTTTGGAGACGACAACTGGCGACAGTCATAGAATGACCGTCTCTAATGAAAGCTTTTAGGGACGGTCATGCCATAACCGTCCCCAATACTTCATATCAGGAGACGCTATGCGAGCTGGCGTCCCCTTTTGTAATAGCTTAATAGGGACGGTCAGCAAAACCGTCCCCTCTGACTAGGGGACTCATTGGGGACGGTCTTGACCGTCCCTAATACGCTTCTGTTGGCGTCGCCTCCGGTAATGGATCTAAATGGACAGCCAGACACGACCGCCCCCTCTGCCTTGCGATGGACTTTGGGGACGGTTATGACCGTCCCCTATACGCTTCTGTTGGCGTCACCTCTGGTCTCTTACCTAAGTGAGCTACCAGAGGGGACGGTCCATGGTGACCGTCCCGCCTTCCCTGGCAGGTCCTTTGGGGACGGTGCTGACCGTCCCCAATACGCGATGTGAGCCTCGGGCTAGTGGGAGATTGTTAGCAATGTGAGCCCCGGGCGAACCATTTCTACAATAAAAATGTTATTGTAATGAATAAATTATCAATGAAAGTTATTGATTATTTTCCACTCCCTTTCTGAGATTAAATGAATGAATGCACTATAGGGGCCCTCTGTACAATAAGGGTTATGTATCATGGCTAACTTGATGATCATACAGCTGTTGATTCATTGGATGAATCATAGAGGCTGATGCTTGGATGAATATCCAAAGAGTTAGATAGAGGACTCATCAAGCATCATCAAATGATTGTTAAGTGATGATCTCAAGAGAAAGAGGGGACCTGATGGGAAAGTAGAGACTTTCAAGGCACGGCTCGTAGCCAAGGGCTACACACAGAGAGAAGGCATCGATTACGATGAGACATTCTCTCCTGTGGCTATGCTTAAATCCATCAGGACACTGCTAGCTATAGCTGCATATCTTGACTACGACATCTGGCAGATGGACGTCAAGACGGCTTTCCTTAATGGATACCTCGAGGAGGATATCTACATGGAGCAGGCACATGGCTTCATGACTGAAGATGGCAAAGTATGCAAGCTGAAGAAATCTATCTATGGGCTCAAGCAAGCTTCTCGTAGCTGGAACATCAGATTTGACGAAACCACAAAGAGTTATGATTTTGTGCAAAATCCTGATGAACCTTGTGTATACAAGAAGACTAGTGGGAGCGCCATTGTGTTCATTGTGCTTTACGTAGATGACATCCTTATCATTGGGAATGATACAGGGATGATGACACTACAGGAAGTTCCAGCTTTGGAGACGACAACTGGCGACGGTCATAGAATGACCGTCCCTAATGAAAGCTTTTAGGGACGGTCAGGCCATAACCGTCCCCAATACTTCATATCAGGAGACGCTATGTGAGCTGGCGTCCCCTTTTGTAATAGCTTAATAGGGACGGTCAGCAAAACCGTCCCCTCTGACTAGAGGATTCATTGGGGACGGTCTTGACCGTCCCTAATACGCTTCTGTTGGCGTCGCCTCAGGTAATGGATCTAAGTGGACGGCTAGAGGGGACGGTCAGACACGACCGTCCCCTCTGCCTTGCGATGGACTTCGGGGACGGTTATGACCGTCCCCTATACGCTTCTGTTGGCGTCGCCTCCAGTCTCTTACCTAAGTGAGCTACCAGAGGGGACGGTCCATGGTGACCGTCCCGTCTGCCCTGGCAGGTCCTTTGGTTATCTCGATCTCGTTAAGTCAACCCATTGACTCAACTAATCTGACACCTCCGAATCACTATTCCCATGCAGAGGACATGCATCAAGAGGTCAGTCAGATATCAACCATCTGAGAGAGGATTGCCATCTCCTACTCAGGCTGGAGATCATCACTTAACAATCATTTGACGATGCTTGATGAGTCCTCTATCTAATTCCTTGGATATTCATCCAAGCATCAGCCTCTATGATTCATCCAATGAATTAACAGCTGTATGATCATCAAGTTGGCCATGATACATAACCCTTATTGTACAGAGGACCCCTATAGTGCATTCATTCATTTAATGTCAAAAAGGGAGTGGAAAATAATCAATAACTTTCATTGATAATTTATTCATTACAATAACATTTTTATTGTAGAAATGGTTCGCCCGGGGCTCACATTGCTAACAATCTGCGGAGAGATCGCATTATTCTTGAAGGGTTCAAGAATAATTCCATGAGATCTAAGCAATGAAGAAATGATGATTAAATGTGGTTTAATCATATTGATGTGTGAAGAAATTATCCAATATAATTAAATGTGGTTTAATTATCATGGATAAGAATAATGTGGATAGAAATATTCAATTATTCATGATATATTATAGATGTGATTTATAATGTATTAGAGAGAGCTAATTATAATTTATATGTGTTGATTAATTATTATGTGTATTGGATACACATTGTGTGATTAATTGACAATGTAAATTATATGTTCTTTTGGGTTGTGAATATGATTCACAATTTTTTCCATGGCAAGATTGCAATATTCTCAAATATAATTGTGAATTATTTTTGAAGAATAAAACCCAACAAAATTTGTTGCAAATAAATAATGGAGAAATTCAAGGAGACATGCAATCTCATGGAAATCCATGAGATTGCCTCCTTGAGATCTAAAAGTGGCGGCACCCAATTCCTAATTGGAATGGGTGACCGTCCACTTGGATATACATGGTAGATGTTGATCTCCATGTATATTCTCTCCTTATTTATTGGTTTAATTTAGGATTGATTTATATTTGATTTTATCAAATATATTTTAATCTAAATTTGTTGGTTTTACCAACAACCATCGTGACCATTGGATTGACATAAATCAATCTCATCCACTGATTTTATATGTCACATGGATTGAGATCCATGGATTCCAAAACCCTATAAATAGAGAGGCATACCATGCTCTCTTGTACATACAATTTTGGATCTCTCTCTCTCTCTCTTTCTTCGTACACGACAGCCCTCTCTCCCTCTATTTTTGGTGGTCGTCCACCATACCCTAGAGGAGAGATTCGTCGACGCTCTCGCCGCCGCGCCGCCGCTTCGACGTTCTTCGATTATCCGTCTTCTTAGAGTGCTACACTCACGAAGGAGACGTTAGATCTCGTGCAACGAGATCAAGAGCAACCATGCTTGGATCATCTTCTTGGATTGCGAGGACAACACGGTTCATCCCCGCGCTCGCAAGTGGTCTCGCCGACGATCGGACTTTGGACAGGAGGTCTCTTTCTTTAGAGACTTGATCAACCACGCTTCAAGAGGTATTGCATTATACTTGTTGTGGTTATAGATGAAACGATCCGAGAATCGTTCTTGGATCATGTGGTTTCATCACATGAAAATTTTAAATTCCGCTGCACCGAATAACTAGTACAACTAGTCGTTCTTCGCCGTATCCGATACGACGATCACGCTTCCGTGATGCGCTTGAGGATAAATTCTATATCCTTCAGGGGGGGCGTGCAGCACGGAGGCGGGGGGCCGGCACCAGGGTGGCTTTGCAGGTCGGCACATGAGGAGGGGGAGGGGGCTTTGCAGTAGGTCGGCGCATGATTGGCATGGGGGCAATCTTTGACCTGGAGGGCATGCAGAAGCGCGGGGGGGGGGGGGGGGGACTGCGAGGAGGGAGAGCTCCGACGTGGGGGGTTCGTGGGCAGGCGGGAAGAGGGGGGCTCCGACCTAGGCCGTTCGACGGGGAAGTGAGTGTGGGGGCTGCGAGTTAGCGGGGAGGGGGAGCTCTGACCTGGGGGGGGGGGGGGCTTGAGGGCGGGTGGGGAGAGGGGGGCTCTGACTTGGGCCATGCGATGGGGGAGGCGGGGGTGGGGGGCTGTGGGCGGGCGGGGAGGGGGAGTTCCGACCTGGGGGGCTTACGGGCGGGAGGAGGAGGGCTCCGACCTGGGCCATATGACAGGGGAGGGGGGGCTGCGGGCTGGCGAGGAGGGGGAGCTCCGACCTTGGGGGCTTGCGGGCAGGAAGGGGGAGATGGGCTCCGACCTGGGCCATGCGACAGGGGAAGGAGGGGAGGGAGGGCTGCGGACCGATGGAGAGGGGGAGCTCTGACCTAGGGGGCTTGCGGGCAGGAAGGTGGACGAAGGCTCCGACCTGGGCCGTGCGACGAGGGGCTGGGAGGGGTGGCATGGGAGGTTTCCATCGGAGCTTCAGAAAGTGGTCGACTGGAGGTCGGAGGAGATGGGTGCTGCTTGGAGGATGAAGAGGGGAGGAGGAAGGGGATAGTGGTTTTATATAATTAAGAGTCAAAGGATATAAAATATAAAATTGTTGACGGACACCGTTATAGGTAACGAGAAATTGGATGGAAGTTAACACATGGTTATGGGTGTAAGAGTTAGGAATTACTCAAGGTCTTCTATGAAATTAGTGATTATCGAGGGTTTCTAGGGTAATTACGGAATTACTCAGGGTTATAGGTGTAAATATCCCTTTCCAATGTGCATGACTTCACAGGTCTATGTCTTACACATATCAATTACAAATTGACTTACTCGCCTTTAAAGTTTAAAATAAAGATACTCTTAATCTTGAAAATTCTTTGGAGCTAAACACGGTTCACTTGTGAAAAATGGAGTATGGGTCATATTATATACACACAATTGTATTTACACTATTTTCAATTGGGTTTATTTTGCTTGCTTCTCTATTTTCCATGTTCTACATGTTATTAAACTAAAAATCCACAAAAGGATTTTACATGCTTGGTATATTTTACCACTATAATGATGGCATAATAGGTATATGATATTAACAATAAACTAGAAAATTTCTAAAACACAAGTATATTATACCTATAAAAACGAACTTAATTTTCTCTCTCTCAAAATTAGCTCATTTTGCAAAAACACCCTTCTACAAGTTTGAGAATCTTTCATATCTTGAGTTTTCCGTTGCAGATCATCAAATATTTCTAAGCATTTTACAAGTTTTTATAAATTCCAAATTTTCAGACATGCCACGTAGTGATAGATGAAAGTAACGAAATGTCAACAATCGATGACCTTTAATATATTTATCGATTTGCAAAAAACTCCCTCTATAATTTTTGAGAAACTTTCGTACTTTGAGTTTTTCATTTGAGATCACCAACTATTTCTAAGTATTTTACAAGTTTTTGACGAAAATTTTTAAGCACGATACATGATGGTAGGCAAAAATAATGTAACATCAACAACCAACAACCTTTAATATTTGTTAACGATATTGATTAAATTGTAATAACACACCCTTTCAAGAACAATATACATCCCTATTTGCTAGTTTTTTTACTTGAAGATTTATATCTATCATACGATTCATACCTTTTAAAATTGCTTATTTATATTTTGTACTCCGAAGATTACCCACTTACTCCAAACCACAGCGGTACACGGTGCACTAGAACACGTCTGTACCCTAGCAGACCCACAGATTTACATGGCGCCATCAGATGCGTCGCACAGAACGCCTCTAATCGCAGCCGTTCAAATCTTCTCGTTTCTCTATAAAAATACGCTCACAGCTGCCGGCGAACGCACGTCGATCCTTCCCTCTCACCGCTTACTCCCCTGAGATGGAGAGATCCCCCCAGTTTCCCGTCATCTCTCTTCTCCCGTGGGGAGAATTTCGAAAGACAGCTTCCGATCCAGGTTTGCTTCCACTGATTTGCTTTCCCCCCCTCAAATTAGGGTTATGGGCATGATCATGGGTCGTTCGTCCCCTAGGTACCGATTGTCAGGGCTTCGCTATATAATTAATCCATCTTTGATTGCAGGGTGACGGGATGTCGGCAGATTTGCGAAAATTGTGAGCTGCTAGGGCTAAAGTTATCGCACGTAAGGGCTTTCAAATTTTACACACTGATATTGCGTTTGCTTCGACTTAATTTAGTCATAAATACATGCTCGTTTACCATTGATAAAAAAGTAATATTTACCGTGATGAAACCATCGGATCAGCGAGAGTTCAGCTTGTCATGAGGTTGCCTGCCTGCTCCTTGCCAGTTTTGGGGATGAAAGAAGAGTCCAAACAGGTTATACATGGTAATTATTTATCATGTTTGCACCTTCTTTGAGCAAGCATACCTTCGTAATTGTTGAGGTTCATCTTAGCATATAGAAAGCCTCGCAAAGTTCCCATTCAATCACTCTTTCACTCTTTCTATTTTTTTTTTGAGGAAAAAGAGGGTATGGCCTTGGGAAGACATTTGCCCTGTAACTTTGATATATTTACAGTATCTTCCGAAAAGAATTACATAGACCAAAAGACTTTAAGCACTTAGCACACTCAATCACAATTTTCATATACATTTCTCTCTCTCCCCTCCTAAAGATTGGATCATTTCGTGCAAGTCGCACTCTTTCCAAATTGTTGTTAGAATGAGAAAAAAGTTCTCAAATAGATTCTTAGTTGCAGGTATTTAAGGCACTTTATGGAAGGGAGCACCTGTACCATAGGTTTTGCTCATGGTTCCACAAAGTCGGGTGTCTCAAATAGGAGAAAGTGAGGTTATTTGGGGGTTTTCTTTCCACCATGATAATTTTGGAAGCATGCATTTGGTTGAGTTCTTGATGAAGAATGCATGCTTGCATGATCATGATGGATATTTAGGAAGTGATGGGAGAGATAATACAGTAAAAGGAGAACACTTGTACGGAAATCGAGAGGTGGAACTCCATAATTTTGTTGTTCCCTTGTGGAATACTTGTCTAATGAAACTTGGAAGTTGACTTATCATTGTTGAAGATGCCTGCTAATAAGTTTGAGTGTAGTGCAGTAAGTTGATGTAAGGTAATGGACATAGTTGAAGGATATGATGCTCCAAGCATTAATGGGTTGAACTTTGAAGTCCCCATGCCTTATATACAAACAAAGTTCTTAAGTATATGATGATGAATATAAAAGTTATATTCTAGCCACTTCATTCAATAACATTGTTTGACATAATAAATGCCAAGTTAGGGGAATTTTAGAGAACTCAAAACAAGAACCTCTACGAAGTTGTTTTTTGTAATACGTGCATAGATAGGTTGTGTAGCTTGTGCATATTGGCTTCTTATTATTCTTGTTTCTCCTTTTAAGTTGAATGTCAAATAAATAGTACATGATATCTGTTCAACAACTTGGCCTGGTTAAGGTAACATTTGTTGTAACTTTTGGGCATCCAAACATTACATATGATGTCTCAATGATCTTGAAAAAGGTTTCGGTGACTGCATCTATAGACCTTTCTGCGCTTTATTGCATATTTAGACTTACATGGAGAACAACCGTAGGTTGTAAGAGTGATTACCAACTAGTATGCAAGCTTTACTGCTTGCTTCATTGAATGTATTACCACATTCCATTGTATGCTCACGAAGACATCATATGAATGTGTTGTGAAGGGCACATTGCAATGCAAGCATAGCTACTTAGTTTCATTAAATATTAACATAGTACAACTATATGTCAGGGTCAAGTCTGTGCTTTTCCAGCCCAGATAGAATGGATGCGAGTAGTTGCATGCTTTTTTAGTGCATAAAAGTTTGGTCTTCCACCTCATGCAGGATAAACAAACCTTTATCTTCCATTGTTTACGTTGATTTCGTAACTAAGGGGCTACTATTGGGTATTCTAAGCTTTCATTAATTCTTGTATGTTTGCTAAGATATCGGATGCAATACTATAGGTGGAATGTGTTGTGAGAGGCATGCTACATGCAACTTGTGAAATGTTAGATTTCCATGTTATTTGAATATCTCTCAAATTTTATAGGTTGGTTTAAAAAACTTTGTTATGTAAAAATATTTATAGATTTATTGAAAATTGGTCTATAGAATTGCCAACTCAGAATTCGGCATGGTGTGGTCGAAAATGTGGTTTAATCCTCAATAGCTTATAGTATATGGTAGCCCTTATCTCTATACTATATATTATATGACCGTTCCATGCTAGAAACCAATGTAGTAAAAATTTAAGATAGAAGTTCTATCCATGGTAGTCTCTGAGCTTATATGCGCTCTTTTACTCTACATTCTTGTAACAATATACGCAACATATCATTTCCACTCATCAAAGTTCATTATAGTATTAGTATGTAATACACTATTTTTATCTTCGGTATGGTTGTCTCATGATTCATCTCTACTTTATTTTTTGTTTATGCTTATAATATTCAATATGATTATATGTCCATCTTTTCTGCTGTATATTCATATTCGTCTAAGTTATTCAAGCATTTCGATAGAGATTGCCATGCTTACTATTGCAGGCCTATGCAATTTGTGTATATATTCTAATTTGGAAGTGCATCAGAGGAAAGTTACAAGGAGCCTATTGCATCAAGCAATTGATAGAGCATCATCAAATACTTTGAATACTTGATTTCTATAAGTGGGTTGGAGGTTGAAAGAAAAGAGAGTCCATCTCATGTTCTTGATCTTTCTTTTATGCAATTGGATACATAAGGTAGTGAAACTTAGTTATGAGATGCACATTATTTTCAAGTGCTATTTGAGAATGGTGTTCTCAAGATTTTGGGGGATTGGTGCACTGTATGAAAGGAAAAATGTGAGCATTTTAATGCTTGCTTTGGATTAATGTAGATGTAACATGATGGTTTGTGCAGGGTATCTTTGAAAGGCCATCTAAGAATGATGTTCTTTTGTACTATGGAGGAATTAATGCATCTAACCAAAAGAAAATCTTAGCCTCTATATAGCTGCATATGTATTCATGCAGACATGGCATTGGCAAATCATCAACCTATGATTTGCCAGAGAGGTTATGTTTTCCCTCAAAGTACAAAGTCCTGTGGTATGTCCAAGAAAATTTAGCTGATGTTGTTACATTATGATCGTGAAATTTTTCTTTATATCTTTTTATATATTTTCTTACTTGCTAAGTTATCACGCTATAACAATTCATGTATTTGCAGATGAAGTTCACAAATATATTGAGATTTACAACAATTCATCTAGATTAAGAGGTTAATTGGTGGAATGTAGATCGAACATTTAAAAGAATATATGAGTTCTTGTCAGAGGATTGCTTATCCATGTAAGTTCTTGTCAATTTGTATGTTATGTGGTACTTTTGCTTGTACTTACGGTTTTGAATTGATTATTAGACTACTTTATTTGGAGATTATATAATATGTTCCCAAGATATACACATAATGGAGTATTATTGGTGTGACTATAGGTCTAGATGATTATTAGGCTCGTTCATATAGAGGATCAAATTTTTATTAGGCTTGTTAAGTTTGATTGTTCACTCGAACCCTTGCACTAATAGTTTTATGAGATATAAAAGGATTGGTGCTTTCTCAAAAAAATAAATTAAAGGCTCGTCATAAATGCCCTTAGTCTTTAATATAATATTGAATGATTCCTTCAAATGCATAGGTAGGAGTTCATTTAATCATTATCATCTTTTATGGTAATTATACACACTTCCTTCATCCACTCCCCTATATATTATGGTGCCACTATCTTTTTGCTACAAAACATACAGCTGTGATCATGCCATCTAGTACCCTCCTTACCATTGAATAGCATGGCAATGTAATGCTATTTAAGAATTGAAACAAAAATAATTTTTTGCATGACCTTTATAATGCTAGGGTTTGTGTCAACCTTTTATTTCATGATGTGCTCCTGGGATCTATGATCACAAAACTTTGTTGTGCAACCTTGTATTGAAACTTAAACTAGAGAATTTAACGGGGTGAAAGATCAAATGTAAGTGATCCCACATCTGTTCCTTTGCGTGTACATTGATCAATCCTGGATGGTTAAATAAAAAGTAGAAGAGGAAGCATCAAACCTCATTATTTAATTTATTTATACCACAATATATATCAATAAAAAATAGAACAACCTTAATTTGAAATGTTAAGGCGGTAGAGTGAAAGGGGAAGCATCCGATAATTAAATTTAGATTCTTAATTCCACTATATCTTATTTGCAAGTGCCCTCCCTTTGGAAGGACATGAGGGTAGCAGGTGCGCTCCTTTTGGAAGGGCATGAGGGTAGCACCTTGACCTCTACAAGCAAATCAACCTTTTAAAGTTCAAAAAAAACCTTTTAAGTTCTAAAATCAAGCAACATTGGTGATATTGATGATACATCATAGTTAGCAGCGAAATGTTGATGGTATCAGATTTGAGAAAATTTGCATTGGATTCCCCCAAGTTTGAGCAGTATGACATGATATGTTGATATATCGTGAGATATCCATTGATATCTTGGAAAATCATATACTAGATTATAACGATACCATCGACTTGTATCATCTATATAGTGTTGATTGAAGTTAGGTGAAAGAAATCATTAGTGAGTTTAAGGTTTATAGAGCCTTGTTTCCCTTTTTAAACCCCTTATATCCTTATAAAGAGCGAAACAGAGTTTTATAATACTAGAGCAAAGTTTAAATCTGGTTTTTCTTTGATTCTTTGGTAATTTAGTTTGTTTTTTATCTTATAGGACGAGATTTTTTGGTGGATTTATGAGACGAAACTAAACTCTTTTAGTTACACCATTTATGCACCCTTGACATTAAGTTTTGGCTTTCTTAGTTTAATAGTTTACTTTAGTGACATTTTTCATCAAGAATGAAAAAAAGACCAGCTTACCCACCCTTATAGGTTACTTTACTTTGGAATTGTCTTGTCGAGGATAATCACAAGCTACACGGTAATTATAATAGGTATAATAACATGCCTATATCAAGTACACCCGACTTGCTTTTAATGGTGTTACCAACATGACTACTCCTTTTGAAGATACCAACACTCTCTGCAATATCAAAGTACACAAAATTATTGAGGATTCGTCACGTTATATAACACCTTTTAATAAGTTATATATGACGTTATCAACATGATACCTCTTCATTTTGAAGATAACAACAATCTCCATAACATAGAAGTACACAAAATTGTTAGGGAGTAGCTATATACTTTGACATCTAACATCTTTAAGAAATTATAACTTTGTTGGCAACCATTCCTCTTTGAAGCTCTATTAGATTCGTTAGATCAAAAACATCCACCTTTGAGATTAAAATGTTGGTTGTTATCCATACCTTACTTTTGAAGCATGCGTATGAAAAAATAGGTAGATTGTTTCCTTATTTCCTTCCACAAAGAATACACATTTCCTTGATCTCTTTGGCTCACTTCTACATATTTTAGATACCTATCTCTTAGAATATAAACATGAGAATGTAAATATGAATCACCTTTGGTGGCGTCTACGTTATGAATTAGCAATTAGCAAGTGAGAACTTTTGATTTAAATTATCCTTCGAAGTTGTTATATATGGCTTTGAATGTGAAGTCATTATTTACCCTACTATGCATATTGAGAAAAAGGTAGTTCACTCCTTTCTTCATCCCCACCAAGTGAATTTTTGATTAAAATTAGCCTTTGAAGTCATTATGTGCCCTTAACTATAAATTCATTATTTATACATCTTTGAAACATGCATATTAAGAAGAAGGTAGTTTACTACCTAATTGCTCTACTTGCTCCTATACTTTGTTACTTAGCTCTTCCTAAGCTGATCATGAAGAACCTTCTATGGAGTATATAAATTCTATTATTAGCTATTAAGCGTGAGTTTTAACCTCTTCTCTTATAACAAGTCAACCCATGTAATCATTGTGTTACCATTTACCCACTTAAAGCACCACATCGTTCCTCTAGGTCGTTCTAATCAAATATATGAATGAAGAGATGCTTGTTGCATTGTCTATTACAAAAAAGGGGCATATTTTGTATAAATGGCAACTGTAGAGATACATTTTATATTTCCGTACTCATTTATATATTTTCTTTTCTTCTGTCAATCTTATGTAATTTACCTATAGGTCTCTCCTCTATATAAGAGACCCTAGGATTCAATGGAATAAACAAGTTGCACATTGTCCTGGTTATAGATCGGAGCTCTTGTTACCCTAACTCTAGCCCTAATCTCCCTTACCTATCTCCATTGAAGACGACACCTCCCCTCCATCTCAGCGACGCCTCTTCGTTAGCCCGACAACAACAACATGCTCGCTGCCCTCTCCCTCCTTCTCGGTGGCTTCATCCCTGCTGCTTCCTTCTTTCTTCTTGGCAGCGACAGTAGTTTGTTGCTCCCCCTTATTTTCTAGGGGGCGATAGCAGTCTGTTGCTCCCCTTGTTGTCACCTAGACTGTAGCCTCCTCTTCCTTCCTTTAGAGACAACCCCTCTCCTCCTATTCCATTGGGGGCATCTGTAGGGGTTCATATGAGGTGATGGAGGTGATTGCACAAGTCTAAATATGCAATCAAATCCTTTTATGTCAGTGTAGACGATCCTCTTTAGTCTGCTATGCTAGTCTTCTCCGTCTGACAACATATCAGAGAACAAGGTAGATATCCCCACCACAGGCGCCTTCAGACGTCCAACGCCTCTAGTAAAAATGGATGAGTTGAATTATGAAATGCGGGCCATGCGGTTCATGAGCCTAATGAAGTCGATGGGTAAGAAGCATATTCTTACCGAGGAAGAGCCGGAAGAGAAGGCATGGTTGATTGCCTCATGGGAGGCCGATGACACTTATGCTCAAGTTTGGTTGTTTGGTACCTTGATACTAGAGATTGCTAATGATGTCTTGCCTTAGCCCACTACCAAAGCAATGTGGGATATACCTGTCGCCACTTATTCCCAAGCGAAGAATGAGATGAAGATTTTGCAGCTGCAATATCATATCCTTACTATAAAACAGAATGAACGACCCACTTCATGCTCAGTATACTACCTTGCGGAATATTTGAGAAGTTTCATAGCTTCATGCCTCTCACAACTACTTTGGAGCAGCTAAAGAAGTATCAGAATGCTACGATGGTTGGTGTCTTCCTAGCGTCTCTTGACTCGCAGTACGAGGCAGCTTCCTCCCAGATATTGGCAGACACTACTATTCCTCCCATGGAGAAAGCCTTTCGTAGATTTAGTTGGATCAACATTTCATCCCCTGCTCCAGTATCGAATTCTTCTGCTATGACAGCCTCCTGTAGGAGGAGTACCTCGCAGTTTTGTGGATGTGGACCACGTGGTAGAAGTGGTAGTGGTCGTTGTTGTGGAACATTATGTGCCTACTGTCATCAATCTAGTCATACAAAGGATACATGCTACTTCAAGCATGGCTTCCTTGGATCAGCCTGCGTAGCGGAGCATACCCCTCATGCGACTTCATCCTCAACTGATCAGAGATAAGACGAGCTTGTGTCTCGACTACGAGACATCATGCTGCTAGCTAACACCTCTTCACTTGTATTAGAGAACAGTTCAGTCATTACTGCTACTGTTGAAGCCAATAACTAAGGTAGCATTCATGCTTTTACTTCTTCTCATGGTTTGAATATTATAGAGTGGATCGTGGATTCTGGTGCAACACACCATTTGCGTGGATATAGAGACCAACTTACATCCTACAGACAGGTTCCTTCAGGGAGGATTGTGGTTATAGTAGATGGGACTCATTCTTTGATTAGGTTGGAGCATTGGGCTTGACTCGGCCCGTTACGATAAAGCCTGACTCGGACCCACGAGTTTCCTTCTGGTCATGGGCTGGGTCGAGGCCCGGATTTTTTGGTCTATCACCAACTCGGGCCTGGCCCAAGGCCCTCATTTTCAGGTCGGGCTCAACCCGCTTGTGATACTAATCGGATGTGGAGCAAATCCCAATTATAATTGGAGGGGGAGCAATTTGTACGTTCTCTTTTGCGTGTGAGGGTTGTGTTTTGCATGGAGGGGGTTGTCCTTCAGAACTCACGCACCATTAATGGGAACTCATGCACCAATTGTCTGTAATATGCATCTAGTCGTCCATGTAAAACTGTCTATCTTTGTTTGAAGAGAAATACGACAAAGTTTATTCCTACAGTTTCATGTGTATATTAATCCTACAAAACCATAAGGTCCAACAATGGCATGTTTGGCCGGTTTGTATCATGATGATTGTTGCATGGGCATGAGGTTAAACGTTCCAACATGCATAGAAAAAATAGATGCTCTCTGTCAGAGACTGTGTAGGTATAGTTTGTAATGATTAAAAATATGAGAAATAAGATATACATTCGTAAGCAAGTAGTGGATCCGATATATGGTTTAATATCATGCAATGGTTCTAATCTACATGTATGAATCAATGAATGTAGAAAAACATATATCTTTCCCTTCCATATATTTCACGCCAATGAATAGGAATTGTAAATTGGGGGGAGGCTACGGGCCGGATCGAGTCGTTTCGGGTCCTCGCAGTTTTGGGTTGGTCTCGTCTTGAAAACAAAATTATAAAAATATGGAAGCTCGAGCCTGACCCATGCTACATTGGGTCGAGCTGAGTCCGGGTTTTGTTGGGCCGGGGTTGGGTTCGTGCCAACCTGGCCCAATGCTCCGCCCTATCCTCGATCATATGACAATGTGAGATTCGCTTGACACCATCTATTACGATTATAGAATATGCTGTATGCTCATGACTTCTTTTTGGACTTATTGTCTATTAGTCATATTACCAATGATTTACATTGTCGAGCTATATTTGACCCATCTGTCTTGTGTTTCAGGTCATTTTTACAGGCAAGGCGATTGATTGTGATTGTGAGCAAGGAAGCCTCTATCGAATGGTTTAAACCCCATATGCTAGACTATCCTCTCATTTCACTGGATCGGTTTTCTCCTACCTATGCCATCTGCGCTTTAGTCATCTTCCACTTCAGAAAATGCTTCAGGTTCTTCCCCAAATCTCACCTTGCTCATCATTCAATTGCGAGGTATGGCGGTTGGGAAAGCATCATTTGTCTGCTTTTCCTAGTCGTATGTGGAGTCGGAGGAGTATCTCCTCTTTTGAGTTTTTCCATGTGGACATTTGTGGTCCAAGTTGTGTTCTCGATCATCAGGGATACATGTTCTATTTAGTTGTAACGGATGATTTTAGTTGTCCGTTTTGGGTTTTTATGTTGAAAAATAAAGTTGAAGTTGGACATACCATTTTAAATTTTATTAAAGGAGTTCAGAATGTTTTTTCTACCTCAGTCAAAATTGTGAAAGCTGATAATGCGTCGGAGTCATGTACTCTTGTGCTTTCTTAGTTCTTTTCATCGCATGGTATTCTCCATCAAACATCATGCGCATATACTTCTCAACAAAATGGTGTTGTCGAAAGAAAGCACAATCACTTACTTGATGTCAATTGTACTCTCCTTATTCAGAGTTGTGCTCCACATTCATTCTGGGGTGATGCAATTCTTACAGCTTGTTATCTTGTGAACAGTATGCCCTCATTAGTGTTGATGGGGAAGATGCATTTTTCTCTTGTTTTTCCAGATAAGGAGTTCTCTCTCAACCTTGTTTTTGGGTCTGTTGCGTTTGTTCTTCGGCTGTCTCTAGGGATGGACAAGCTCTCTTTTAGGGCCGCCAAATGTGTCTTTGTCGGGTACTCTAGGATGCAGAAGGGATATAAATATTATGATCTATAACACAGGAAGTATTATGTCAGTGCTAATGTCACATTTTTTGAATCGATCATGTATTCTCTTATATGTGACATGTTTACTTTATATTCAGATGATGAGGTTTACATGCATCCTCCACCTTTGAGTCCACCTTCATTACCTTCTATGTCTCCTCTATCACCGTTTCCATCACATCCTCCATCATCCATGTCAGCGCCACCGTCACCCATTGTTCTTGTTCCACCACTACCCAAGCACTATAGTCGTCGACCTGCCCTTGTTCACGCTCATGGTCCATCATCCATCATGCCCCAGGTATGTCCTGAACATATTTTTTTCTAACAATGAGACTGGAGATGTTTCTTAGCATGTATTCTTTCAGGAGGCTGATGTTCATGTTACTAGCATGACTGATGATGATCTTGATGCGCCTATTGCTATTAGGAAACAGAAGTGTCCATGTGCTTCTTATCCAGTTGCTTCTCATGTCATTTTTGATCGCTTGATGGGAGACTTCAAGAGGTTTGTTGTTGAGTTGTTTGTTGTGGATATACCACAGAATTACCAGGAGGCCTTGAAGGGGGTGGCCTCTCTACTTTTGTAAATCCTTGTGCAACCTTATGATTACGATTCATCAGGATGCAACCTCTCTACTTTTACAAGCACATGGTGCCTCCTAGGGGTGTCCGTGTTTAAGGATTTGAACGAGTATTTACCAATCCAAAAAAGTTAACACTGGACTTTTCTTTACTAACTCAAATTATACAAGTCATGTACCTTATCCAGGCTTGCTCGTAACTTGTAGATTAAGGTTTTAAAAATTGAACGGAATCGGTCCGTTGAACCGATTAAATCAAGGACCAGAAGAAAACGATCCAACCACTCGATTTTTATTTATAAAATAAAAACCAGTCAAAATCGGTTAAAACCCAATTGGACCTCTTAATCCTAGTTGAACCAGTTGAACCAAACCATCGGTTCAATCATCCATTCTTTTGACAAAAAATAATTTTCAATAAATTAACAAAATACAAACTTTTTCAGAAATATTCACTCCTATCTCATTCTAACCTATAGTACGGTATCCCTTTATCTCTTCTTCTTCACATGTGTCAATAACTCATTATCGCTTGTCCTTTCTGCTTATGAGCATTGTCTCTCTCTTCCCACATTGTGTGCGAGGTTGTCTACTTATAACAATAAGAAATGAAGAAGACGTTGTCATAGTTATATTATGAGAAAAAATAAATTAACAACACTTATCGTTAATTAGAGTTTTAAAACTTTTAAAATTATTATTTTTTACATCACATATATGTACATATATGTATTTATATAAATTTCACGAAATATGATTGTTATGCCCTTTTAAGTTGTTTAAGTATATTTAACTTTTAAGAAATTGCATTTGTGCTCTTATATTTTCCTAAAAAATCATAATATCATCCTTATGTTGGTATAAAATGGAAGAACACATATGCTAATAAAAGGCCACATCTATTGATTTTATAAAATATAGGGGGCACATGTAATTGTATAAAAAATATGGGTATAAGTGTTATTGGAAAAACTTGGAAGGAAAAGAGTAAACAAATCCCCAAAAGATATGGTATAGCATTTTTCGTATTTATTTGTATGATATGCTGATCTAACTCGATTTGACCCGTTTGAATCGTACGAACCAAACCAACAATAGAAAGGTTTGATCTTTTACGATTTCTTTTGAATTGTTGACATCATCATCGGTCCAACTGGCCAGTCTCATTTGTACAACCATAAAAATAAAATACCGATGCATGTTCGGTTTGATGTTTGGTTCTATTTTAAAACCTTGCTATAGATAATTTCATCTCTTGATCGCACAATGCGACTAACAATTACTTACGGATATGGTAGTCCTTAATAAAATTTCCACCATAATTGCCGTCGTAGTTGCTAGTGATCTTTAGCAAATTTGCCTATTTGGTCATAAATGTGGTACCGTACGCATAATTAGGATTAAAGTCAATATATGTATTACAATCTTGTAAGTTAAGGAGTAAAGTTCATAAATAACCATACTTGTAAGATGACGAGTTGCCATTATAAAAAAATCATGGTGGCATATACATATTAGTTAATTATTGAGATTTTTGTATCTTACATGTTTGTTTTTTCTCATTTTTATTTTCTTTATGTACCTCTCATGTAATAAACCCAAGGCTTTTCTCTTATACAAGAGAGTCCTCGGGTCTCATCTAATGTATTTTCTTTTTTTTTCTCTTAACATGGTATTGCAGCAACGGTCCTAGATTGGGGTTCCCATATCCCACCAAAACCCTACTCGTTGCCCCCACCCCTGTCGCCCCATCCCCTGTCGTCAGCTCCACCATCTTCCTCGGTCCCGACGTCGCTCGCCTCTATGCGCTACACATAGGCACACTACAATGATTGCATCTGCGTGTGTACGTGCGCTTTTGTGCACTTGTGCACCTACGCACTTGTGTCTGTGCATCCATGCCTGCACGTGCTCCTGAGCACCTGCATGTTGTCCTCGTGTACCATTGGGCACTATGGCTGCACTATCTTCTTTGTTGCAATATTCGATCACTGCTTTGGACCAACACAAGCTGATTTCATCCGAAAACAGTGATTTTTGAAATATAAGTCACTGTTTCTGACCTTAGACTACAATAAGGATTGAATATGATGGTTGCATGAGTCTACATGTACAACCACTCCTCCATATGATTGTGTAGACACACTGAGAGTAGTCTACTTTCCAGTTTGTTTAGATTTTTTGGCGTTTGTTTATCATATCAGAGAATAAGGGTGATGTGTTTTCGTGTCAGGTGTCTTCAAGAGCCCGTCTCCGAGCATAAAGATGGTTGGGACCAACTACGAGTTGTGGTCCATGCTGTTTCGCGTCTTGATGCAGTGCCATAACAAGGAATACATTTTGACGGATTCAGATTTGGCGGAGAAGATTGGGGCTAATGCTTCTTTGAAGTAAGATGATGCCTATGCACACATTTGGCCCTTCGGGACACTCATCGCGGAGATTGCCAACGATATTGTCAATCAACCTACAGCAAAGGCTACGCGGGACATCTTGACAGACACATACGAGCAAGCAAAAAATGAGAGCAAGATTCTTCAGTTGCAGTATGATATTTTCTCGGCCAAGCAGAATGGTCGACCACTTCATACTCACTTCTTACATCTTAGATGCATGTTTGAGTGTCTGCACAACTTCATGCCTATTACTACCCGGAGCACCAGCATGCATATCGAGATGCCATTGATAGGAGTCTTTATGTCATCTCTTGACTTTGAGTACAATGCAATACATACTTAATTACAGATTTGAGAGACGGTACCTCCAATGGAGGATGTTCACAAAAGATTGAGTAAGATCACTACCTCATCTACTACTACGACCCAGACTCCCTTTGTTATAGCCAAGGTTGTAAAAGTCGGTAGTCGGTACTCGGTCAGTTGGGTCACTGAATAAGGATTAATCGACAGTCGGACAACTAATCGGATTTAGTCGGACTTTAATCATTTTTGAATTTTATGGTTATTTTAAATATATAACTCATTTTTATTCGTATATTTACATAGATCTTGTATATTTTTATGTTATTATAATAAAATAAAAAAGTAATTGAATTTAAATAAAGAACTAAGCGTATTATAATAAGTTTACTTATAAAAGAAGCAAAAACATATAAAAATATGGTATCTCCAAGTAAAAATTGGTCGACTAGTGTACCTAGTCGGAATTAGTCGGTACTCGGTCGGCCACCCCACTGACTAGACTAGTCGGACCTACTAGTCGGGCAAGTCGGGTGACTTTTACAACATTGGTTATAGCAACCTCTTGTGGCAGAGGGGGTACTAAACAATTTCGCGGGTGCGGACCTCGTGGTTGAGGAGGTGGACGTCAACATGGCCCATGTTCTCATTGCCACCTTCTCGGTCATTCTGAGGAAACATGCTATCAGAATGGATATCCTGCGTCTACCCGTGTTGCTGAGCACACCGAGCCTACTTTGCCCCTACTCATGATGCACGCTTTGATGATATTATTTCCAAATTATGAGAGATGATGAGCACTTCTACTACTTCAGCTGCAGGTTCTTCAGATGTAGCTACTACTGCAGAAACTTCATCTAGTTCATTAGGTATTGCTTATGCGCTTACCAGTTGCAGCAGTTCAGATTTGACTAATTGGATTATGGATTCTGGGGCATCACATCATGTGTGGTGATGGGGCACAATTCAGTTCTTACAAGTTTATCATGCCTGGTGGATCCGTGGTCATTGCTAATGGGGTTTGTCTATCCGTTGTTTGTTAGGGGGAGATTGTTCTAGCTCCTATTCATTTGCAGAATGTTTTATAGATTATCAGATGAATCTTTTATTAATTAGTCAAATTCCAAAAGATTTACATTGCCGTGCTATATTTAATTCCTCTTCTCTTGTGTTTCAGGGCATACTCAGATGCAAAGTGATTGGATGTGGTCATGAGCAGAGAGGAATTCACAAGCTTGCCTTACCATTGTGTGCTGGGGATGCTACCATTCCTTCAGGATCTATTTTTCCTTTCATGTGGCATCTTCGCTTTGGACACCTTCCTTTACAGAATATGTGTCATGCTCTATCGTCGATCTCTACTTGTGCTACCTTGGACTGTGAAGCCTATCAGCTTGGGAAGCACTATCGCTCTTCTTTTCGAGTCATCGGAGTCATCATAGTAGTCAGTCATTTGAGTTGTTTCATTTTGATATTTTAGGTCCTGACTCCTAGTTGTTTTCCTGATCATCAGGGACACCGTTTTTCTATGGTTGATGTAAATGATTTCTCTAGAGTATCTTAGGTGTTCTTGTTGAAACATACATCTAAAGCAGGTGCTTCATTAAATATTTTCTTAGTGAGGTCAAGAATACAAATCTGTTGATGTGAAATTTATTCGTATTGACAATGCTTTGGAGTTTTCCACCTTACATTATTCTGAATTTCTCCGATCTCTTGGTATTGTTCATCAGACCTCTTGTGCTTATACTTCACTACAGAATGGAGTGGCTGAAAGCAAACACTGTCATCTTCTGGATGTCACGAGTACCCTTTTGATTCAGAGTCAAGCTCATTCTTTCTGGGGTGATGCTGTTCTTTGTGCTTGCTACCTGGTGAACCGCATGTCGTCCAATATCCTTGGAGAAAAGGTTCTCTTCTCGATTGTGTTTTCTGAGAAGGACCTATTCTCCCTTACTTCCTAAGTTTTCTATGGCTTGTCTGCAATTTCACTCCTGGTCGTGGCGAGCTCTCACCTAGAGCTATCAAATGTGTCTTTGTTGGTCATTCTCATACCCAGAAAGGGTATAGACATTTTGATTATGTAGGACGAAAATATTATGTTAGCGTTGATGTCATTTTTTGAGTATATCATGTACTTCTCTTCTATAGATGAGCGGTTGTCTAATGTTATTTATGGTGAGGATGTTGTTGTTCCTCCACCTCCGTTATCTCCATCGTCCGTACCACATGTCTCCACCTCCACCACCTCCACATTCGCTTACCCTGACACAATTACTACCAAGGTTTTACATTCGCAGGTCTTCTACTCGCCCCTTTACTCACACGCCTTCCCCATCATCATTCACACCTCAGGTATGTAATGAGAGCACATTGTTTCTACTGATGGCACTGGAGATTTGAATGTTACATAGGATACTGCACAAGATGAGTTGATACCAGATAACATGGAGGCTGATGAACATTGTTGCTACTGATGGCATTGGAGATTTGTATGTCACATAGGATACTGCACAAGATGAGTTGATACCAGAGAACAGAGAGGCCGATGAACATTGTTTCTACTGATGGCATTGGAGATTTGAATGTCACACAGGATACCGCACAAGATGAGTTGATACCAGAGAACAAAGAGGCTGATGAACATTGTTTTTACTGATAGCATTGGAGATTTGAATGTCACACAGGATACTGCACAAGATGAGTTGATACCAGAGAACAGAGAGGCCGATAAACATTGTTTCTACTGATGGCATTGGAGATTTGAAGAATGTTACACATGATACTGCACAAGATGAGTTGATACCAGAACAGAGAGGCTGATGACTTGGATGTACCTATTGCCTTGAGGAAGCCATGTCGCCAATGTGCCACTTATCCTCTTGCTGCGCATGTTTCATTGGATCATCTTTCAGAGGAGTACAAGAGTTTTGTTGTGGGACTCTCTGCCCCACGAACATATCAGGAGGTCATACAGGATAGTAGGTGGCAACTTGCCATGGAGGAGGAAATGGTTGCTTTGCAGTCGCGTGGTACCTGGAGCATTGTTACTGCTCCTCCGGTGCCTCAGTTGTGGGATGCAAATGGATCTTTATGGTGAAGTAACGATAGATGGCAATGTGGATCGCTACAAGGCAAGACTTGTGGCACGTGGGTTAATCCAAACTTATGGGATGGACTATCAAGATACCTTCTCTCCAGTGGCTAGAAACTTGACACTTTGCATTTTTCTATCAATTGCTGTTTCAAGGGACTCTCGCTTCTTTGCCAACTTGATGTGAAGAATGCAGACATGGGTCAGCTGCCGACTTATGGAGTGGACATTTTGATGTGAAGAATGCAGACAGGGATCAGCTGCCAACTTATGGGGTGAACACTTCGCATTTCACACCTCCCTTAAATGATGGAATCCTTATTTTACCTGAAAAATGTGTCTGAAAAGCTTGACAGGGATATGTTCCACGTCCATGCTCCAACCATGCATTACATGTGTGTCAATTGAAGCTTGAACACCATGAGCCCTGTGATCATCAATGCATTCCTTATATTGGCTTGTGAGACCTTATTGGTGTTGCAAACAAGAGGGCATGATGGGTAAGCTGTAGGGAATCGATCTAGGAAGCTGCATCTGATGCTGTTTCTGAGGATGCTTTTCCTTATTCCTGATGCATTTCTACTATTATTGCTTTTGCAATTGTTCCTTGAGCAGTTTACAGTATCGTGTAAAAGCTGCTGCTGTTCGTTCTGGCTTTTCGTCAGCTCCTTATTTTCTTGAGTAATAGCCATTTGAATTCAATTGTTCCTCTTGCATTGGTTTTTGTGCTGTTCATGCAGTTCGTCCTTGTATAGAGCAGGGTGGACTAAGGTTCCTACGTGCTTCCTGTAAATCTAAGTTACCCTGCTACTTCATTCCTTGACGGTGATTATGTGGTTGAAAAAGGAAGATGATCCTTGTTGGTAAGGCTTCCTTGGTTGAGAGGGCTGGTTCTTTCTGAAACCTCTGTCTGGTGTTCCAACTTCCTCCGCTCCTATGGGTGCTTCGGTCCTTTTTTTAAATCGAGATCCATGAAATAAGTGCAAGAGATGTATTTTTGTTGAGGTTTCGTTTTGGTTCCAATGATGCATGCAGGGCTAGAAATTGAGTTCGCACAATGAATCATCACCCTAGCTCTCCAGGTAGGTTAATTGCAAAATAAAACATCACAGAAAAGGAATGACGGTACAAACATTAAAGCTAATTTGTAGGAGAAAAATCTAGTATCCTTCCACAGAGGGAATGAAGCACCCATGCTTGCTGGACCTTGCTGACTGTTTTGAGCTTCATCTTTCTCTTCAATAAGGCTAGCATATGACCATATCTCAGTAGTTTGCTAGCTTCTTTGATTCCACTCAGCAATTCTTTTCTATTCTTTCGTGCAGTTGACCTATCTAGGATATTTGTTGGCCTATGATTGTGGTTTCGACTCTTCAGGCCATGTTAAAAGTTGCTTTGACATATTGATCTCAAATTTGTTTCAAGTTTTCTTTGGTATGGAAGTCATGTGGAGCCCAGCATGTACTACTTGTTTGAAATGGTCACTAGTTTTGCGGATTGCACTATAAAGGACATTGTGCATGATCTAGGAGTGAACTGGGTAAATGTCTATCTCGTAACTTCATGTTTAAGTAATATCACCATATAATACAAGACCTTGTGAAAACTAGTTTTTATCTGCATGTACATCTGCGCTTTGGGATGTCAAAATTTTCAATTAAGTACTCTTGGATAGTTAGATGTTCATTTGTTCAGGCTGCATGCCTTCATTCTGGATTCTGTAATACCTGTCCGGTACTTGGACTTGCAGTCCTCTCTTTTGCATTTGCATTCAAAAACCTGGCTATACTGGGATTGGGTTGTAGGTCTTCTACGGAACAAGATTTGTGAGTGGTTGATTTAAATTGCTGTAAAAATACTGAAACATTAGCGGAGTTCCACTGGTCAGAGCTTCTTTGAAACTTAATTCCCCCCCTCATTTCTCTCGGTTTCAAAGCCTTCTGTTACTTTCAAGCATTCTACCAGCATGGTTTACTTCCATCATTGCTGGGTGCTGAGATTTGACTGTTGTTTCATTGCATTATTTTTGTTGAGGTATATGCTTTCATGAAATAGCGTTTCATTCTCTATTCTCGGTGCTGCCCTTAAAGTTGATTCGTTCTAATTAAATTTTATCAGAGAAGATGTTTTCTTGGGATTTTTGCTGAGGTGAACAATGGAGATTTATAAAGCTGAAATGAAGACCATCCATGTGATCTTTATTGATTTGGAGAAGGCTTTTGCTTCTATCCCATGAGAATTATTGTGGAGAGTTTTGGAAAAGAGACAAGTACCTGTCTTATACATCTCATATATGGAAGGGCTTTCCTGGGAAGAATGACTATTGACATCAACATTGATTTACATCAAGTTTCATGTTTGAGTCTTTCTTTTTACTTTGATTATGGATAAGTGACAAGTCGCATCCAGGATGAGTTACCTTGGTGTATGTTATTTTTTATGAAATTGTGTTGATTGACAAGACAAGAGATGTAGCAAATGAGAAGTTTGAGGTCTGGAGACATGCCTTGACTAAAGGATTTCGTATAAGTCGGGTTAAGACGGAATACATGGAGTGCACCTTCGATGGAACTAATGGTGAAGGAATCAATGGTGAAGGAATCAATGTGAAGATTGGTGACAATAACATTTGGAAGAGAGATTTTTTAGAAATCTAGGATCTATTTTCAACATGATGGGGATATTGATGGAGATGTTAAGAATAGAGTAAGTGCAGGCTGACTAACGTGGAGAGGAGCCTCTGTTGTTCTTTGTGATAAGAAAATTTCTTTAAAAATTAATGAAAAGTTTAACAAAGCAGACGTGAGACATGCTATGCTCTATAAATCTGAATGTTGGCCTTTGAACTATAGACATGTGCAGAGAATGGTTGTCCTAGAAATGAAAATGCTAAGGTGCATGTTTGGACACACATGTAAAGGTCGGATTCAGAATGATGCAATCAGAAAGAAAGTTGGTGTAGCTTCGATAGAGGATAAGATGCGAGAAAATTATTTAAGATGGTTTGGTCATTTGCAAAAAAGTCTGGTGATTCACCAGTTAGGAGATGCGAGTTTTGGGATGTTGAGCCAGCTAAGAGAGGGCGAGGACAACCGAATCTCAGGATATATGGATGGTGTACAAGGTCGATTTGCAGTAGTTTTGAGTCATAAATTGATGGGTAAATATTGAAGTGAGCACATAAATGCGGCCATCCTAGTTGTGAGTACTGGTTTTTGGATTCGATAGCATGCATGCTTCCATTGTACTCGAGGGAGGTCAATAAGTTCATGATTAAATCTGAGTTGTAGTTAACGTACTTTTTTAAAAAAATGTTTGATGTTTTGTCAACAAGATTAATGCTTTGTCAGCTAAATTTAATTGTTGTACATTGATACACATAATTTAATAGAATTTAAGGTGATGATGCTCTTAGCCAGTTGCTTTAAGTGCATGTCACACATTTTGGCATTGCACACTCCTACATGTGTCCAAACTCCTTACATGCTCTGAGGCAGCGAGACATTTAATCCATTTTGTCGTTTCAGTTTTGTTCATATGATTAGTTTAGAACACGTAGCTAAGCTCAACATTTTGTTTAATATTTTTAATTAGTTGAAATACATATCCATGTTCTACGTAAAGTTCCATGATACATTCTCACTCTCCTCGCCTTCATACAATCAACATAAACTCATGCTTTCCATGTGGAATTTCTCATAGTTGTAACATTGATCATGATATAAATTTGTTAGTGTGTACATTCTCTTCTTATTTTTTCATCAATATCAATAAGTTACTCGTACATTAATCTTGAATGGGATAGAAAACAAATAATCAACATAGGGGACGATTTTCAATTGGAGATGGACATTATTTGAAGATGATTGGAATCTTTATTAGCATATACGACATATTATCTGCATCTTGTCTTCTTAAATTGCCTTCATTGTATTGTCACAAACGGTTCCTCAGGAATTCTACCTTGCATTTTAGTTTGTGTGATTTAATTCACGCTATTTTTTGCTTTCGACAACTGTGGGGATTAAGCCTCCATTACTTTTCTTGATGAAATACATGCAAGTGCCATACTCTTTGATATAATTGTAAATAATTACAACTTTGACAATGTTCCTTTTTGTTTGAAAGAGTATGCATGCATGGCATGCATACTGATCGTTTCTTTCTTACCTTAAAGGTTCGTTGAATAAGTGTTTGTTAGTAACGCACATCCATTGTTAAGTTATGACTATCGATAAGTGTTATGTCATATCGTGATGGGTGCTATGAAAGAATAAATGTTTGTGTATCTACTATCAATCATATAGATGCTTCTATTGATTGCACCCCTAAGCATTAAGAAATTTGAAGCGAACCTCTTCCTTAGTTTTCCCTCTTTGGTAAGTAATTTGTCTTTTGTGATAGCTATGAAAGATTCGATGTAAGTGTGCCCTTAATTAACCATACTTGCTTTTATTAATGATGTCCCTATGCACGGGCATATTTCTGAAGTGGATCTCTTCCAATCGCTTGTAATGTAAATGGAGCAAAATTGAAAGATGTCACCACCATGACATTCTAAGATATGCATTGCATGTTGCAATATTGATGAATCCATGGTTCGTTAACTTTATCACTGTATTTTAACTTAAAACATTTGCAAATATTTGTTATGCAATAATATTAAATTCTTGTAATTACACTCTTTATTTATATTACTGTATTATTATACCATCTTCATTTATAATAGTGTATTATTATGCATCGAAATTAGTAGAGATGAAACAAAGAGCACCACACATTTTCAATATGTATGTGTAAATTGGCTCTAGAAAATCGAGTAACTATAATCATACAATATAGTTATGAACAATCTTAGAGATAAGACAACATGTATTGCTTGACTAGCGACAAGGTAGGGTAAATAAGATGAAATCGTAAAAATAACTAACACTCCACAAAACTCGATCAGAAGACAATTATCTTTCATGTAAACTTCATGTTATGTACAAAAAATTTACCAAAATTTTGGACCAAATTAGGAAGCACAAGACCCTTAACTATATGTCTAATAGCTTCAAATTGGTCAAAGTAGTACTCTCGTAATCTACATTAATACAGTTGTACATAACTATACAAGATTATTACATTAATTGTACATAATCTAACATGATACTCTCGTTCCGAGGGAATGATGAAACATGAGGGATTTTAGTGGCTCCATTTGTTACCATGATTTGATAATTAATTGGATTAAGACTCGCTTCGTTTGAATCCAATAGGAATTGTGATTCGAGGGTATCAGAATAGTTAAGTCAAAGAGTTGACTTGATGAGGTCGAGATAAACTAAGACTAGAATCGTATCTATTATGTTGATACACGCATCCTTTGATGGGAGATAGATATATAACTATATGTCTAAAGGTGCACATTTGACAGACCAATAGGTTGGTGACCTAATCAAGGTCCATATACCAACGAGTTGGTGTGCATGTGAAGACATATGAGGGGTATCGTCTCTCAAAGGACTCATACAAGTTCATAGTTGATGATTCGGGAGATAGTGCTCAGTCATGTGATATTTGGGGTTAAAATGAATTCAATGCATGGTCGTCTTATTTATGAAATAAGACACGAATTTGAGATATTATTATATACTTTTGGAATGTATAAGATTAATGTTGTTGCACAATTATCGATTGAGAGAAATTTATTGATATATTTTGAAGACAGTTAAACTAGGATTTGAACTTGGATATATCAAAGTCTTCCACTATGGAAGATGAATGAGCATTGGGAATAATTTGGGCTAAATCTATTCTAATAGATCATCTAACATGACACTTTCGTTTTGAGGGAATGGTGAAATTGGTTGGATTTTAATGGCTCCATTTACTACCTTAATGGTTTGAGAATTAATTAGATTAACGCTCACTTCATTTAAATCTAATGTTCAATTCCAATTTCAATTACAATGTCCAAATAGGGGAAAAAGAAATGGTGATGGAAATGGAAATAAACACTCCTTTAAGTCACTTTTAAATACAAATGATTTGGACTTGATTAGAAATGGTCAAGGAAGCTGGGTTTAGCTCATTAATATTATCTCAAACTCACATAGAGTGACGCGTTTTGTTGAGTTCACTTAGAGTGTGAATAGTTTAGTTTGAGCTCAATGATAGGTGTGTATCACATTTTACTAGAATGGCATAATCCCTGAAATTAGACAGTTATCCAAATTTTAAGTCAGTATACATGGATAATATGATCTTACTGACATTATCTACAAGTATCTGCATTTGTATCTCACAAGTCAGATTAGGACTCGTACTATGTGATGTCAATATTGGCATAATGAATGTTAGTGTCATAAACACACCCCTTTAACTTTGATTAGAATTGGTCAAGGAAGCTCGATTCAGCTCATCAATACTTTCTCAGCTCACGTAGAGTAATCGGTTTTGTTGAGCCCACTTAGAGTGTGAATAGTTCAGTTCGAGCTCAAGGGGAGGAGTGTATCACGTTTCGTTAAAAATGGTATCATCCCTGAAATCAGATAGTTATCCAAATTGTAGGTCAGTAGTTAGATTAGGACTCACATTATGTAATGTCAATATTGAGATAATAAATTTTATTGTCATATTCAATTAGTGTATTTTGTGAATATATTTCATAAATATAAGTCATTAATTAATATGAATAATTGATTCATAATAATTAATATTTATATGAATTGGATTCATGTAATTGTTTCAAGACACATTTGTGTGAATGTGATTCACATTGGATTATAAATGTAAATTGGATTTACATTTTTATTTGTAATTAAGAATATGATTCATAAGTAATAGCGATTATTCTTATAAAGTTACCAGTTTTGATAATTGAATTATCTTATAATTAATAAGTAACAACCTCAAAATGGTTTCTCTAAATGTGGTATAATCCCTAAAATTAGATAGTTATTCAAAATTTAAGTCAGTATACATGGACAGTATAGTCTTCTCGACATTATCTTCTGGTATTTACATTTGTATCTCACAAGTCCTAATTAGATTAGGACTCGTACTAGGTGTAATGCTAATATTGAGACAATAAATGTTATATTTATATGATACGATCCATGTACTCATTTCAAGAAACATTTCTGTGAATGTGATTCACATTGGATTAAAAATATAATTTGGATTTACATTTCTATCTGGATTTATGAATATGATTCATAAGTAACGAGGATTATTCTCATAAAATTATCTATTTTTATAACTCAATCAAGTTAATAAATAAACCACAACCTAAATCTATATATGGAAAGAGAGGGCGTGTGTATGGACACATGGCATCACATTGCAGAGTCCATGGATTGTACTCTAAATTGAATAGTTGCCTATTTTATCAATTATTTTTAATTGATTATTATAAGGCGATAATTGTAGTCTTATTTTTTGGTGAACAAAGACTAAATCATAGCACTTGATTCTTCATCCAAGGGGCTCCATGGTCCGCGCCATAGATGTCAAGGCGCATGCCTAGGCGGTCTGCCTAGGCGACTAGGCGCCCCTGGCCATGTGCCTAAAAATACGCCTTGCTTTTATAAAAATGGCGTATGCCTTGGGTCGCCTCGGCGCCAAGGCGTGCCTGGGTGATTAGGCGAAATGAACTACACATATATCGCATTTTCAAATAAATGAAGTAGATAAAGATAGAAAATAAATGAAGTAGATAAAGATAGAAAATATACCTGTGTAGTTCGTCGGATTGTGGAGCCGCATCATGCAGCTTCCGGTTGTGGCTTTGATCCGGTTCGACGAAAAATCGGAGAAGCTTTGCGATCTTGATGGCAAGTTCGCTATGCGGATATTAACCGCGGATCTCGCCTGCAGGTCGTCGTCGCTCAACGTCTAAGGGGGAGCTGTCACCTCACGGATTAAACGGGGCTCGAACCTCTCTAACTCGTAGAATGGCGGATGATTGAAAATGATGGAGGGGATGAGAATATAAAGAGGAGGGAGAAGTTAGAAAAGAGGTGGAGAAGATGGAGGGATGGTGGAGGGAGTGGTGACTTGGAGTGGGGAGTATGAAAAGAAATGGTAAAAGGAGGATAAAATAAATAAATTAATAAAATAATATAGTAGGCTACTAAAAATAATTAAAATAGCAATAGTAAAATAATAATAATAATAAATCCGAAAATAATAAAATAAATCCGAAAATAAAGAAAATGGGTTGACATGTGGCGACTACAGGAGCTGCCACATGTCGCTCCTACAAACTTTAAAATTAATTGTAAAGAAAAATAAAAAAGAAATAACAAAAGGGATTAAATCAAAAAGTGGTCAACTCGTCTAGATGAGATCTACAACTTTCGTGAATGTCCGAAAATCAAAGGAAATCATATATACAAAAATGTATTTTTGGGTGGTACCTTATAGATATAAAATATCGCATTTTATCTTTTGTAATTTTTTTTATCATTTTTAAAAGAGAGAAAAATCAAAATAAAGTTAGAAAATAATGAGAGGAATATTTACAACTTAGTCTATTTTTTGGATTTTTAATAACGAAGAAAATAAAATGATAAAATACAGGGGTAAAAACGGTCAATATGTACAATATACAAAAGGGGCTCAAAACCCAAGTTTCGCATACGAGCTCCGATTTTAATGAAATTGGTCTTGTTTCGAAGGTCTTTGAATGTATATTACTTTAAAAGTGAGTAGACCTAAATCGGACACTGTATGGGAGAGATATGCACATTTTAAGGCTCTTAGTTTCAAACTTGGATTGGGGTTTTATTGGTCAATTTTACAAGTTAGTATTTTTTTGATATTTTTCTTTAATTAGTGTTAGTAATATATACACTATGGAGTTGATTTTATTGGATTTGGAGTTAGTATAAAATATGTACAAATAGGGTATTTTATCTATTATACCGGTGAATATTTACAAGTGAAATTGGCTTCTTATTTTATACAGATATGAATGCTAAAATGCAGATATTATGCTTGCATGCATGAATGCTAATTATGCAAGATAATGGGAAATATGCTACTATTTACTCGGGAACAAATCTCTATTTTCAACTTTTAGAGTGATGAATCACAGATTCATCAGTGGATGACCACCAGAGGAGAGAGAGGGTGTGGGAATGAGAGAGAGAGAGAGAGGAGAGAGCTTGTTGTTGTTGTTCTAACAACTTAGAAGAGAGGGGTGCCTCTTCTTATATAGGGTTTTGGGAGTCTATGGATTACAATCCATGGACTATATAAAATCAATGGATGGGATTGATTTGTGGTTCTTTCGATGGTCAAGATCTTGTTGGAAAAACACAACAATTAATTTATTTTAGATTCAATATATATTGATAAATCAGTAGAAATTATTCCTAAAATAAATCAATCAAAACATAGAGATAATAGGATGGAGATTGCACCCTCCATATATTAGAGTGGATGTCCACCCTTTCCATATAAGAATTTGTGACCGTCCACCCTTCCAACATAAATGGGTGAAATCTCATGTAATCTCATGATATTGTGTTATTCTTTGTAAATCTCCATGATTTTACAACCACATTTATTGTAAAAAATTCTATAAAAGTAATTCGTAATTATTTTCTTGATATTGCAATCTTGCCATTGGAAATATGTGAATCGCATTCACAACTTAAAATAAAAAGTAATTTACATTTTCATCTAATTATCCAAGTGAATCCAATTCACAAAAATAATTAATCAACAAATATAAATTATAATATGCTCTCTCTAAACATTATAAATCACATTTATAATATATTATGAATAATTGGATATTTCCATCCACATTATTCATATCCAAAATAATTAAATCACATTTAATCATTTTGGATAATCAATCTTATGCATTCAAATAATGTGAATACTTGAAGTGATTATTTCATGTTTAAATATTTTAAACATGGTTGAAATTATTCACTAAACAGAAATGTGAAAATGAAATGCGATAAAACTTTCGTAAACCCTAACGAACCCATGTCTTCCTAGGTTGGTGTATCGCATCCAAAACCTCCAACCTTGCTCTGATACCACTTGAAGGATACAGAAGAATCCTTAAAGCGCATAACGGAAGCGTGAGGATCGTATCGTATACGAGTAAGAATGACTAGTCGCACTAGTTGTTGGATGCAACAGAATTTAATTTTTTTCATGTTGATGAAACCACATGACTCAAGAACACTTCTTGAATCGTTTCATCTAAACCACAATGGGTAAAGGAATACCTCTCGTAGCGTGGTTGCGATCAAGCCTCTAAGAAAAGAGACCTCCTGTCTCAAGTCTGGTCTTCGGAGGAGATGCTCGTGAGCGCGGGGATGAGTTGCGCGCTTCTCGCAATCCAAATGTTGATCCAAGCAATGGAACTCATAATCTCGTCGTACGAGATTGGATGTCTTCTTCGCAAGAGAAACACACCAAAGAAGATGGAGAACCAATGGCGTGTCTTGGCGACAACACAACAGTGAAGCAACGATGACAACGTGTTCCCTCTAGGGTTTGGGTGGATGACCACCCAAGGAGAGTGGGCGTGAGAATGAGAGAGAAAGGAGAGAGCTTGATGGTGATGTTATTGTTGTTCTAGTAATTTAGAAGAGCAAGGGGTGTCTCTTCTTATATAGTGTTTTAGGTGTCCATGGATCATAATCCATGGACTACACAAAATCAATGGATGAGATTGATTTGTGCTTTTTTCAATGGCCAAGATCTTGTTGGAAAACACAACATCAATTGATTTATTTTAGATTAAATACATTTTAATAAATTAATATAAATTAATCCTAAAACTAAATTAATCAAAACATAGAGATAATAGGATGGAGATTGCACCCTCCATATATGAGAGTGGACGGCCACCCTTTCCCTATAGGAAGGATGGAATCTCATGCAATCTTATGATATTGCATTAATCCTTGGAAATCTCCATGATTTTACAACATCATTTATTGTAAATAATTCGAAAAAAATAATTCATCATTATTTTGTGAATATTGCAATCTTGCCATGGGTAATATGTGAATCAAATTCACAACCCAAAATAAAAAGATTTACATTTTCAATTAATTATCTAATTTAAATCCAAATCATACCAATAATTAATCAACAAATATAAATCAGAACAAGCTCTCCATAAAATATTGTAAATCACATTTATAATATATTATGAATAATTGGATATTACCATCTACGTTATTCATATCCAAAATAATTATATCACATTTAATCATATTGGATAATCATTCTCATGCATTCGAATAATATGGATCAAATTCACAGTATTCATGATAATTAAATCACATTTAATTATCCATTTCTCAATGCTTAGATATAATTCAACTACGTAATTATTCTTGAACCCTTTCAAAAATATTGTGCTTTCTCCGCAGATATTTGAAGATAAGGATACGAGCGATTATATGTTTCACGTATAGTGGCTTGGATGTTGAGTTCACATCTCAAATCCAGATATCATTGACCTTTCATAGATGCTTGATTAAATCAAGATCGTAAATCCAATCTCCTCATTGCATCTGAATCTCATCTAGATTAATGTCTAACTCTGGGACGAAGATCAGATTACTTCTGTACTGAGAGGAGTCACTAAAATCCAAACTTGTTTCATCATTCCCTCGGAATGGAAGCTTCATGGTTATACAATCGTTTATAATCACATCACCCTCTGATATTCCTAATACCTGCCTATCCTGCATGCTAGAAGATCTATGATAACTCAGAAGATATGGATCGATTTTACACTGTCAGCTTTTGGTTTCATCGTCAAGTTTTTCAATCTTGGTCACTGGGAGTCGGTATCGATCATTTGCTTTCCCAAAGCATATATCTTACCTTCAAATTCTTATCGTGCTTCCAAAGCACAACGACCATGCATGGAATTTGATCAGTCCTAATACTCATATGCCCTTACATGCACACCAGCTCGCCGGTGTATAGACCTTGATTATGTCATCAACCTATTATTATGCCAAATGCACACACTCAGACATATAACAATACGTTTGTCTCTGGTCAGAGGATGTGCGCCTATATTATGACAGTATTCGGTATAGGACTTTGGTTATCTCAATCTCGTTAAGTCAATCCTTTGACCTAACTAATCCGACACCTTCGAATCCCTATTTCCATGTAGAGGATTTGTATTAAGAGATCAGACAGATATCAGCTTAATGAGAAAGGATTGCCATCTTCTACTTAGGCTGGAGATCATCTCATAATAATCATTTGACGATGCTTGACCTAACTTATTTGACACTTCTGAATCTATATTCCTATGTAGAGCACCTGCATCAAGAGTTTGGTCAGATATCAACCTTTAAAGAAGGATTGTCATCTCCTACTCAGGTTGGAGATCATCTCTTACTAATCATTTGACGATGCTTGATGAGTCCTCAATCTAACTCCTTAGATATTCATCCAAGCACCGGCCTCTTGATTCAATTAATGAATCGAGAGGGACCTTATAGTGCATTCATTCATTTAATCTCTGAAAGGACTGGTTTGCCTCGGGCTCATGGCTAACACTAAGGTCAATGGTAATGAATTGTATCCTAAATCATGACATGCGATGTTATTTATGTTTTCTTCGTCAGACGATTGAGATTCAATTTCATCACTATCTTCTTCAGATGTTTTTGTTGATAAATCATCGTCGTTATTTTAGTTTGAGTGACCGTCAATATTCTTGTCCATCGAGTCATTTGTTGGCATGACTAAAATATATATTAGTTTAGAGGTGACAAAGAAATGATTATTTCTTAATTTAAATATGACTATATTTTAGACTGCATGTTCTCGTTAAATATAGGGATGACTTCTACAAAAAGTTGAATGAACATCACTTTGTGGATTAAATACATTATTGCTATAGTAGATTCATCATCATAAATTGGTACTGGGTAAATGTGGATTTTTCATACTATCACTTACATGTTAATGTAAGGATGCATCGATCGAGTGAAATATTAGTGGTTCCGAACCCAACAAATCAGAGTAAGTTTTATAGTGTAGGAATATAACCATACGCTTTTGTTGGATGCCATATATAAGGAAAAATCACATGGATTGATTACTAGATCCAATTTAAGAGTAAGACAACATTGATAACTACACTTTGACATAACTTCTCATTTTCTATCTCAAAACTATTAAAATTGAGACTATAATATTTATATTTAATTTTGAAATTGTGTTTTTTATTTTTAATTTGTATATTTTTCTTTAACATAACACTTACATTCATTAAAATATTTAAATCACAAAAAGATGAATACACGATCTAATATCTATTTGGTTTATGATATTAACATTTATTTTTAATTTTATGAAATAAAAATTTAATCTGTGATCTAATCTACAATTTTTGGCTAATAATTAATTCTATTCATAAAAGAGCAATTGATTATAACATAAAATACTTAAATCACATAAAAATTAATACTTTTTCAAACGACAAGTTTATTTGACAGTAACTAAATTTGCACATCTCATTAATGGTTAGAATCGAAAAATTGCATATATAAATTGGAATTTCTGGGAATAAAGATTGGCTTCAAATCAAAGAAATATATCCGAATAAATAATGATGGATATAATCGAATATTCGTAAAAATATATTATCCTCTATCGATTAAAAAACATGTAAAAAATTGGTTACGAGAAAAAAGAAGATTGCTTATTCGCTCTTACTCGAATGTGATTTGCGGAAGCTTGATGAGAGAAGAGCAATTCGAGAGAGATTGAGATGGTTGGGAAGAAGAGCGATTCGAGGAAGAGGGGTTGGGAGGAGATGTGAGGAAATTGAGAGGGGGGATTTACATATGGAGAAAAGGGAGGGGTCAACGATCAGTACTACCAACGGTCGCGCCCTCCAAATCGGCACCCAAGGTGCCGATTTGGACTTGTCTTCCCAAATCCCAAAATCAGAATTGATGACCCTCGAATTGCCATAATGTTATGTTCATTATAGGTGAGCAAATTCGATTAATAAAAATATGACCAATTAATATTTTCTCCGAATAAATGCGGGGCAAGTCGAAGGTTGAATATAAGGAGGCCAATTTTTAGATGATCTATATGCTACGTTTTTGAGGGGATGTTTTTAGTATTTTTTATGCACTATAAGATATGCGAACACCTAGTGACAAATTCAATGTCAAATTAGCCTATGATGGAAATTTCAAATTAATTAGCAAATTATCTTAAAAATTCAAAAAGCTAATTCTCATAAATTACTTATGCAATGAGCTTGCATGAAAATTAAACACTTTTAGGGGATTTTCAGCAGTTTTTCATGTGAATGATGTACACAAATTATGAAATTTTTTCAGGAGGTTAAAAATGTAAAATAAACTTAATGTGTATTTTTGGAATTTTTATGATGCAAAATATTTTCTTAACAAATTAAATATGCGTATTGGGTTATTTTGAGGAAATTTATTTCGTAAATATCGAAATTCAATAATTCCTCGAACTAAAATTATCATAAATAGCTTTGATAATGAGGAATCCATAATAATTTTTTAAATCCAAAAATATTAAGTTATGATTCAATTAGAAATCATTTACTCAGATCACAAAATAATTTATTTGTACCTAAGTATGTATGCAAATGTGATGATTTTCGGGCAAATATAGAACATAATTAATCTACCTAACGTGAATTTTCTGGCATTTTTTGGAGAAAGTAATGATTTATTACAATTTTCCAAAGAAGACAAGGCAAAATATTACAAATTTCTGCACAATAAATATTAATAAATCAAGCCATACTCACAAAATTAACAAAATTAAATTGATCATCTATAGTAATAAAGAATTTAATGGTTCTACAAAGTACAATTTTTAAAATATAATATAATGGGAAGTGATGCTTTAAATTAAAGTAGCGACACAGAGTGCAATTACAGGAAATAACGTGAAAAAAGGGAAATATGCTGATGCGGACTAAAAGGAAAGTACACAGACCTACGAGGGGTCATATCAATTTGCACAGGGGTCACTTGCTCCACGCGTGGTCTCCTGGTTGGTGGGGACTTTGGTGTTGGAGATGAGAGGGGCTCCGTGCAATTTCCCCCACCCCGCGTGCGATTCTCGTGAATGCGGAGTTAGGGCGACCAACAACGGGGTTGGTTGAGGGAGTTGTAGGGGGGCGAAGTCTTGACCAACGAATGTTGCACGAAGCTCGAGGGTACAACTGCACGAGGGTTCACATTGGCGTGAACTGAGGAGGGGCGGAGTAGATCGACGAGGGTTGTTTAGAGTCGAAGCACCGTCAGTCGATGGGTGGAGTTGAGTGGTCGTGACAACGAAGCTCGAAGACGGGGGGCGAAGCAAAGGCCGATGGCGGTGCGATGCTTCACTTCTCCAGTTGAGGTTGTGGTTAGGGTTGAGGGGCGATGGTTGTGGCTTCTGGTCATTGAGCTCGAGGTGTCTAGCGAGGGTGTAGAGGCGACGAGTCGACGAGGAAGTGATGGTCGAGGCGTTGCTGGCTCGGTGGTGCGACCGTGCAGAGAGTTCATGGGTTGATGAGACGATCGTTGGGGCACGATTCGATGTGGATGGTTGTGGGCCTGGGGTGCGAAGGATATAGAGGTGGAAGGCAACATGTGATGGGTTTAGATCAGGGAAGGTGAAGCTACGTAGGAGTATAGGAGATGAACGGAGGTGCGGTGTTAGGGCATGGGCTTCGTGGAGTGGCTGAGGGCGGATATAAATGTGGCGAAGAATAAGAAAGGGGAAGAAGATGCAAAGAAGTAGGAGAAAAGAGGGGAAGAAGGTGGAAAACAAAGAAGATGAAAGCGGATTTACTTGAGGGTTATTACACATAAGATTGGAGAACAACCGTGTCTTGGTCTTCGCATTCGATCGTTGGCGATCGCATGGGAGGCTCCTCGACAACATTGGCATTTGTTGTAGCAAAGCTTGGATGAGCCTTGGATCTCACTGCGGGAGCTTGAATCTCACATCGTGGAAGACCCCCACCTCGATACTTCTAAATTCAACTCTTTTTGCTCTATTAAAACCAATCCTCTTTATTCTGACGATGAAAAAGACGAACCAAAGATCAAGATACATCCTAAGAGGAATGTTGAGAATGAGGTTTACCGAGATGACCCCATGCAACAGATCCTTACCCATTTAGCTAGAGCTGAGCAACAGAATGCAGAACTTATGGCTAATGTGGTACATGTGATTGAGATGGGTTGAATGAGATTAATATCTGGCTTGTACTAGGTATTCCACCTGATGCATTTAAGTTGAAGCCCTGCTTCCTTGGATTTTACCGAAGTTTAAGGGGAATGCCACAAAAGAACCATATGCTCTTCTGAGAGACTTCGAGTTGGTGTGTAACAACCTTAGGCATCCTAAGGTTGGACAAGTACATCAAGCTGAAGGCTACCCCGTTTGCCTTAGGAGATAAGGTTGCCTATTGGTTGAAGAATCTCGAGGTTAAATGTACGACTTGGTTGCAATTCAAAGACTTTTTTTTGAAGAATTTCTAGCGCTCAATAGGACTAACCAAATGACGACAAAGATCGCTAGCTTCTCACAAGCCCCCATGTGCCATTCTATGAGGCACGGGATTGATTCAATGATTGAATACAGAAATGCCCCTGCTATGGCGTTACCAAAGCGATCTTAATCCAGATCTTGTTATGTGGATTTAGCTTGAGATGTAGGGGGTAGTGAGTGCAGTTTGTAGAGGTAGCTATCAGAATAAGAACTTAAAGCAGATGGCTGAAACATGCGGATCTCATGCGACTAGGGCCTATCAAGTGTCCCCTTCATGCCTATCTCATGAGACACTTAGGAGGATTGTAGAGGATCTGACAGATGTCCTCATCCTCAGCATGGGGATAATAGCTTGTAAACTTACCATGGTAGAGCAGATCCACAAGAGGGTCACTAACCTTAAGGCGCTTTCACAATTGCTAAAGCAGGTGGAGCAATTGTTTGAGAAGGTAGCCAAGATGTGGTTGTTCATCAAGTTCACCTCATACAATAACATGTACTAGGGCATCATAGCACATGGGTGAGGAGCAACAATACACTCGGCAGGAGCATTACACACCCCCATAGGTCTAGTCTGTCTATGAGGAGCCTATGCAGGTGTTTGAAATCAACAGGCTATGGTACAATCATGTCCCCATCGGCCGACAGTCGGGGATTGGGAGTGGTCAGCCATACCGACCCTCCCTATCTTACTAGGACACCTACTTCATCCCCACACCACGCTATGTATAGTCTAGACCAGGACTAGGATACTAACCTTACCAGCGCCACCATCAGCAACACGCTTTTCACTCGGGCCAACTGGGTCTATCGTCTCCTTACACCTCACAGTCCCACCCACAACACATTATTGGCAGGGCCTGTACAAACAACATCTCCCGTCCACCAGCCAGTAGCAACAGCAGCAACCGACCCCACCTGTTATTGATTGGCGTCCCTCACCTTGATCATTCAGTCTTTGACAGGTACAGTTCAACAAATGAAAAACGATTATCATGACATGAGGACATATCTCAACTGTGTCTCCCTCAACCAGGACCTGCAGATGGCACCAAGGACTCCATTTCCCGCCCAAGTTCGGGCCAACCTGAATCAGAGTCATTAGCAACCACGTGACCATGTATACTATTCAGATTACTCCGGATCTGAACATGAGATCCTTTCATATGATAATGTGAATCGCATGTCCCTCAGGAGTGGAAGGACCATGACCATACCTGATCGGGCATGGGAGCGGGAGGATGTTGCCAAGTCTCATCTTGAGGGGAACTTGGAGGCAGAGGAGCAACATAACCAGCACCACCTCTAACAGAATAAAAGAGATGCTAATCCCCCCTCCCCAAATTAGAAAAACAAAAGGAATAAAAAGGAGAGGAGAATCAATAATGAATCAAGCTAGCTTGATGAAAAGTTTGCACCTCCATCCGAGGAAGCACTAGCAACAAAAGATGTACCTCAGTTTTCATTTCATGAATTTCTTTTCAAGCATAGTCAAGAGTCATAGACCTGTACATAACTCACTTTCTTGTTTGAATAAAAATGAGCATGTTTTAGTTTTAGATTTTGAGTTGTCCTCAATAAACTCGTTCCCCCGTGCTCTTAAGTGTGAAAAGTTGAAATCCAAAAAAAATCAAAAAGTTGACCGTGAGATGGTAGAGATTTGTAACAAATACATCTAGGTCACAACACCCTTTGATAAGTATGTGGATATGATACCTGCATTTGAAAAATATCTTAAGCTGAGATGCACACATATAAGGACCAACAGGAAAACAAGAAGCTATATTGAGAAGCACGTTTTGTCAGTAGCCATTATTTGAACCATTAAGAATGCGTTTCCAAGAAAATAAAGGGACATGGGTGTCCATTATGTAATGAGTCAAGTCGGTGATACTGCATTTCATTTGATGAACCTCGAATCGCTCTTTGCTAATTACGCATAATTAATGTTATGTTCGTTGTGGGCGAGCAAATTCGAATTAATAAAAAAGGACTACTTAATTAATTTTTCAATTAAATGCGAGCGGTCTAATTTGTTTTACTTGGGCAAGTCTAAGGACAAGGGATGACACTGTCTCATTAGTTTAATTTTTAGATGATCTAGATGCTAGGTTTTTGAGAGGATATTTTTGGTATTATTTATGCACAACAAGATATGCGAATGTAGATTGACAAATTCAGGGTATGTTGTAGCAAAGATCGGTCGAGCCTTGGATCTAATCGCGGGAGGTTGAAGATTGTCGTTGTTCTCGGCAACAAGTCTCTCGCAGTCATCTTGAGGCGTCGGAGGATGGAGCCACTCCTTTATCGACGGATCCTGATGGGGGCTCCAGAGTTGCCACCTGGCACTCCCAAAATACTCAAAAGAAAAATCAAAAGAAAAATAAATAAAAATAGCAAACAATGTCAAATAAAAAAGTGGTATTTATGCAATTGTTCATTTCAACGATATCTACAACTTTCGTGAAGGAATCAAAATCAAAAGAAATCATCAATACAATACTTATTTTAGATGGCACTATATAGATATAAAATACATGTAGTTTTGTATTATACAATTTTTTATCATTTTTATAAAATAAAAAATGAAATAAAATCATATAAAATATAAAATAATGTATGCATCTTAATCTATTTTGGTATTTTTTATAATTAAGAAAATAAAGAAATAAAATAAGAGGGACATATATGCGGACTATATAACTAAGATTATTTTTTTACATAAAATAATAGGATTAAGTCAATCAATATATGTCATATATAATTAGGTCTCAAAATCCAAGATTCAAATATGAATTAAGATTTTTTTTTGAATTTGGTCTTGAAAAGACTGTAGGAGAGAGATATTGACATTTATGCTTTTTTGTCTTCAAACTAGGGTTTGTGTTTTAGTGGGCAATTATACAAATTTATATTTGTTTGATACTTTTTCTTGATTAGTGTTATTAATATGTACATGATAAAGTCGATTTTATTTTTTGTAGTGAAAAATAAATAAAAATATGAAAAAATTATGGTAATATACATGTGATAGTGTACAAGGTTTTTGGTTTCTTTGTTTAATGTAATTATGATTGTTAAAACATGAATCTTATTTGGGTTCAATGGGCATGGTTGTTCTCGCCCCATTTTCAGTATTTTTTCTCAAAATTATCACCATTATTCATCTATATATCCCTCCTATATGTTACTCGAATTTCGTTAGAAACAGAGACTTATCTGTCTTCTATTTAGAACAGGTTGATCACATCAATGTTTGGACAGTTAAAATTATCTGTCCTAGATGGAGGGCATATGAGTTTTTATTTCTAACGAAATTCGAATGGTATATGGGAGGGATATATATATACACATGGTGATATTTTTTAAATAAAAAATAAAAAATTACAGAAAATTAGGGCGGACGCAACCCCATTTTTTTCCATCTTATCACTTATGCATGAATGATAATAATGCAATTTAAATGAATAAGTATAATGAATTACTTGAGAACAAAGGTCTACTTTCTTCTTTTATAATTCATGGTGTTGATTGATGTTTTTTTAGTCATCATATTATGCTACTTATTTAATTAATTATGATTATTTAAATAATTATTAATTTTTTAAAAATACCTTGAAAGATACAAAATAACCATTTTTCTTTCCATTTTTAACTTGGTAAATTTGTTTAAAAAAACCCTTTCTTTTTCTTTTGCTTTATAACTCCACCAGTCTTATAAAAAGAGAAACACACCTCTTTCGCATTATGCCCAACCTGGTGAATCGAAAGGGTAGACTCGCTCCGCTTACTACCACCTCTCCTTAGGGGTCATTCTTGAAAATATACCAACAAATTGGACGAGGTGTTTACAGGAAGGGGGACGACAGAAAAAAATTCACTCAAATGAGTATGACATGAAAATAATTTCTAAAATGAGCATATATTAGCAAAACATTTGATGTGGCTTGCAATTGGTTTGCTGAGCCACATAGATGGACGGGAAGGGATTTGGGACTCAGATTTTTCATCACAGGAAGCTATTTCTGCGGTCCATATGGCACGATAATCCTTTTATCGCTCGAAACAGGCTAAATTACAAACGATTTGTCGATATATATATATATATATATATATATTTGAAATTATTTTCAAGACGTACCTCTTGAATAATATTTTGCAAAGTTAATCCGAAAATGGGAAATAACTCTAAATTGGACAGTAAGGTTGACACAAATCCGGGGAGCCCTAAAGCTCCTCCACGAACCCTGACCGGCGGGACACGCGTTCCTCATCTGCTGCTCCACCTCCTCAATTGGGCGCATCGAAGCCGTTCATACCACTATTTAAACACCGCATTGGCCCTCATCCACTCCCTCCGCCTCCCCTCTGGTCTTTCTCGGCCCCTGCTTTTCTTCTCGATCTAGCGCCGGTTCCGTCTTTCATCTCTCCTTTCCTCTCCGGTAACTCTCTCATGTCCTTTTTCTTCTTCTTCTCTGTTCTTCTCGCTTTCGCTAGGATTAGGGTTTTCGCTGGGCTAGGGTTAGGGTTTTCCAAAAGATGTCATGTCTGCGCAGGAGGAGAAGCCATGGGGAAGCCGAAGAAGATTAAAGGAAAGGCCGGTAGCTCCGCTGGAGGTCTCTTTCGCAAGAAGGCGGGCAAAAAGTTCAAGAAGACCGGCAGCACCCCTGCTAAACTTGCTGCTGAAAAGGCTGTTGATGCCTCGAAGCCTACAGTTGCCGCCGCTGATGCCACGAAGGCGGCCACTGCTGCCAACGGTAGCGGTGCTTCTAAGGAGAGGATCGCGGGGTACATCTTCATGTGCAACACCGTGACGAAGCCGGAATGCTACAAGCGAAGGGTGTTCGGCCTCCCCAAGGGCAAACTTGACGTCGTTGAGAGGATCAAGGCGGGGACTAAGCTTTTCTTGTTTGACTTTGATCTGAAGCTCTTGTATGGTGTCTACAAAGCCAGCGGAGCTGGCGGCGAGAACCTTGAGGCAGACGCATTCCGGGGGAAGTTCCCCGCTCAGGTAGTACACTTTCCCAGTATCTCTTGTCTTTTGACTTGTCTGTTTTTACGATATTTCCATTTCTCTTAAAGTTAATTTAGGTTTCTTACGCCAATGGATATTAATTGTTGGTCTACTAAATGTTTTTTAAACTTTTGAAGTTCAATTCTTTTCATATATTTTTAGATGTTTGCTTTCTTTTCTTCCCGAGTCAAGTTTGTTAGCTTTGCATTTTAATGTACTCAGGGAATGTTTTCATTTTCCATCAGTGTACTTCACTGGTATGATGATTGTTGTTACCTTACTGTTTCCTCCCATCTCATCGCTGTACTCTCCATATTTACATCATGTTTCTTTCATTCTTATTTTTTATCTGTAGAATTTGTTATGAATATCTTCTATTACAAAACATTGTGATAGGAGACAAACATGCATCAAGCTGTACTGTTAGTCTTTTTTTGATTGCAAAACCAATCCTTCTAAACTGTACATCCTAACTGACCTAAGTTTTATTCTGATACTGTAGTGATCTAATTGACTTCAATTTTATCTGACTCTCCTTATTGGTTCTTTATGATCATGGTGACTAATGTAATGAGCTCAAATTTCAGTGAAATTTGGATGAATTTTTGTCGAATGTTGATATCTTGTCGAAATTGAAATTCAATCAAAATGACGGAAACATAGGGGTCCTAGTACAAAAAATGACCGAAATTCCAGTTGACATTCCATCAAAATTATGCTTTGGTCAATACTGAAATGGTGACTGAAATCGGCATTTAGGGCCTTGATCAATGTATACTTCATGGTTGTAGACGGCTCTATACTTCCTTTTTTGTATACTGTAGTGATCTAATTGACATAGCTTACCTGTCTTCTCCTTATTGGTACATTATAATTGGGGTGACTAATGTACACTTCATTGTTGTAAATATACTGCCTTTTTTATGGTCACGTTCTTTTATACTTTCTTAGTATTTGGTATTTTCATTTTATTGTTAACATTCATGTCTATGAAATGTCAAAAAATTCTGAGTTCGATTTCACCATATTTTTTTTGAGTCTTAAATACTGATTTTAAAACCAACTAATTCTGTTATGCAAAATCAGACAGATCTAATGATACTGTCTTTTTTCATGTTTAAAGTGTTGTTTTTCCAGACATTATTTAACTTGATCTTTGGGACAACTTTCTGATGTTTTTGATATAATGTTTGATGTCCTTATTTTTAAGTTCCCCTTTTTTGCTTTCTAATTCTTTTTTTCCTGTATATACAACGGCTTTGTCATTGTCATCCTTCTGATCATGTTTGGTGTTCTGTTTTATGTTATGATTAGGTTGCTTACAATGTGTTGCTGGAAGTTCATCGTTGTTCAGTAATAATGTATTTGTTCTGGGCAACTCATTGGGTTTCTTATTTTACTTAACCTCTACTATTTTTCTGTTACTGGCATGTAGATTGGTTTTCTTGGTTATGTTTTTCTATTTTGTATTCTTCTGTCAGTTTTGCTATTAATTTCAGCTATAATTTTATTTTACTCATTCTTTTATTTTGTATTGTAATAGTAGGATTTTTTTGAGGATTCTGTTATTTCTATTTTTATCCTACAAAACATTCTATTAGTACATGTTAAATATTCACAGTTGTTTTTGTGTTCGAGGTATTTTTGGAGTTTTCATGTTAGAAATGATCTTAATGTTTTGACATGGAATAGTCCCCCGCTAATCTTTTTTTATTTTTGATTTGTTGTTAAAAACCAGATGTTAGATTGAAATTGTTTGTCTTGTTTCAGGTCAAGTTCAGAATTGTTAGTGATTGCTTGCCATTGCCAGAGAGAGAATTTAAAGATGCTATTCAAGAGAACTACAATTCTAAGTCTCGGTTTGAACCCGAACTTAAAGCTCCTCAGGTATGATCTTACTTTTTAAACTTTTGCAATTTAACGTTATCTTTTATATTTAATTCAGTCCTTTTTTTATTAGGTTAGGAAGTTACTATCCCTTTTCCGTCCTGTTGATGTCAAGAAACCCCCTGCACCTCGTGAAGTTGTACGCCAACGATCCCCACCTAGGCGGGTTTATTCCCCGAGACATAGGTCCCATTTGCCCCCACCAGTTGAGCCACGCTATGCTCCCGAAGGTGGATATCCTCCAGCACACGATCCGTATGCTCCAGTGCATGATCCATATGCTCCCCCTGCTCGTGACCCATATGCTCCACCTCCTCGTGACCTGTATGCTCCTCCTGCTTATGATCCGTATGCCCCAGTTCGTGACCCATATGCACCTCCTGCTCGTGATCTATATGCTCCAGCTCGTGACCCCTATGCTCCTCCAGCTCATGATCCTTATGGTCCTCTGTCACGTGCTGCTGCTGTTGAACCTCGTCTTGCACCACCGTCTAGTCTCTATCATCAGCCTCTTCCTGCATCTTTGATCGTAGATGATCCGTACCTACAAAACGTACCCGCCAGAGGTCGATACCCAGATGACCCAACTTCTGACAGGTATCATTTTTCTTGTACTTTTTTCACCATTTGCTGTTTGCAATAATCTTCATTTTTAATTTGATTTATGTAATGCAATTTTCAGATACCGAGCAACGGATGTGTCTAGAGAGGCTGCTCCTGCTTTGAGGGATTACAGGTCCGTGACTGCACATGGTAATGCTCCCCCATCAGGAGGTTACTATGGTCGTGCCTATGATGATCTGAATAGAGCTCAGGTTCCTGTCTCGTCCCTCTATTCTTTTGCAGGCCCACCTCCAGCTTACCGCTGATTTCTTGAGAATCCATGTTATGATTGTTTATCTTCTCTGTTAGAACGTAACTATGCTATCTTGTTAGATCTTTTGAGGACGCAGTATCTGTCTCTTGAGATGGAAAACATTTGGGTTTTGGTTGTCTAATTCTGCCTGACTTTTGGTTTCCAAATTTTCCTGGTTATTGGTCGAATGGCAGTAGTGCTTTTATTTTTATCCTATCTAATTTTGTATGTAGGAGACAGATGTATTATTTATGGCACTTGTATTTACAAGGTTTGTTGGATTGTGTTTCTGCTTGTTTCTATTGTTTTGATGTCCTGTCTACTTAAAAGATTAGGCTCCTTTTTTGACCCGGGTTAGCATTGCTCCTTGTTGACATTTTTGTTAGGTTGAGTATTTTTTGCTGTTAAGGGTACTTAATTATCTTAGAAAGTATGGTCAGTATATTTTTATGCATAATTGCTGTGACTCGGAGTTGGCCTCGATATTGTATGCCCCGGAGGACTGCATAATTTTGCTCTAACCTACTCTTTTAACTAGTAAAGTAACTGAAAAGAGTAACCTTGTGTTGGATTTTCCGTCATGTCTCTGTTGATTAAATTGATCAAGTAGGTTTTTGGTTATCATATATTGACATCATGTTGTACTTAACATGTTGTCTATTGAATGTGTCAACCTCCAACTGCTTATATCTATTAGATTCGGTCGGGTGGGATAAGGTTAAAGAATTTGGTGTATTTGATATGAGTTGCTCGTTGAGAAGAGTTGCTTCAACTTGTATGTATCACCAATTGGCACATTATTACTTCTAGTGTTTAGCAACTCAGTAATTTTTCAAACGTGGAAATAAGCTTAACTTATTTTTAAATCTTTTTTTACAATTTATTAAGTTATAATAATACTATCATTCCAAATTGTCTTTATGGATAATTATCATTGATTTAATTAGCTATTAATTTCTACTCTAGAAATATTACCTTCCATAATGCATGTCTTAGAAAACTCCTATTATAGGCTGGAAAATATGCATATGTTTGCCTATTATGTTTTTACGAATCTTGGTTTTTTGTTTTCATAATTCCTAGGAAGGAATATAGTGGCATAAGCACAGCCTTGAAAAGGTGGAGTAAAGGAAGTGGAATAGAATCGTTAAGGTGGAGTAAACGAAGAGGGGAAAGAGGTTTTATTTTGATCCCTATACCCCTACCAATCACAGGCCCTTCATTTCCGACTTCCATAGTCATCCCAGCTTGATTTGACCATGTCGAGCTCTACTGCAGATTTGTATCCTATTTCACTAGCCCTCCCTTAACATTTGTATTTTTGCTATACCATTTCATTGAACGACATTGTTTGGTTGTGTACCTGTCAAGTTGGTGGAAAAAGCTCACGCTTTTAACTTGTGGCCACGATGGTTGGGCACGACTAACACCGGCTTTCTTGAAATTAAAGAGTTGGATGGAAAAAGGAGAGCTCTTTATCAGTGGTTGTGAAAGTTGACTTTTTTATCTTGGTTGCGTGAGATCCAGTCAAAAGGATTGAAAAGTAAGATCATTGATTTGATTCGTCCTCAATAGCTATGAAATGACCATCTTAGGGGAATATATTTGTCGGTAGATGCTTCTATTACACTCTTGTGGTTTGTCTATGAAAGATGCGAATCTACTGTGCAGTATCTGGATCGACTATTCAAGTATTGTATACGTTGACGGAGGCACTACCTGTACGTGCTTGCTTTGAATAGTCCCCTTTTTCTAGAGTATTATCAATGTAATCACATTTTTTTTGGAATTTTTGATAAGCTTTTGATAAACTTAAGTTGGCTAACCCATGTTCTACTCTTTGATATACTTCTTGCTAGAAATAACTTCCTAGTGATAACAAGTACCAAATAATTCGATTGGGGTAACTTATAAGCATAAAATATAGGCTAGAGTGTATTGTTCTATCAGACTATGTTTTTGTAGTTGAATGCCTAAGTTTTTGGATTGTTTTAAATTCCATTTGAGCTTCTAATTGTGGATCATTACCAGCAAAATTGGTACAAGGCTCTGGCACCACGCTTGGTTCAACCCACTTTGGTCATATTAGAGGGGAAACATTTCTTCTGACCATTTTGGTTCCTTTTCCATTTGGTTTAATTTCCATTTTCATTCCCAAACTTTGGATCTAAAAATGGATACTAGAATTGAGTTCTAGAAATTTAGCCACAAAATGGAGTCAATAAACTCCATGTGTTATTGCAGAAGGGAATATCATAAAATATAATTTATTATCATTGCATCAATCTAGAATATTTCAAATATTCAAGCATCCTACATGTTGAAAGACTTTGATAAAAGTTGATGTTCAAACCCTATTTTGTTCGTCTTTTTGAAGATTTTCTCAAAGGTTCATTGGGTGATTATATTAATTATATTAACTCTAGAAGCATATATTAGCATTTCTAACTTCTTATCTTGCTTCATATAAAAATGATATGCCATATGTATATGTATGATTATATATATCCTCTTATGCACACAAGCACGTTGGTATGTAGACCTTGTACGAGTCATCAACTTAATGTTTTGCCATATGTGCATACTAGGATGTATAGATGTATATCCGTCTCCGGTCAAAGGATGTGTGCGAGTTTGTGAAGTATACCATACATGTTTTTAGTATATCGATCTCATCAAGTTAAGACATTGACTTAGAGTTATTATTTGATTTTTGGCTAATATAACATTTGACCTCTTTGATCAATGACTTGATATTTGGTAAGCACATTGACTTTTGGTTAACACTTTTTACATGACTAATATGATACCTCGGAACTTTCTATTACTATGCAAAAGATTTGCATCAAGTGATCAGTCAAAAATCAACCTTTAGTGAAAGATTGCCATCTTTTTTTTAGGTTGAAGATTATTCTTGAATATCACTTAACAATATCAATTATGTCATCATTCTAACTCTTTAGTTGTACGACCCTGTATGATCTAACTATCAGGATGGCAATGGTACATAATCCTAATTGTATTGAGGGAAAAATTAAGTTCAATTATAAATGTATTATTCATGTGATAAAATAAAATGCAAGAAGATTTATTTCGTTAATGCCAAAGGCTTACAAGTCCAATAGTATCTCACGGAACTTTAGAGTGTATAATTCTTAAACCCACACTCACATGTTAATCATTTGGATGTTTAGTCAAATAGCCATGGTAGCCGATTAGTTATATTGTCACCAAAGTCTGTTAATTTTTGTTACAAATTAGCATAACTCAACGAAATAGTAGTTGCACCTAATCCAGTTGATGCATCTTATGTTGTTAATACTCGACTTTGTAAAAATAGTTGTAGCATCTTGCTTCTTACTTCATTTAGCTCTCCAGACTACCATCTTACATAAATATGGAGAATGAGGTTGATTTCCTATCATCCATTTCAGATTGAAAGATTGAATCTGTGTACTTAAGACTTGGAGATCATTATAAGCGTAAACCAAGATGTAGTCTTGACTGATTCTTAGATACTTCAAAATTCTTTTCATTGCACTCCCGTGTTTTTCTCTATAGCAGGATTTGTTACGGCTTACCACTCCCACTACATGATAGATAACTGGTTTGTACAAATCATGTTATGACTTCCTATAGTCGATGCATAAGGGAATCCAACCAAAGCCTTATGCATATGCACACTAAAATGCGGAAAAATGCAATTATATGATATGCATATTTTTGTTCGGTTTTACGATGCAACTAAATGAGTATGCATGGACATAAAGTATGAATACACGCAAGGGATAACATGCAAAATAATGGATTACATATATGCCCTAGAGAAAATGAGCATGGATTAAGGTTTGAAATCAGAGTCAAATTGAGCATAAAAATGGCATTTGAGCAAGGGACACTGTATATCATTCAAAATGCATCACATTTAAATTAGTGTTGGATGATAAACATGTCATGAGATAGTTGATGAAAGAAGGAACAAAATGGCACTAAAATCATGTAATTTAGACCTATGATGCTCAAGATATAAAGGATACAATGCCGGGACATGAATGTAATAAATATGCAAGAAATAAAAAGATAAATAATCACAAATAGGTCCTTAGAGGAATCTATTTGCAATTTTGAAAAACAAGCTCGACGCATATGAATTTTTTTAACGCTGGGGGCCTTTTTGCAAATTACATAAGATGTAAGGTCCTCCTTGTAAATTACCAAGGCATGCATGTGAGGGGCACGCGTCTGGGGACCAAAATGTAATTTCAGAATCTTGTAAGGTCTTCGATACAATTTACCCAGCCCTATACGTCCTAGGCACGTGCAAGGACTAGGCTCGAGAGACAACTTAGCTTCGGGACACATGGTGCCTTATGGTCGCTTGGTTTGTGGCTCGGTGGACTCGAACCTAGAGGCTAGGAGTGAGGCTCGTCCGTGCCACGTGGTATCACAAGGACCGTCTGATCGTGAGGATCGAACAGTAGCTGGATCTCCTTCTTCTGTCGCACCTCACCGAAGAAGGCGGGGTTTTGACGAATTGCTCCACCGTGATTCGAAGGCTCTACCGAAGCTTGTTGAACATTGCTGAGGTGCATGCGAAGGACTGGAGAGTACGGCGGAGGCGCGGTGATGGCTGAGATGGCGGGGCGATGCAGGTGTGTTGGGGATGAGCTCGAGATCGGAGTGGGGGAGAGGACTTTGTCCATTGAAGACCTGCAAGGGTTAGATGGTAGCCGAAGCTATTTGCGGTGTGTGTGAGTTAAGTGGAGGTCCAAGGAGATGGCTGGAGTGGAGGACCAAGGTTCCTCTCCTCCGACGAAGCAGGTGGCTGAGGATTGTGAGGACATGGAGAAGGGAGAAGGTGGTCGGGAGTGGTTGGTGTGAATGGGGGAGGTAGGGCGGAGCTATGTGGATGATCGGTGGCTGGTAAGGGTGAAGCTAAACATCAGAAAAATTGGAAGAAAATAAGGATGTATACAGGAGAAGGGTACCTCGTCAGAGAGGGGAATCTGGTGGAGGAGGAGGCTTGGGGTGAGCTCGCTTGCAGCTCGAGGTTCATCACCTGGTGTACGCGCCCATGCACAGAGCTTGAGCTACCGCCGGTGGTGGTAGAACTTACATAGCGGAGGCGCCATGGATCACACCTGGAAACAAGGTCATCTTCGCCTTGACACCGCCCTCTGCTTTCACCGAAGGGGGAGCAAGCTGGGTCTAATCCTTGTGGATGGTGGATGGGCTTGAATGGTGGCGTAGCGGAGGATTTTATAGGAAGAGGTCGACATCGGTTATGTGGAGGCGAGGGTATTTAACGAAGGTTTAATGGTGGAGGAGTAATGGAGGAGGGATGGTGGAGGTTACACGAGGATGGTTGAAGTTAGGGCTACGCGAGCCGGTCGTTAGAGCACGGAGAGGCGATTGGAGGCGACCACCAGAATTGTAAGGGGGAGAAGCAGCAGCGTGGCGTAATGCCTGGGAGCGGGTGGGGGTGAGGAGGAAGATGAGGATCTAGCCGTTAGATCTCGTGATCCAACTGTCGGATAGAGGCTAAGGTGGACGCACCAGATCTGATCTGCGATCTGATCTAACGATAGCAGTTGAGGCGGGAATGTGTGGTTCAGATGGAGGAGCGGCTTGATCCAAGGGTGTAGAGATAAGGGCTAAAGTGGCACACTCACAACCATTGGATGCTAATAGATCGAGTGGCTGGGGTAAAGGTGTGACATAGCGAGAGGTCAGCAATTGGATGGCACAACCATCCAACATCTAAAGGAAAGGCGAGAGGAAGTGGCTAGGGTCTGATCATAGATGAGATCTGACGGCTGAGGAGTGAAGTGGGAATGGGCGGCCAAGATGGGGACATGCTTATGGAGATCGAACAACCAGGAAGAACGTCGGGTGGAGAGGAGAGAAGCGGGCCACGTGGGCGGCCCAGAGGGCGCCACATGGCCCAATCAGAAAATTCAAAAAAGTAAAAAGAAAGATAAATCTAAAAGAAATAGTTAGACGCAAAATTAGGAAAAACTCATAACTAGGGATGTCAGCGGGTCGGGTTTGGGACGGGTATTACTTTTCCCAGACCCATACCCATTTATAATATCACTATCCATACCCGCCCATTTGTTAAACGGGTAATTTCTAGCGGGTACCCATATACCCATCGGATACCCGTGTACCCAATGGGTACCCATATCTTTGACAAGGTAAATCTTAATTTATTTATAAATGTATACAAGATTTTCAAAGATAGACAAAATAGAGTGACATTGTGTAATGTGACGATTCATAAAAATTTGCAATATATAGATAATATTAAATATTTATATATGTTAAGTGTTTAACTCTTTTGTGTTGATAGTTTTTATTTATTAAAGATATAAAAAGTTAGTTGAATAAGAAAAAATGGATGGAGAGGAGAAAATTGAGTTGGATATTTATACATGTAGATCGATACATATTAGATATGAAATGGATTTGGGTCTAGTTTGATTAAAATGCAACACACACATCTATCTTTATATGTATTTTTAATTCGGGTTTGAGGCGGGTTCGGGTTCGGGTACCCACAAGGCAATCCCAAACCCATACCCATACCCGTATGGGTAGTCAATTCAAAACCCAACCCCGTCCAAAAGTAAATGGGACGGGTTTCGGGTCCTTAAATGGGGCGGGTTCGGGTCGGGTACCCAATGGGTAGACCCAGATTGACATCCCTACTCATAACGTGAAAGTTGTAGATCTCGATGAGTCTACAAGCTTCGTGTTGGACAAAAAGCCAAAAGAGGCTATTTATACAAAAAGTATTTTTGGGGGGGTATTTTTCAAGGGTTAAAAACACCGCTTTGGGGTTTTGATTTTTTGTATTTTTTATGTCTGTTAAAGGTTAGGACAATTATATACAATATTAATCCTAATTTTTTGAGGTTTTTAATAAGATAAAAAGATAAGGGAAATGGTTATTATTAAATACAATAAATATATTTAGAATATAGGTAATTATACATAGTTTGTATATAATATAATACATGATAATAACGAGTAATTGTTAGTGATTTTTGTTGAATTATTTAAGTAAGGAGTTTAATATTTGAATTTTAACATGATAAATACGAGATTCATCGCCTACTCGGAGGAAACCCAACCAACAATTAACAATCATGACATGGAGAAGACCACTTCACACGATCAGACCTCTCCTCATGAAATACAGACACAAACCCTAGGATAGACACATAATAAGAGACTATGGAACCGACAAACAAAGACATTACCAAGAAAGATTCAAAACCATAAGGGCTATACATGATTAGGAACAGAAATTATACATACTTCCTTATGGAAATCTCCTATGTCACCAGAACTTCAGAACATTAAAAGGTGACATCTTCGTACCCAGAAGTCACTCACACTGCCACCAGGAACGAGCTCACAATGTCTACTCAAGCTGAGGAAACTCCCTAGAGACGTGTCATGAACCTACAAGAGTGGGTCAATGAATATGGTGATTCATATGACAAGGAACCCATAAAAGCCACACCTTCCAGATAGTTACTCATGACATAGAGAAGAACTCTGGCCTTCCTCCTCACGATACTTCATAAAGAAACAATTCGTCTAAGAAAGTCAAGTCAACTTTGACCTTAGAAACCATGTGACTTCTGAAGATTCCTCGCCTGAAGATTCCTCGTTTGCTAATTAATCGCATTTAATCATCTTTATATAACTCTCCTAATATGAATCGAATTCATATTATTCATGATAATTAAATCACATTTAATTATCAATCCCAATGCTAGGATACATTATCAAAAATGAAATCATTCTTGAATCCTTTCAAGAATAATGTGTTTTCTCTGTAGATAGCTGGAGATAAGGATATTGATGTATAGTGACTTGGATATTGAGATCAAATCTCAATCCAGATCTCAGGGACCTCCCACAAATGTTTGATTAAATCAAAGTCGTAAATCTAATCTTCTCATTGTATCTGAATCACATTCAGATCACTGTCCAATATTTGGACTAAGATTAGATTACTTCTCTACTGAGAGGAGTCACTAAAATTTAGACATATTTCATCACTCCCTCGGAATGGAAGCATCACGGTTATACAATTGTTTATCAACCACATCATACTCATGTATTTCTAATACATGTACATCATGTATACTAGAAGACCTAAAATAAACATGAGGTTTTAGATCTATTTAGATTGTCTTCTTTAGGGTTTTATCATTAAAATTCTCATTTGATCATTGTGAGTTGGTATCGATCATGTACTTTCCAATAGCATATATCATACCCATGTATTGATCATATACTTTCCAAAAGCATATATCAAACCTATACATTCAGTCAAGCTTCCAAAGCGAGACGACCGTGCACGAAATTTGATTCCCAATACCTCATGAGTGAGATCATGTCTTCTGGTTCAGTAATGAACTTATATGATCCCTTTAAGAGATTGTATTATTCATATACCCTTGTATGCACACAGCACGCCAGTGTATAGACATTGATTAGATCATCAACCTATCGGCCTGCCAAATGTACATAGACATATAGTAACACATCTGCCTTCGGTCAGAGGATGTGTGCCTATATAGTGACAATATACGACATAGGTCTTTGGTTATCTCCATCTCATTAAGTCAACTCTTTGACCTAGCTCATCTAATACATCCTAGTCTCTATTCATATGCAGAGGACCTGCATCAAGAGATCGGTCAGATATCAACCAAAAGGATAAAGGATTGTCATCTCCTACTCAAGTTGGAGATCATCTCTCAAAAATCATTTGACAGTGCTTGATGAGTCCTGAATCTAACTCTTTAGATATTCATCCAAGCACCCTCCTTTATGATTCAACAATTGAATCAACAGTTGTATGATCATCAATATGGCCATGGTACGCAACGTAGTTGTACTATGGGACCTATTATGCAAATTAGTTATTCTTCATTTCATATTCTGGAATGATATTTACAATACCATTTATTGCATAATGGCTCGTCGTGGGCTTACGTGTCCAACAGTTACCCCCCCCCCCATTTCCAAATTTTATACAAGGCCTTATAGGATTGTATTTAATCCAATTTCGATTTCATTATTTTACAAAACATACCCATGTTAACCATTGCTCCATTTTTAATGAAATTGATCCTTTCTTTAATGTCTATTTAGTTTTCTTTTGAAGGATCTATTATGTGTAATTTTTTGAGATAAAATGTATTTATTGTGAATTTTTTGAATAAAACCTTGGTTCTTAGCTTAAAAATTCCATATTAATTCAAGAAAAGTACGGGGAAAATATGAAACTTAATTATGTTAATTATGTTCTACATTTATTAACGAGCAAACTTTTAGCATAGGTCTCACATATATTCATTGAATTTTGTGGCCTTTAAAAATAAATTAATATATTACTTATCTCATTTTAAAAAAAACCTTAGATGTCCCTCATTGTACTCTACATGATATGATCTATTGTGAATTTAATTTGATAGTTTTCTATTTTTAAAAAATTCAAAATTAAAATGAGGGCCCTATTACATTTTTATTTATAATTAGTTCATAACTATTATGAAAAAAATAAAATGCAATAGTTTGCATTTTCATTACACATCACCCCATATATTGTTTTGAAAAATATTGCATTTTAACTTTAAAATTAAAAAAAACTTCATATTTTGCACATATCATATAAAACTATTAGGACTCCAAAAAAATATATAAAATATATATTTTGGATTCATCATGAATTAGACTATAGGGAAAATGAAATTAGGATTTTTAGGATCAATTTGCACAAAAAAACCTATTCTGAAAAGTGAGCCATGAAACCCTTTTAAATGTTTTAATATTTTTATGTATTTTATTTTAATTATATTCTCATATTTTTTAAATAAAAAAACATCACAAAACCATACGAAAACCTTAAATTTTTACTTCATATGTTCGTTATATTTTATCATCATTAAAAATACTTAAGATCGTCATTTCACTCACTTTTTATTATATAAAAGTATCACCTTGATTTTTTCTTTTTGATGTATTTCAAAATCAATTAAAGCTTGCAAAAATAAAAATTTAAAAAATAAAAAATAAATAAAAAATATTAGAAAAGTCCATAACACTTCATTAATACCACTTTCCACTAACTTTCACTACATTAATCTATCATTCACTACATTAGCATCATTGCTTGCACATTGCACTAAACATACATTGTATTATTTCCATTTTCACCAAATTTAGATGAACTTCACATTGAATTAGATACACTAATTGATTCTGTATCGAATATAAATTTTCATCACCTCGTTATGCTCAAACTTGGAATCTTTCCAAGTAAGAAAAGCACAATCGAGATTCACTACCTTTTATTAATGTGGTTTTTGATAGATCGATCCATCCCATTATACTACAACTTTATTATATAAACTTAGGGCGAAACATGTTCGTCAACGTGGTCACTATTATAGGTAATGATTCACCGTTAAAAATATTTGGGATAGATATATGCAAATTAAATAACAAAACTGGATGTGTGGTTATCATGACATATGCTCGTCATATTCTAGATATGATAAAGAATTTCATTGTTCTTAGCATCCTGAAGGAAAAGGAGTGCAAGTTTTTATGCAAAAAGTTGCATTCTTTCTATCACAATGGATGATGTAAGTATGTCTAGGGAGAGATTGCCTAAGGGCAATACTACTGTTGTTGCATCATCATCATCCAAGGAGGATCGTACCATATTGTGGTACCTCAGATCTGGCTACTTGTGTGAGAAGAGCATATACTATTTAAAAGAGGGTTACTTAATGCGTACATAATAAGCTTCTTGGATTTTTGCGAGTAGTATATGTTCAGCAAGCAAAAGCATGCGGGATTTCTTGCAACTAATCATACTACCGTGGACACCTTGGATTGCATTATCCGACCTATAAAGACCTTCTCAAGTTCCATCAAAGGTGGTGGCGATGAAATGCATTTACATGACAATGTTCGTATGGTCGTGGGAGCCTCTGAGGTGATTTTTGTTGCTAAAGATGTTTCCACTGGACGTTAGGTCATCATGACAAAGCCTTAACGTTTTCATATCAGTGCTACTTCTTAGCCGGTTAGGTCATCCTCATATCCTTCTTCATCCACTTCATCCTCCCTGAGACAAAAGATGTCTCTGTCCAGGAGATGGTCAAGGAGTAACCACTAGTTATGGGGAAAGTTCGTCCTAGAAGTCTCTTCTCCTTCTATCACTAACCAATTTCAAAGATTGCATGCGCTTGGTTGGTTTGTTCAAGTTGTGAGAAAACTTAATGGCAAAGAGTACAAGTTCACTGATTTTGTATGAAGTTCACTTGAAGGTGGAGACTTGTTGAATATGCCTTGATTTTTTTATTATTTTGGATTTGAATCTTATTGGTATTTGCACCCTATTGGATTATTTTCGAATCCTTTTCTATCCTATTTAAGGATTTTGATCCTATTCGTATTAAGATGACCCATTTGTATTATCTCATAGAGGGTACCATATAAACTCCCATGGAGCTACATGTTTATTCAAGAAAAATAATCTTCTCAAGGTACATTGTATTTCCAGGAGAGAGGTAGTATGACAACGGTTGGAGTAGTTGTTATATGCATCACCTGTATGGGAGATGGGTAAATGGATCTCTCTAGGATCCATTTACTCCATCCAAGAGTTGAGTCCCACATCTACCGGTTTGGAGATGGGGAGACTCCGTGAGTGCTATATATAGAGCCCCACACCCTCGTAGTCCAATGAGAAAATGCAATGAAGCATACACCCCTTTGAGGGCTTCTCCCGTGGTTTCATCTGCTCCTTAGAGAGTAGGGTTCCATGTAAAATCTTCTGTGTTTTCCAAGTTTATATTTCTCTACACATGCTTTGTTTACCATTTCGCTTCCGCATTCTCTATTTTCTAACATGGTATCAGAGCAGGTTTGATTCTCGAGGAATCGTGTTATGTTTTTATTTTAGTCGAGTTTCGATTGAATTATTTCTCGTCAATTTGTTATTGGAGAATGGTCAAATTTTGATTCAATTATAGGGTTTCATTCTGAAACCCTAGTTCTCCATGGGTTGTTAGCTTCTGTCTAGATCGAAGGCAGTAGAACATGATCATGCCTTATGCGTAGCACATGTGGCTACACGATCTCTCCTTCTAGTATCAACCCCATCAGAGGCACAAGGCGTTGCAGTTCATGATGCAGAACTTATCCAGGAGACCCAATGGTTTTCGAGGCGGATGTGGAGGTGATGTTCATCGTCGATAACTTAGAGAAAGTAGAGCTATTCGATCCTTCCTGGACGATCGATCCGCAACAGACCTCCAAACCCATCGCACAAGATCCCCCTTTTCGCCTCTCGTGCTTAGAGACTCCAGACCGCGTCGATCCTTCATCAACACCCAGGCGGAGCCTCCAAGCAGATCCTCCATGCCCCAGTGCGGTACCGAACTTCTCGCAGCGGCACACGCACATCTCCTCTTGATCGGCAACCCCCAGAACCTTCACCAGCAACCTGCAGATGACACGAAGCCGCAGACGGAAGCCCTTCTCTATCTCACCCAATCTCTCTCCATTCCGCGAGTGACGAGCGGCACTACAAGAATTTCCTCCATCTCAGGCGAAAGATCGCGCGCCAGTGCGCGCAACCCCTAGCACGGGCAGGAGCACCCTCGACACTCGGCGGTGCCTTCCTCGCGTGCAGCAACGACCGCTTCCTTAGGCGTGACTCCGGGAGGCGCTCCTCCTTTCGCATATGTAGCTCCACGTCAGCATCGTCGACGCCTCCGATCTCCGGTGGTGGCAACGTGAAGAGACAAGTGCCAATTGAGGGTTTTTTTTGAGAAAAGGGTGAATCCTAATTAGGGATGCCGATATTTGAGGTCCTAAGTAGGTCGTGCCCAGTTTTTTAAAATGGAGAAAGCCGAGGTGCTTGCCGTGGGCTTAAAAAATGATGGGGTTTTTTTGTTAAGTAAAAAAAGGAAAGATTTATAAACAAAAAATGGTTGCAGAATGAAAAAAAGGGGAGGAAAGAGAAAACAAAAGAGGTGCGTACAAAAAAACTATACACAATAGGAAAAAATGAAAAGAAGAAGGAAAGCTGTAAAAAAATTTATTTGAGATGCCTATAAAAAAAGAAGAAGATATGACTAAAAAAATAACCTTGAAGAAGGAAAAAAACTTATGTGATGTTTTGTTTTCTCCTCGTCATCTTGTCTTCTCCCAACTTTGTCGATGCTATTATTTTTTGACAAGTATGGAAGAAAGGGGGAGTATTAGTCACATGTATGTTCCAGACTCAGATTTGTCGGAGACCTGCCATTTGTTCAGACTCTACAATTTTTCAAATGAAGAATTTCTTTGCACAATTCTAAAATCGATGTTCAGATCCCGAGTCCCGGTTTGATGCACGGTTTCAAACACAACGTCAGATGATTCCGAGTCTTCACTTTCAGACACACACATGTATGCGGTCTTTTCAGATAAGCACGTGTTTGACATCTTTTGTCGTGGTCCCCATCATCCTTGTTTTGTCGGCCAGAGTTTTCATGTGAGCCATAGGGACTCCATAGTAGAGGATCATTTCCTATGCCATGTTGGCAAGGATTTTCATGTGGTATCATAGGGACTCCAGAGTAGAGTTCCGTTCTTTGTGCCAGATGGGAGAGACTCAGTTCTCTGACGAGGAGACTCCTTTCAGACTCGATTCTCCAGCGACCGTAGACTCTGACGAGGATCACTCTTCCATGACCTTTTTCAATTCGGCCCTTTTTCAGAGATGGAGTAGTTGTCCACATGTTGTGGCGGGCCAGAGTACTCAGACGAGGAGATTCATTTCAGTTGCAGTGACTCTAATAGGTGCAGTACTGAGAACATGTTCCCCGACGAGGAGATCCAATTGACTCATATTCCAACCCGTTCATCCTCCTCACATGCGCGACATGAGAAGCAATGCCCTCGACAACAACTGACAGTTGTGCGTGTTGAGTTGATGTTATCTGTATTGTCATTTAGCGTGAGTTGAGTTTCTTTCTGTTTGTCCAAGCTAAGCATTGCATGCTCCAGCTTGAGGGGGAGTGTTGGAGTAGTTGTTATATTCATCACCTGTATGGGAGATGGGTAAATGGATCTCTCTAGGAACCATTTATCTCATCAAAGAGTTTAGTCCCACATCTACCAGTTTGGAGATGTGGAGACTCCGTGGGTGCTATATATAGAGTCCCACACCCTTATAGTCCAATGAGAAAAAGCAATGAAGCATACACCCCTTTGAGGAATTCTCCCTTTATTTCATTTCGCTCCTTAGGGGGTAGAGTTCCACGTAAAATCTTCCACGTTTTCCAAGTTTATATTTGTAATGGAACGTGTCATGATGACCGGAGGAAGCATGCAACATTGGGTCGCACAACTGAACGTTATCGAAAACTTGCATTAGTAGAGAAAATAATAATTTGAACGAAGGTCCAATGACTTGATAGTTCTTTTATTACAGCTCCAACATGGATAACATTGCAAAAAGAAACTGATAATTAAATGAGCAACAAATGTTTCAGTGGGCATAATGATATCCTTTTGTAAACAAGCCATCAATGGTCCGTGCTAGTTCAACTTCACGAAGACGAATAGTTGCCTTGAAATAGAAGATGAGTCAATGCTCGTGTTCCCCTGAAAACATGACACATGTTATGAGCCCGATGCTCAGTATGTGTCGAGTTGGGGTCAAGTCGGCCAGCGCAGAAAACAAGTCTCCCTACACTATTTTAAATCATTAAATACATAACCTCTTCTTTACAATAAGTTATCAACATAGATATACAATTTATAAAAATGTCTCATTGCGTATGATTCTAACTTATTCTTGTATACTGTCATCATGTGACTCATATTTCACATAAACGTGCATACGAAAGGTACTCCTTCCAAGACTGTTTGTTGATGCCATAATTTCATATATACCCTTAAGATTTGCCATATTTGCATATACACCTTAACATTTTCAAATTTTTTACACTTATACCCCTGGAATCTTCTATAGTTACGCATATACCCCTTATAAATGTAACACTTGCACAATGACACTACATTGCCATAGTTGCACACATATGCCTTAGCAATTTCAGAAACAATACACATACCATCGATTTGTTTAGTGGTTAAAGTTGTCTTAATTGTTAAATCCTTAAATGGCTTTGATGGCTTTACCGCTGGTACAAGCGGTCCATGAACATGGCATACACGGCAATATAGCTACAACTATAGAGAAGTTACCTTTTACCTCAATCGGTTCCTTGAACTGTATGCCCCCGGAAGATGTTGGCCAACTTTAAACCTATGACAATTGGACTCTAGATGTGGATTCCACCGTTAGGTGTATCTCTTAGCTCCTCTTATCATAATCGTACCATTTTTTTCATGTTAAGAAAATTTCAATTATATAAATGCAATCTCCATTTTCATACAATAATGGAGCATGTGAACTATTCAATTCCACTAATCAAAGAGGTCTTCAATGTACAGAATATAAAGACCATATATGTATTTACACCTGTTTTTTTTCCACCAACCGATCTTTTTATTATGCTGAGAATAACTCTCTTTAACTCGAGTTAAATAACACTATTTTATTATCTGCTTTAGCGGCGTTATTGATTAGCATGTATCCTTAGTTATTCTTGGCATCCTGGATATATATTTTCATTATTCACTATATCTCATTGGTCTATCTTAGGCAATGACGTTAAAATAACAATAACTTAAATAAGACAATTACTATCACCTTTTTCAAAACGATGCCTTTTATGTGATGAATAAGCTACAACCAATCAACCTCTATGTAACCTGCGATATGTTAGCACTATTTCTAAAATCTTGTCGAGGTAAATCTCAATATAGAAAATCGAACTTTTGATTTTCGCATGAGTGTCTTCATCGATTAATTTATTCGGATGGAAAACACAATTCCAAGGTATAATCAGTTTACCTTAAAGTAAATTTGGATGACATAATTTCATTATTAACTTAAGATAAAGGTAACATTATGTATCGTATAATTCCATATAATTAATCATGTATATGGCAAAGGCATATGTACGTTTATTCATTCAATATATGGAAATCTAATTCCAATATAATTTTAACTTGTTATTACCATACATATGAAATTTCCGTGTATTATGAAACATGTGTATAAAACTAGATCAAACTTCAGATTATTCGGAAAATCATGTGTATTTACTAGTTTAATCCAATATCTTTCTTTAGAAGAATAATGAAGCATTATTGATATAACTAAGTATGATATGTGGTATTCTCAATTTTCTAATTCACCGAACAGATTTCAATAGTATGCATGGTAAATATACAGACTGTATCATTAAAAAAATCTACAGCATGGACAAGTATAATGCAATATCTATTTATAGATGATTAAGGAAAATAAGGTAATGTATTTTTCGTTTCTTCGTAGCTCTGACATTATGAAAACGATCAATATAAAGATATGCTTTTGTATATACGGTACAACATCTGATCGCAGATTGTAGAGGAAAAGATTTCATATATTTTCTTATAGTGAAAAATTAGTTTTAATATATTAGTAATAAGTAGTATTCATTATATAAAAAAATTACAACACAATAGATTCGCAATAAAATTTTTGTTATCAGAAAAATAGCAATGATTTGTGTGGTGTTATATGCCAAGAAATGATATTATTTCTAATGTATCTAGCGAAGGATAATATACCATCATCACTATAATAATAAGTTTACAGATATTGTGAGAAATATAGATAACAGTCGTTACCTAAACATCAATATAATTACAGTATGTTCCTCCGAATTCATCATTTTTTTTGTAATCATCAAAAATTAACACGTTATATGTTTCGACATTTTCGAACCAAACCCAAGGTCAGCATTCAAATACTACTAACGATCCTATGTGTTCGACACACACCTCAAGTCTGACGGGTTTGTAATTGCTACCCACTGTTATGTCTTCTCCTTGCTCCCGAACCGTCGCTCTCCTCCATCGAATCGATGCCGGTGTTCCCTGCGACCAGAACGATTTGCCGGTGAGATCTCTCGCCAACTCTCCCTCCCTCCTTCTCTCTCTCTAATTTGCCAAGAACAAATGACGAGTGGGGGGAGGGGAGGAGCCTTTGGATTTTTATGCAGCAAAAAGGGACAATCCACAGGCTAATAATGCCATTAATTTTGGAATAAAATGCATGTTATTAATTGGGGAAAAAAAGAAATATGGGTTGGAAACAACAACCGTTGTAATATTTATCTATATATTCTGCTCTATTTATCATTCCGCTTCTGCATTCTCTATTTTCTAACATCAACCAATACTCTCTTCTTTTATTCTCTCCATCATATTGGATTTAATCTCTTTGCTCGTGACTTCTTCCACGAGCATCCATCATATTGGGCATGTAAGCAGGGGCACTCCTTGCCAAGAAAGTCACTTGCGATTACTTGTGTTAGAAGGTGCTAATTAGTGTAGTAATATGCGATTCATGTAGCTAAGGGCAACATCTTATTGTTCTTCAGAGGGGGAAAAGAGAGGAAACAGGGCGACGAAAACAGGAGCAGCAAAGAGGGGTAGGAGAAGGCAGAAAGACCAACGAGATGCAGACGGATCAAGGGAAGAAACCCACGGAAGAGAGAGGGAGAGAAGAGGGCAAGAATGAATCAGAGGAGGAGTTGGCCTCGTTCTCGCTGGACGAGATCCAGTACTCGAGCTATGGAGGGGAGCAGCACCTTCCTTTGATAATGTCCCTTGTGGACGAGGAGCTCAGCGAACCCTACTCCATCTTCACGTACCGCTACTTTGTCTACCAGTGGCCTCACCTCTCCTTCCTCGTAAGTATCAATCTGTAGTGTGTGTGCTTCACTGCGTATCCATTTATCTATATATCGATGTAAATATATATGGCAATGATGGATTAAAAGGCTTGTTAGGCTTTCCACAAGGGGAGGTGCGTGGGGACTGTGGTGTGCAAGATGGGGGAGCATCGGAGCAGAGGATCCCTCCGCGGCTACATCGCCATGCTCGTTGTCATCAAGCCCTACAGGGGCAGAGGCATTGGTACTATTTTCTCCTCCTTCTTGACCTTCCTTTCCTGTTGGGCTCGAGTGCTTGGCAATGTCATGTGCACTTTTCTACATCTGAGATCAATGATAATATCATCAGTTTTCCCGGAGGTGTATTTTTAGTCGATGACAAAGGTTTCACAAACTTTCTGTATGCGTTGAATCCTAAGGCATCAGCCATCATGCCCGATCTTCCTCCATCAAAAATGGAGCAAAGATCCGGATTTCTCTAGACTTTGCATTCGGATCAATTTGCATTTGGAATGGTTGCATACAGTCTTTAAGGTCAGCTCTCTGGTATGATGTCATTCGTGATCCTCTGGTCTCGCCCTTCTTTTTTCACATTGAAGATATATCCTCCCTGTCCAAGGGTGTAGTCACTTGTGGGAGAACCTCGTAGATCCCGATGTCTGTGTGTTAAGTTTCCGTGGCACATTTGATTCACATCTAGTTTACATCTAATCCAGCGAGTTTCCTGAGGGATAAAGGGATGATTACTTGATCACATGCACAAAGTCATTAACAACCAAGGTTTAAAAAAGCGTGAGGCGGTTCGAGGCGTTTCCCTGAAATGTGAGGCGAGGCGTAAGCCTCGAGGCGGTCGAGGCGTAAGCCTCAATTTTTAAAAAGAAAAATTAAAATTAAGCAAAATACATTAATATTAGGCATTAATATTATATATAATAATATTAAGTTTTTCCAAAAACATATTCAAAATCAATTTCACACTAGTAAAAGGTACAACACATAAGCAATGAAAGCATAGAAGTTCATAAAACTAATATTAGGCATATGATTGTTTCCGCTATTCACAACAATGCATAATAATTATTCTACTCCATGTGTTTCTTTTCAACTTTGCTTCTTCGTATATGTGATAACTATTTTAAGAACAAACAAATAACAACATTAAGTTGCTAACTTACAAGTAGTATAACAATTTTATTACAATTCAAACACAATCGTGTACGTTGTGTATAATAGAATTAGTATGTATGGATGCAATATGATAAATTGAACATGATGTACAAGATCATCGAGCTTCACTTGTTTCAAGCAATCTCTTCTCTTTATATAGACATATTTATAGAAATATGCAAGGTTTAACATTGAAACAACAATACTAGCAAAAAAATGTATAATATTTATGGCAAAACAAGGTCATGTGCAAAGTACATAACCTAAAAATTAAAAAAAAAAGCCATGCGCTTGAGGCTTACGCCTCCGCCTCGCCTCGACCGCCTCACCGCCTCATACGCCTCACACTACCTTGAGGCTTAAGCCTCAGAAGTTCTGGGTGAGGCTTAAGCCTCGAGGCGCTTTTTGTCAAAAAACGCCTTGAGGCTTACGCCTCACCGCCTCGAGGCGCGCTTTTTAAAACAAGGTTAACAACAGACTCGTCCATGGATTTCTTGTCGTGCCATTCGTCAGTCAAATGGTTGTAAAGATGTCTTCACTTCTCTATGCAAGGGTTTGATACTCAAATCTCATTCATTTTATGATTTGGTTGTAATTTTTATACATATTTAAATTTATTTGAGGAAGGGCCGGCAAAGGTCACGTAGACCTGTGATATTCTTGAATCGTATTTAACTTGGAACTAGAAACTCCACGGTTGTGACTTATGAGGGCTTCTACATGTTGTTGATGTCCTTCAAGATGATTGTGGCTGGAAAGCCGGTCCCTTCTCGGTTAAGGGGGCCTTTGGGGCTATCTGCAGACCCCCGCCGACGAACTCGGAGTGCCTGATAAGGGATTGCACAACAATTTGGTCCCTTCGTCTGCCGGAACGTGTTGGAATTTTCTTGTGGCTTCTTCGGCGAAAGCGGCTCATGACTCGCGACCGATGCGTCAAGCTTTTGGGAATAATTGCGGATAGATGTTTGATCTGTGACAATGCGATCGAGACTATTGATCACCTTTTCTTTGCTTGTCCTGTGGTATCTCAGATCTGGCTGAACTCGGAGACTCCTTGGTGCCGCCACGAGGACTTCCATTCCTTCTGGAATTCGTTTCACCTGAGCAATGACAGAACGAGATCGGATCGCCTTCTGCCGATGGCTTACCTTTGGGCGATTTGGCGTGGCAGAAACGACCTTCTATTCTCTGGGCAAAGATTTTATAAGGAGATTCCTTGCGAAAAGGCTGGTCAAGGACTGGATGTTGTAGCTCTTTTTGCTAATGTTAGGGTGTTTTTGCTGGCTTTTTGTAAGGATGGGTTAATCTGCTTTTTAACTCTGTACTTCCGTCTTTTCTTTTTCTATCAATAAATTTTTGATGGGGAGGGTGCCACCGAGCACTGCCCCCTGACCAGCAGACTTAAAAAAAAGATGATTGTGGCTGTCCTCTCATTTTCAACTTTGATGGCAGAGGATGTGGAGATGGTCCTAACCAAGGTTTGAAAAAATGAAAGGCGGAACGGGGCGGTTTTCCTAGAGTCGAGGCGAGGCATAGCCTCGAGGTGTAAGCCTCAGTTTTCTTCCCAAAAATATGTAACTTTGCTAAAAATATTGTATAATATTAAAAACGTTATATCATACACAAGTCTCCATACGTTTAAAGTAATTTAATAAATGTTAATAACTCTTCAATGTTGAAAACAAATAAAGAGATGGATACATTTTGCTTGGGAGCTTTTTATACGACCTTTAAACTTTCTCATGTGTAAATATCCACGGCTTTTCTTGACCTTTTTAAAATACACTTGTATGTTCAATGATGTGGATGAATGGAACCTGTAAAGTTTATTTTTCAACAATTTATTCCATTATCATCTTTTATATCATATATTTGATACTGGTAAGAAGCTAATAATTAAAATTCAAATCTATTTTTTTTATAAGTGACCTTCATTTGTTGGTTCAATTGGAAATTCTTGTAAAATATTTGCACAAAAAGCCACATCTGCGCAACATGATAAATTTATAGGTCATTGCACTACAATTCTCTTTATCCCCTTTAGTTCTCGTCAAAATACCATCAAAGATATCTCCTTTCTCACCATAGCTCAGCTAAATTGTGCTAAAATAGTGCAACTAATGTATTTATCATTGCACATTTATTGAACACTAGAAATGAAAACGTCTCTAATATTCAGTTTGAGCACATCAAGCAATATGTTTATTGAATTCAATAATATCCCTACTGTATAAAACAAAAAAAATTAAAGGGAAAAAATGTAATTGCAAGATTTTGAATGGAAGATGACTAGAAAGTGTCAATCTACACCCGAGGCTTATGCCTTGCCTCGCCTCATCGCCTCAAAACCACCTCGACCTTCCGAGGCGCATGCCTCGTCAAAATCAGTTGAGGTATCCGCTTCGTGGCTAAAAAGCCTTGCCGTGCCTTGACTACTTCGACTGCCTCGAAGCTAGCCTTTTCATTCCACGGTCCTAATTGCCAGGGAAAGTGGGTTATGGAAGTCTTTAGGGAATCCTATTAGAGGAGTAGCAGGGATGACACAAATAGTGGTGGCATCAAGGGATCTCCCAACAACCTTTTTTTTGAAACGAGGATCCAATTTTGAGTTTCATGGGAATTAAAGGGGCATCTAGATTCAGGGGATTTGAGAGAGAGCCCTTCTCTTTTTGGATGTTAAATGGTTTTAGAAAACATGCCTCGAGGTGTTGGGAAGTAGAAGATATTTTAAAAGAAGTAATCACACCATTATATCTTCTCTAGGTTATTTTTGAGAAAAATACAACTTTTATAATATTTGATTGCCAAACAAATATTTGGAATATCAATATCATTTTATAGCCTATTAGGCCATTCTTTGATTTTTGTAGAATTTATTTTTTCATGATTTTTTTTTGCAATAATTGTACCCACCTCAACGGTGTAATGCAGTGTGCATACCGCCAAAAAGATCAGGGTTCAAATCCCCCCTTATGGGGGTTCCATTTGGATGAGCATTGGACGCAGTCAGGCTTGGCCCAATATGTCCTAACCTGAGCCCGACAATAACCATGGGCCCTGCAAGGCGAGCTTAGGCCCAATATTTTCTTATTGCCCAAGCCCGGACCCAACCCGCATGGGAATGGGTCGGGCCTGGGTAGCGGGTCGGGCCAGCCCGTGACCACTCAACCTAGTATTCAATTTGCAGCATGGCTTCAAATTTCAGCGAAATTCGGTCGAATTTCTGTCGAATATCGATATCCAGTCGAAATCGAAATTCGACCGAAATGACCGAATTGACCGAAATATGGGGGTCCTAGTACAAAAAATGACCGAAATGACCGAAATTTCGGTCGAAATTCCACCGAAATTCCATCGAAATTCTGTTTTGGTCAGTACCGAAATGGTGACCGAAACCGACATTTAAGGCCTTGATTTGCAGTAGCCCATCTCCCCTATTGGTAGTCGTCCGTCTCATCTCCTTGTCTCCCCCTTCTTTGGTTTCTACTCACAACTATGCATACCCATTTCTTTGAAGTGGATTTTGACTCTTGTTGTGGAGGACAATGCTCAGTAGCTGCAGTACTATTGGGCTTCAACCCATCTGGGAATTACATATTGAACAACTTTGGTATACTAGTTATGTAATTTGTGGTGTGGCTGATAAATATCCCCACTCTTGTTTGTGGCAAATGGCTAGCTCGATCCTATGGGGCATACATTGTATCATGTTCTAACTTGGATATGACTAGATTTAAGTAAAAAACAATGCAAGAACTTATTCAAATCCACACTATATACATAGGAATGTCTAGACTTTAGAGTTGGACGACAAGTTTATTTTTAGATTAACATCTATTAATGGAGAAATAAGCAATTAACATTTATCCATTTAGTAAAACAACTATGAAAGGGTGCAGTGAGAGGAAACATTAGCCTCCTACCAATAGGGTGTGCTAAGCTGTCGTCGACTTGCCGGGAGGGAGGAGGGAGGCTGGAACTAGGAGGGAGAGTGTGCACTGCGTGGCCCACGAAGGTGAGGAGGAAGGATAGAGGCGAGGGGCGGTGGCAGTAGAGCACATGCGGAGTAGGCCAACAACGAGGTTGTGGTGGTGAGGGGGAGGGAGGAGTCGAGGAGGGAGCTTGGGCATGGAACCTGGAGGGTGCGCGAGGAGGGAGGTGGACTGGAGAGTGAGGAGGAGGAGGGGGGCAACGATGCTAGGCAATACGTGCGTGGTGGTGGGGGCTCTCGTAGGGTAGGAGAGGATTCGAGGGAGAGGAGGGAAGTGAGGTGCATATGCGCTCTCTCTGTTTGGGACCCCCAAGCATCCCAAACCCTCGTTTTGCATCGAGCCCAACTCCGATTTCAGACTGGGCCAATTGCGGGCCCCTATTTAGACCGGCCCACAGGCTTCGGATCAGGCCTGCCGCAGCCCGAACTCGATCCGAAATCGGAATTAGGCCTAAATTTAGGCCTAAGCCCGCTCGTCTATTGCTCGAGCTTGGGTTGGACTTCATCGGGCTAGCACTAGGTTGGACCGGTCGACCTAAGAAAATGCTCATCCCTAGGTTGCATTAGGTAGCTGATATCCGGCGGAAAAAATAGTCGGATCATTCAACATGGATTTGAGCAAGAGTTCATATAGCCGACCCTACTTAAAGTGGGAGAAAGCTCTACCATTTTATTTATTGTAATACTAAATAACATTATTACAATTTTCACTTTTGAAAGATAATATCATTCAAATGATATTTTTTTGTTACTTGAGGGTAATATATTATAATTTATATTTTTTTGTTAGTGATTTTGTATAGCTATAAAATAGTCCAAATATCGTATTAGAATATAATTATATCTTTAATTTATCATATAAATTACTCAGTTCTCTACTTAATGATAAACTTTAGTTATACACACAACTTGTGTCATTTTTATAATACTAGAAATAAATGGTTTCATTGTGAATCCTTTACCTTTCAATTAAATGTTTCTTATAGTTTAATAATGACTAAAAATAAAAAATAGACTTTTATTCCCTTGCAACAACAACCAAGCCTTTTCCCGTAATTAAGTAGGTTAGCTACGTGGATTTTTTGCGTCCATTCAGATTTATTTTGGGTCATTCTTGGGCTTAAATCCAAATAACTAAGATCCTGTTAGATAGTTTCATTCCAACACTTCTTGGGCCTTCCTCGCCTTCTATTAATTGGCTCAACATCCCAGATCTTGCATCTTCTAACCGGTGCTTCAATCGATCTCCTTTGCAAATGGCCAAACCATCTTAAGCGATTTTCTCTTATCTTATCCTCTATCGGAGCCACACCAACTTTCCTTCTGATTGCATCATTTTGAATCCGATCTTTTCGTGTATGACACCCTGCATTTTCATTTCTGCTATTGTCATTCTCTGCACATGTTTATGGTCCACTTGCCAACATTCTAATCCATTGAGTATAGCATGTGTTACAACTGCTTTGTAATACTTTCCTTGAAGCTTGATTGCTTCAATTGAAGATTATGCCATTTGATTCCAATGATCTTGGGAACCATCATCTTCTTTACCAACCCTTTTATTTGCCCATCCATGATTAGGAAGCGATGTTGAGCTGTCAATCTCTCTCCTGGAATTTCTTTGCAGTTTTTGCAACACAACCGATCTCTTTTCCTCATAGTTGAACTTATACTATCACAAAATATTTTAACAAAATCAAGAAAAAATTTAAAAAACTAAAGTCTTTTTATCCAAAGTACTTGAACACTTGTTAGAGGAGTAGCAATGTTCTCAGCTTATGTGGTAGGCGCTGTTCCGTTTCTTTGAGAACCGTGAGATCAACATAATATTGATAAAGTGGCTAGTTCCGTTGGTGCTTTTACGGTCTATCTGTCTATCGGTAAAGTCCTTGTTACTAAAGGCGTGTGAATCAAAAGTACAACCTTTAGGACAAAACAAGCCATACTATCTAATTATTTTTTTTCAACATGTAATTAGGGTTCTTTAGGGTTAGCTTGAAAAATGCACAAAGGTAAGTTGCAATAATACATAGTCTAGAAGCAATAAAAACTGCATTACCCCAGAACGAATATGGGGCATGACTTTGGATCAGAAGAGTTTGAGTAACATCAAGTAAATGGCGATGCTTTCTTTCTGCAACACCATTTTGTTGAGAAGTATAGGCACATGATGTCTGATGAACAGTACGAAAAGAATTGTGGGAGTGCGCGAGTATAGAATTCCAATGCATTATTAGTTCTCACAAATTTGACAAGAGAAAAAATATTCCACACTTCATTGATAAAAATTGTAATCACATTCCAAGTTTTAGATTTAAACCCATAACAGGTGAAAAAATCATCAATGGCAACTAGGTAAAACCTGTGTCCCTGGTGATCGGGAACACGACTAGAACCCTAAATGTCAACATGAAATAACTCAAAAAGGGGGGCTACTGCTTCGACTCTGACGACTACTAAAAACATATCGATGGTGCTTTCCCAACTGACATGCCTTGCACTGGAAGGATGAGCGAGGTGAGATCTGAGGGAGAACTTGACGCATCTTCTAAAATAGAAGATGACCAAAACATAGGTGCCATAGGAAAGGTGAGACATGTCCTGTATAATGGGAGGATAAGCTAGCATATGGAGTTCGGACCAGTCAATAGAGGTCGTCCTACTCACAACCACAACCAATCACCCTGCCTGTAAGAATGTCATGAATTCAAGAGACACTGGATCAAAATAGCATGACAATGCAAATCCTTCGTAATCTGATTAATAAAATAAAATCATTGAAAAGTCAGGTGCATGCAACACATTCTGCAGAGTATCGAAGGCGTCAATCTGATCTCCCCCTGTCCTGTGATTGGGGAATGAGTTCCATCGACTATCACAACAGTTCTCCCTAGAGGAACCTGTCTGTAAGCTGCAAGCTGGTCTCTGTCTCCACAAAAGTGATGTGTCACCCAGGAGTCCACAATCCATTCTGTAATGTCAGATCCATGACAAGTAGTAAAAGCATAAATGCTAGCTGAGGTACTGGTAATGGCATATGTACTGGCAAAGGCAGAAGCATCAACATCTGAGTGGCCTCCTAGAGCAAGTGATGAAGCATTGTGACTAACATGAGGCATAATGTCCCTCAATCGAGCTATTAGATCATCGAAACTCTGATCCGAAGGCGGAGTTGCAGGAAACTCCACATGCTCTGCTACATGAGTTGATGCAAGAAAACCATGCTTGGTGTAGCATGTACCCTCTCTGTGTCCAGGACGGTGACAATAAGTGCAGGCTAACGAATACGATCTCCTCTATCATGAGGTCCATGGTCACGAAATCGAGAAGAACACCCTATCGCGGGAGGTTGCCATCGCAGAAGAAGTCTGAGTAGAAGCATGAAATGAGACACTGATTCGGCTAAGTCTACGGAAAACTTCCTCCAAGGGAGGAATAGTAGCATCTTCCATTATCTGTGAATGGCCTGTCTTACACTCTAGATCAAGTGCCGCATGGAATACACCAAACATAGTGGCATTCCTGTAGGTCTTCTGCTGCTTAGGAGTAGCCGTAGGAGGCATAAAATTGTGAAACTTCTCGAACGTCCTATGCATGGTCGTGTATAGGGAATGACTGTGCCGCCCATTCTGCTTGACAGCAAATATGTCGTGCTGTAGCTGCAGAATCTTTGTTTCATTCCTCGCCTGTGAGTAGGCAGTTGCAAGGATATCCCACGCTGCCTTAACAGTGGGATGGTGTAACACATCATTGGTGATCTCTCACGTCAATGTACCGGATAATAAGAGTATGTTTCTTACCCATGGACTTCATGAGGCTCATGAACTGCATGGCCCATAACTCGTAATTCGTCCCATCCATCTTGACAGTTGGAATTAGATCTTTAAAAGCGCATGTAGCAGGGATATCGACTTTGTTATCTGACATATTGTCGAATGAAGAAAAATAGGGTTTTGTAAACCAATAGAAATACATCTACACAGACATATGGGGATTTGATTGCATGCGCAGACTTAGAATGCAAAAAAATCCATCAACACAAGCGGACCTCCACACGAGGGGAGAAGAGGGTCACGGAGAATCGTACCGAAACACGCACACATACATGCGCAGATGGAGGATCCCCTCTCTCGGTGGTGTCGCACGCTAGAGAGGAAGATCTGGGAGGCGTGACGACACAACTTGAGAGAGAGAGAGGAAGTGTGACGAGGGTGGCGACGCCTGAGAGAGAGGGTCGGCGACGGCAGGCGGCGGCACTTGAGAGAGAGAAGGTTGGCAACGGTGGCACGAGAGATAGAGAGATGAGAAGGGCAAGTGGGTGGGGTTTAGGGTTTAGGGTTTTCTCAGGTACAAGAGCTTCAGCTTAGGACCATGACTCTGATACCGTGTTGGAAAAAAGAATAAGAGTTGTTTATTCCATGAACCCTAGAGCTCTCTTATATAGAGGAGAGACCTATGAGTAAATTGCATAATATAGATAGAAATAAAAGTAAACTCTCAGTACAAAAACATAAATATATATCTACAACATGTAAAGTCAATGGTTTAAAATCTAATAAGGGAAATAAGGAGGATTATAACCACAAAATACCTTAAAAGAGAGTTCCCTCACCCACGACTCTTCTTCTCAGCGGCAAGTGGTTGTCCACTTGGTGCACGCAGGTTGGCCCGCATACGTGGTTGGTTGACATTATGTTCTCCTCGAATGCACATTGATTCGATTTTGCGTAGTTGTCCGTAATAGATTTGACCCATCAAACTATATCCGATCGTTACGAAACTTGGACTACAGGTAAAATACTTGATGATCTACGCAATCATTTCTCAGATTTCAAATCCAACGGTCAGATTTTCCAAAATAAATTTTGAACATGAAAAGATCCAATCTAGCACAGTTTCATTCTCAATTGTCCCGATCTGATCAAATCAAATCTGATTCGTCCCAAGTTTACGGTGTGCCTTATAAACTCATATATTTAACTTTATTGACTTCCGGATTTTGATTAAGACACAAAAAATTCCTCACCAAAATATGACCCCACTTTATACAATTTAGCGATCAACGCAATGATAAAAAACACAAATAAATATTTTCTATGCAAAAGAGATTCATATTTCACAAATTTAAGATCATATAATGATTGGATGATCAAGTAGATGATAAGAAATCAAGATTTACTACGACTAAAAAATGTCGCAAAACGGAGCGCAAAAGGAGGGATGTGTAGGTCCTTCACCTTTCCTTGAGCATCCCGGTGAACCACGGAAACCTTGGGACTGCTTGCCGCACCTTGGAGCCTTCGTTAGGGGATGAGGGATGTGTGTTTTTGGGGATGGATGAGAGAGTTACGAAAATTCAACTATTTTATTGCTTCTCACCACTATATAAAATACATGGTAATTTATAATCCTAAGTATCCCCCCACTTTATTCTATATTTATCTGCTCATAATTTCTTAATTTAGAAAATTCCATCTATCTCTATTAGTTGATGTCTAATTATCTGTCCATTATCTAATTAAATAAATCCAGTTGACTATTTTATCTGCAAATCCAACAAATTAGATATTATTTAATTTTATGCCAACAAATTAATAGGTAATTGATTTTTTATGACTCTTTAGTTTTAGTAAAATGAAAATACATTCACCTAACTTGTATTTGTTTCCCACTAATTAATTGTTTGATAATAACTTTATTTTACAAGGTCGAATGTGGTCGACTTAGTCATTTTTTCCGGATTCAGATTGCATAAGTATAACTTGATAACATTTAGAAATGTTACAAGAAGTTAGATATAAAGTACCATAACAATAATTCTTTTGACGGTTGTACTCTGTTTAAAATTTGAATAAATCTATGGATGGCCGCTAACCTGTATTGGTCACCCTTTGTTTTCCAAAGAGATATGTGCCAAGGAAGGTTGTCTTTGAGGAGACATTATTCTGTTACTTATCATAAAGTAGTTTTGCTAGATGCTAATGTGTAGAAGATGTGGGGGAAGGAAGAAAAGGAATTAGCAAGGCCAATCATCTTGAATAATTGTCCTTTTTTGTTCTTCTAAAAAAATGTCTTTTTGTGTCAATATCTTTTGACCTTCTGGAAAATGATTTTTATGTCTGGTTGCTATTTATTTAGATGTCCATAGACCCCTTTCTTAGCAAGTGCTCACACACACTAACACAATTGGTTTGAAGTGTAGCCATGAATAGTACAATTTTAGATAGCATAAATACAAGTTATCCTTCAATGGAATTTGTATATATTATTGTTCTCGTGAAAACTATTTCTCTTTTGATGTTGCAGCAACGGAACTTGTAAGTAGGGCCATTCAAATAATGATGGAATCAGGATGCGAGGAGGTACACCATCGCATTATGCAAACTTCATTATGATTAACTTGTATACTTTTTCTTTTCGATCATGGTTATTTGAGTAGCTTCGCTTAAAATCATTACCTTTTTTCGTGTTTTCTCTGTTGCAAGACATTGTGTATATTTAGGCCCGAAGAAGTTGTCTTAATATTTGAACCTTACATTATCGTCGATCCCTCTCCAAAACAAGTACTTGAATGCTGAAGCCGATGCCATTTTACCCTATTTATAAATGTGTATGCCACATGCATGGCAAAGAGATAAAAAAGGCATTTATGCAGAAACCTGCAGTGAACCTTCTATTTCTGCGAGCCCTTGTATAGTATGCTCGACAATTTTACATGTCAGAATTCTTATGATATAGAAAATAAAGACCATTTCTTGGTGATGAATTTAAACAGGAATCTATGTAGCTCGAGTTAGTTTAAATATTTGTGTAGTCCATGCCTATTCGAATTTTAATAGATTAAAGTTTTCTGTACAAGTTAGATCATGATAGAAGGGGAATGAGGGACTCGTCCGGGGGTTGGACTCGCGTTGCTCGTCCGCACCATGCGGTGGAGTGCGGAGCGCCATCTGGGGTCGCTTCCGGCGGCGGCAGAGGCTACTTCGGGAGGTGTTTATGTTGTGGGGAGGGTGGCCACCAACCATGGGCTTGCTGGGACCCCGTTCGGTGCTTCATTTAAAGAAAGAATGGGCCTCGAAGCTTTAAGTGCCCGTCATAGGATGTGTGGAAGCAATCCTCAAAGTAAGGGGGAGCGTCGGAGGGGTGCGAAGGTGGGTCGCTCATCGGGGTATGCCGGAGCGAGGCGAGCTGCCTAGCGGACGCTATGGAGGACATTGGCCAGGCCATTGGCGTCGGATTAAGGGGCGATGTAGTGAAGCTGGAGGGAGTGGCGGTCTGTGCACGTGGTCTGTCAAAGGAGGAGGTGCAATGCTTGCTGGAACTGTCGCCGCGAGCGGCTGGGAGGGTACATTGGCGGCGTCCCCTATTGCTGGAACTTCGGGGCCGGCTGGTTTCCATATGTGGGCTACCTATCTTGGGCCACAGTGAGGTGATGGTAAGGCAGATGCTGGTGCCGATTGTGTATGTACGGGCAGTTCATTCCGATGGCTTGCATCGTGGATAGCCACTGTGGGTTGTGGTGTCAGATGTCTGTCGTTGTTGACTTTCAAGGAGGTATTCCATAGATGCGAGTTCATCCTTGGGGTGCGAGATGAGGCGATGTCGCCTGGGTTCACGGAAATGGCTCCAATGACAACAGTCAGGGGGAAAGAGTGTCGGGCCTGAGGAGATGGCACCTTTCATGGAAGGGGATGCGACTCCTTTCAGGGAATTTGAATCGGTGGAGTTGGAAAGAAAACTGTGGGGGATGTGTGCGACATAAGCTTTGGCACAAAGATTGAGGTGGAGGGTGGTGTCCTTGGAAATCGTGCTATGGGTGCGGGGGTTGGTGGCGTTGGGACACGTGCTTCGTATGCTGAGGTGGTTTTGGGTGATGCAGATCGGGATCGGGGTTGTTCGAATCGGGGATAGCCTCTCATCAAGGATGTTCGATTTATCGAATCGGGCAGAAATTCGGTCGGGTCGGGCACGCGGACCCTCATCTAGGGTTGAGGGTTGGGCAAATATGGCCACTTTTCCTAGTTTCTCCAGCATGCGCTTTTTGGGCGGTGGATCACGGTTCGCGGAGCAAAGTTTTGGATCTGCTTTTTTGAAGATTGAGGGCTTTGGCTCGTTTGTGGTGGTGGAACCTCAACCAGGGAGTGTTGGTATCTCGGACCTTATCGCGGAGGTCGTTAGTGGTATTGCGCTCCCACATCGTGGTCTTGATCCATTGTTGTGCTCCGTCGTGTACCTGGTCACATATCTCATCTGGAGCAAAATGCACCACCCTCGAGACCGGCTTTTGCGGGAACATGGCGGACCTTGACGAGCGGAACGATGAGGAACTCCTGCTCCCCTTCTTTGCGGGGCAGCTGGGCGAGGGGTGATCGCGGGTGAAGCTGGATAGTGTTGTAGTAGCGGAGTGCGCGCGGTTTGGACTTATCTTTGTCCATTGTCGGGTAAGGGAGAGAAGATAAGGGTTGTGATTGGAGATCTACTGTCAGGCCGGGTATTTGCTTGTTTTGCAGATGGAGATGGAGTAGAGGAGGATTTGGACAGGTGGGGGACTGGAGCGTAGGCTGCTTTCAAGGAGGAGCGAGAGGGGGGCTTGGGGAATCTGTTGAGGCTGGAGGGGGGAGGGGAAGCTGGCCGATCAGATGAGGAAGTCGAGTCGCTCTTGGGATGTGTTATCGGAGGGGGACAGGAACGCTGTTGCGATGGAGATGGCGATCTCTCTGCTGTTACCTGGGGTGGGTCTTGAGCCAGAATTGGTGGATTATCTGGGTCTGGTGAGGCCAGTTGGGTCCGTTGTTGTGGTTTAATGATGCTGGTGTCATGGAATGTAAGGGGTTTGGGGCAGGCTGACGAAAGGATGTCTGTACAGAATTTCCTTGTTCAATATAGGGCGGATTTGGCTCTCTTGCAAGAAAACTAAGACATCTGAAGGCTTGGAAGGGATCTGGAAGGAGATTGGTGGTCATTCTATGGGGGAATTCAGGGTGTTGGATGTGGTTGGGGTAGCAGGTGGTCCGACGATTGGTTGGGATGGAGCGAAGATGGAATTCATGGAGAAGGATTTCCGATGGGTGTTCTCCTTGTCCACTTTGTTGAAGCGCAAGTGTGATGGTAGGATTCTGCCGGTAACAAATGTGTATGGCCTATGCAATGGTATCAACATTGATGGTTTGGTGGATGAGCTGTGGATGACTCAGACGAGGTTCCAAGATGTGATTTGGCTTATTGCAGAAGATTTTAATGTGACGTCACAGCCTGAGGACCGTCCTGGGGGCCAAGGTAGGGGAGACAGAGGTTCACACGAACTCATGGAGGCAATTCAAGGCTTGGGGTTGCAGATTCTTGATGCAGTGGGCTGTGTGTACACGCGACATGGGTCTCGATCTAGGTCTCGGCTCGACATGTTCTTGCTGTCTGGTGAGGCCTTGGCGGCTTTTCCGCTAGTTGGTGCTCGTGCTTTACTGGGGTCTCGGTCTGATCACACGTCGATTATGTGGTACTCGGGAGAGGATGATTGCCCTCCCTCTTTCTTCAGGTTTGAGAAGGTGTGGTTGCTCGAGGCTGGTTTTCGAGAGGCGGTGTTCAAGTTTTGGGCATGCTGCTGCCCGGTGGGACGACTACTCATCGACTCGCAAGTAAGCTAGTTGCCTTGAGGTCGTTCCTGCAAAGGTTTAACTGTGCGAACTGTAAGCAGCATAAGGCTCGCTGGCAGAGGGTGCAGGAGGATATTCAAAGGCTGGATGAGCTGGAGTATGCAAGGGAACTCACGACGGAAGAGGCAACATTGAGGTGCGGATGTCTTGACACACTGATGCATGAGGATATGAAGGAAGATGTTGCTTGGAGGCAAAGTCCAATCAGAAATGGATGAGGGAAGAGGATACCGACACAATTTTTTTCATGCGATGGCCAATGGTAGAAGGCCAAGGACCTCCATTCATTCGCTTTGGGTTGATGGGGCGGTGGTGGATGGAGACCAGGCTGTGGGGTCGGCTTTGCGATTGCATTTCCAGGAGGTCAATAGGCGGACCACCCGGGTAGGTTGGGGGTGGCTGGGCAAAGAAGTCTCGCAGATCTTGGAAGCCGATGCGATTATGTTGGAAGGGGAATTCACAAAGGCGGAGGTCAGACGAACATGCTTCCAGTTGAATGCGGATGGGGCCCTTGGACCGAACGGCTTTACGGTTTCCTTCTACCAGGAATTTTGGGAGATGATCAAGCATAAAGTAATGGAGGTTATTGCGGAGTTTCAGGTTGGCAGCAACGATTTTGATGTCCCGAATGAAGCGCTCATTTTCTTGCTTCCTAAGAGGGGCCCTCCTTCCGAAATCGAGGATTACAGACCGATTGCTTTGTCTAATGCTGTTTATCTGATCATCTCGAAGATTTTGGCAAATCGTCTGAGGGGAGTCCTTGACCGGATCATTTCTCCTGAGAAGATGGCATTTGTACCTGGGCGGAATATGGAGGATGAGTTGGTTATTGTGTAAATTGCATCAGATTGGAAGCGGTGCAGAAAAAAAAGGAATATTGTGGAAGGTGGACTTCTCTAAGGCGTACGATTGCGTCAACCGGAGATTCTTATGGGTGTCCTTGGAGAAGAGGGGCTTCCCAGCACGTTGGCTTGGATGGATCATGCGGTGTATCACGACTTCCTCTCATGTCATTCTGGTTAATGGCAGGCCGGAAGGGGGTTTCTTTCTATCGCAGAGGGGGATTAGGCAGCGATGTCTGTTGCCCCCGTTGTTGTTCATCATCATGGCCGATGTGCTGGCTGTTATGATAAGGCTAGCAGTTGGTGCCGGCTGGTGCGAGGTCTTGAAAGGGAGGATATCTCCATTCCTTTATTGCAGTATGTGGATGGCATTATTTTGTTCATGGGAACCGATAAGAAGAAGAGGCATACTTCCTATATAATGGACATTTTTGATGACCTCCCTGGACTTCAGATCAAAGGGCGTCCTATATAGTGATGCATTGATATATATTGTCGATGCTCGAAGGAAATCCTGGATTATGAATTGAGGTGCTTCATTTCATACCGCCCCACAAAAGGACATCCCTCCAAAATTATGTGAAAGGTGATTTTGGGAAGTTATTTAATGTGGGAAAATGCTTTGTTGTTGTGATTTTGGAAAACTGTACTTAGGAGATGATGAATGCTGAAGCATAACAGGAAAAGACGACATTGACATCTTCCAACCAAATGATGGTGTCTAGAATAAAGAATATTAGACACGTACCCAATTTAACAAGGAGTCTCATATCTGTCAAACAACTATGAGAAAGTGGTGTGGTGATATCGTTCAATGCGGATTCATGGAAATGTCCAAGGGAGCATTAATTCTGGTTCGAAATAAGGAAGAAGAAATCCTATATATTGCATCAGGCTCATATCACATGATAAATCTTGCATCCTTTGGGGTAACGTGAACTTGGCGTAGAAGACTTAGTCACATGAGCAAAACGAGAATGAAGATGATGCAGAAGAAGGGAAAGTTGACAGGACTGCAGATTGTTGACGTGGACTTCTATGAAAATAGTAGATTGGGAAAGCAGAACAAAGTCAATTTCACAAATACTGCAAGAATAGGAAGATTGAAAGACTGGAGCTGGTTCATACATATTTATAGAGGCCATCTCAGGTACCATCCTTGGAAGATATCATTATTTCATTACTTTCATTGGTAATGCAACTATATTTTATCGAATTTAAATCCGATGTATATGAGGCCTTCAACATGTGGAAGGATCCGATGTATATGAGGCCTTCAACATGTGGAAGGCTTTTAGTTGAGAATGGGACGTGTTTGAAGTGTCTCATGTCAAACAATGGGAGAGAATATTGCAATGATGAGTTTGAATCCTATCGTGCCAAAAACATGATCAAGAGGTTGAAAACGATCCCATGAAAGCTTGGGTAAAATGGTGTCGTTGAACTCATGAACAAAAAATACCAGGCATAATGTTGTCACTAGACGCATGAAAAAGACTCTTTTAGAGTGTATGAGAAGCATGAGCATACATGTAGGTCTACCGAAGTGACATCGGGTTGATGTAGTGAAAACAACTCCGTACTTTATCAATTGAGATTCATCTGCTGCATTAGATGGGAACTTCCGGAAGAAATATGAACATGAAAGGAGGTAAACTTGACCCAGACAGAAGCACCTAATTGCATTTTTGTTGGCTATGGTACATATAGCTACGGATATATATTGTGGAATTTGGAGAACAAGAAAGCAGTTATAAGCATTGGTGTTACATTTAGTGAGTCGTCCTTGTACACGAATGTGCTAACAGAAGAAAAGAAAATCAAAGAGCCAGATAGTGTGGAGTTTGATAGAACTCTTGAACGAAGCACATCACCGTTGACGTTAATTGATGAAAATATGCAACCCTTCACACAGAATAATACACAAACTCTGGTGTTACAGAAGTCTATCAAAATCAGCAAACCCATTGCAAGGTGCCCATCTCATTGAATTACTTATTACCGACTGATAATGATGAACCCGAATGTTTCAATAAAGTGCTACAAGCGAGACAAGGAAACATTGGGAGTTGGCCATGGATGATGAGATGGACTCCCCTCACAAGCTATAAGATGTGTGATTTAGTCCCACTATTGAAGGGAAAGAAGGCCCTACACAATAAATGTGTGTACGCGGTGAAGGAGGAAGTTGATAGTACTATCAGATACGAAGGCCTTAAATATCGGATTTCGATTTCGTTTTGATAAATCCTTGAAAGAGAAATTCAGTGGAATTTCGGTGGAATTTTGGTGAAATTAGGGAAATTACTTTAAAACTCATTTTTTTCTAAAATTAAGATTTCTAACATTTTTTAATGCAATAAATTGTTAGAAATACACATTTTTTGCCAGTAGTATATTATTAACATGATATGTTATATTAAATTTCCATCTAGTCGCTCCAACAGTCAAAAGGTAGTATGCTGCGCAAAATCAAAACCAAATTTTGAACTGAAATTAGAAGTTCGGCATCTGACTTAGGCTAACAAAGAGTACTAGAAAAATGACAGGAAGTTAAGTTATAGTTTCACCCTTGCCCTATTCTCATTTCTCGTAGCTCGACGTATGACTTCTGTTTGATCTCATCGTTAAATGGGGGTGGTACGTAGTATTCCAAATTTCCAACCTTCACCAGCTCCTTCCTTCACTAGGATTGTATTATATATTCTCTTATTTAATTTGAAGATGTTCTTGGCACTTACCTTTCAAATAGTTACGCTGATTTGCGATAGATGAAATAAGAACTTGAGGCTAGAAATGATAGCTTAAAACTTGTATCTAACCAAAATACTTTCAACGTAAAAAATATTTAATTTCAAGAGTAAAATAAGTCAGACACATGCACACACAAACAGAAATACTTCAACATGTATGTTTATCAAATGCATTGTATATCTTGTGATCGTAAAATATATGCCATGCAAGACACAAAGAAATCAATTAACACCAACAAACTATATAACATTCACAAGCACAATCTATATCCAACTTGATAATAGGAAAGTTCTTACAGTCAAGGTTTGGAAGGTTGCTAACAGCATAACACACGCACAACCACGCATACTTCTTTTAGTAGAGAGAAGTTGCAAGAAAGTAAAGCATTAAATTTCAGATTTCAGTTTCGTTTCGTAAAGTATACAAAGAGAAATTTTGAAGAATTTTGATTAAATCTTTGGAAATCTTGGAAATGGCTCGAAACTTGACTTTTTTTCTCGAAAAGTAAGGTTTTTAATATCCCTAAGTAAATAAATAGTATAGAAACACCCATTTATCCGTAAGTAGATAGTAAATATAAGTTTTGAAGTAGTATTATAGTCACAATCATCACACATGTTGATATGTAGAGCAACGTGTTGCCTAGAGTCATAACTGTATGCTAAACTGGAAGTAAAAACCATGATAATCGTATCGTCAATAAGAATGAGGCGACACATATAATAACTGTAGAGACTTATATATGTTACGTTTTATTGTTCCGTAATTTCTATTTATGTTTTGTAAGACTCAGTAATTTACCCAAGGGTTTTCTCCCTATATAAGAGACCCTAGGGCTCTATGGAATAACACATCAGAGTTTCGATTACTCTAACATGGTATCAGAGCCAGAACCCTAACCCTAGGGTTTGCTCTCCACCCGCCCCCCCTCTTCCAGCCGCCGTCGCCAGCCCTTCATCGGATCCTTTCCTCCGCCGCCAGGCCTTCAGGGCTCCGCCGCAGCCAGGCCCCCAGGCCTTCAGTTCTCCGCCGCAGGGCTCCCATACCTCAGCCCACCGCCGCCAGGCCTTCAGCCCTCCGCCGCAGGGCTCCCAGCACTCCTGCGGCGCCGCCAGCCCTCCCCCGGCGCCACCTGCTCTCTGTTGGGCCCCTCCCAGCCGCCCGTAGGTGCAGCCAGCCCTCCGCCGGGCACCCCCCAGCCGCCAACGGTGCCCAGCCCAGCCGCCGTGTATCCCTAGTTGCTGCATATCTCTTCCGCCAGGCTTCCACAGCCTCTATTCGTCCCCGGGGCGGCGCACCTTCGGTCGGTTCCGGATAGATGATGGATTCAAGTGCATAACGTCTACATATGCACTTGAATCCTCACATGTCGTGGTAGACACCTGTTACTTGGTCTATTATTCCTAGTTGTTCTTCTCCGGCAGTATGTCAGATCAAAAGGTCGATATGCCCGCCATCGGTGCCTTCAAAGGTTCGGCACCTATCGTCAAAATGGACGGGACGAATTACGAACTGTGGGCAATGCAGTTCCTCAGTCTCATGAAGTCGTGTGGTAAGAAGCATATTCTTACCGAAGATGAACCACCGGAGAAGACAGGAATATATGCCTCATGGGAGGCCGATGACGCGTACGCAAAAGTCTGGTTGTCAGGTACGCTCACAACGGAGATAGCAAATGATGTCCTTCATCAACCCACCGCCAAGGCGATGTGGGATATTCTGGCCACAACGTACTCCCAGGTACGGAACGAGACCAAGATGCTGCAGTTGCAACATGATATCTTTACCACAAAGCAAAATGGGAGGCCTCTTCATTCTCTATACACTTCTCTTCGTGGAATGTTCGAGAAACTTTATAGCACAATTCCACTCACGGCCACGCCGGAACAACAGAAGACGTTCTGTAACGCTACTATGGTTGGCGTCTTACTTGCTGCCCTTGATCCTGAATATGAGGCAGCACGCTCTCAGATCCTTGCTGATGCCACCATTCCACCAATGGAAGAAGTCTATAGACGGCTCAGTCGTGTCCCGGTTCCATCGAACACCACGACTACACCTCCCTCGGCAATGGCTGTCTCCAGAGGACGAGGTAGTTTCTCCTCATTTCGTGGCAGAGGAAGTGGTGGACGTGGCCGTGGAGGTCGCATACGTTCTACGTGCTCCTTCTGTCGTCGTACTGGTCATTCGGAGGATACATGCTATTCCAAGCATGGCTTCCCTCCTTCTGCACGTGTCGCTGATCATGTTCAGGGTCCACCAGCATCTACCCCAAATCACAGGTTTGAGGAGCTAGTGGCACGGCTTCGTGATATCATGCCACAGTCATCATCAGAGGGTGCTGATGCGTCTGATGTTGCGGCTTCGGCATCAGCAAGTACATCTGCCTCAGCCAGTGCCTCAGGTAGTTCCCCCGGCTCATATCATAACCATGATCTCACAGGATGGATTGTTGATTCTGGAGCCACCCATCATCTCTGTCGTGAGAAAGAGATTCTGCAGTCGTATAGAGCTGTCCAGCCTGGTCGTTCTGTACTCATTGCTGATGGCACTCATTCCCCTATCATCGGTCAGGGGGAGACGGCTTTGCTGCCATCTATGCACTTACAAAATGTTTTACATGCATCAGAATTCTCGATGAATCTTTTATCCATTAGTCAGATTACACGAGATTTGCATTGTCGTGCTATTTTTGACCCATCGTCTGTTATTTTTCAGGACATACTAACGGGCAAGGTGATTGGCTGTGGTTCTGAGCACAATGGCCTCTATCGTCTTGTACGAAACTCTTATGCTGGTGTCTCACTACATTCCCAGGGCTCCGTGTCTCCGTATACCTGGCATCTTCGATTCGGTCACCTGCCATTACAGAAAATGCGTCACCTCCTGCCTCAGATTTCTCCGAGTTCATCCTTTCGTTGTGAAGCTTGTCAGTTAGGGAAGCATCATCGGTCCAGCTTCCCCAGTCGTCCGAGTCGGAGCAGTCGCTCCCCATTTGAGTTATTTCACATAGATATATGGGGTCCCAGTCGTGCCCCAGATCAACAGGGGCACAGGTTCTATTTAGTTGTAGTCGATGATTTTTCTAGAGTGTCCTGGACTTTTCTTCTCAAAAATAAATCCGAAGCAGGAAGTGTTATTCAAAATCTTATCAATGAAGTTCAAAATGTTTTTTCGTCTACGGTTAAGTATGTGCGTACTGACAATGCATTGGAGTTCTGCACTCATTCCCTTGCTAGTTTTCTTTCTTCTAAAGGCATTATCCACCAAACAACATGTGCATACACATCTCAACAAAATGGGGTTGCCGAACGGAAACATCGCCATTTCCTTGATATTGCTCGCACATTACTTATTCAGAGTTGTGCCCCATTATCTTTTTGGGGGGACGCTATTCTTACAGCATGCTATCTGGTCAACCGCATGCCTACAACTGTTCTTGGGGAAAAGTCTCCTATCTCTGTTCTCTTTCCTGACAGAGATTTGTTTGCTCTTACACCTCGGGTCTTTGGCACTGTTGCTTTTGTCCACCGCTTGTCTCCAGGACTTGATAAGCTTTCTCCTAGGGCTATCAAGTGTGTTTTTGTGGGTTACTCCAGGACACAGAAAGGATATCGTTGCTATGACCCCGTTCATGACAAGTACTATGTGAGCGCTGATGTTACATTTTTCGAACCCCTCATGTACTTTTCTCCTACAGGTGACAGATTGGTCTCCTCCACATCCACAGATTCTAGTGTCTATGTACCTCCACCTCCAAGCATGGGTCAATCCTCTACACAACCACCACCACCACCACCTCCAATTGAACCTTTTCCTAAGTTCTATACAAGGCGTACAAGACCAGCTCAAGCTACATGTCAACCATCCAATACGTCTCAGGTATGTTCTGATGTTATCACTAATGATGGGTTAGAAAATGCACCAGTGCAGGAGCCTCTACAGCAGGACGAGGATCATCCGGTCGACACAATGATAGATGATCTGGATCGGCCCATTGCTCACAGGAAGCAGCGACGACAATGTGTTTCATATCCTCTTGCCTCTCAAGTCTCATTTCATCGTCTCAATGGGGACTTCCAGAAGTTTGTAGCTGCTGTCTCGTCTGTTGAGATTCCACGGACCTATCAAGACGCCATGAAGATTGATTGCTGGCGTCTAGCCATGGAAGAGGAGATGCGTGCTCTGCAGTCTCGAGGGACTTGGTCTCTTGTTCCCATTCCTCCAGGTGCCTCCGTGGTAAGTTGCAAGTGGATCTTTACGGTGAAATATCATGCGGATGGACGTCTTGATAGATACAAGGCAAGACTTGTAGCACGGGGATTTACCCAGACATATGGGGTAGATTATTTGGATACTTTTTCACCAGTGGCTAGACACTCCACTCTTCGCATCCTCCTATCTGTTGCTGTGGTACGTAACTGGACCATTTTTCAGCTTGACGTCAAGAATGCTTTCTTGTATGGAGACCTGCAGGAGGAAGTCTACATGCAGCAGCCACCATGATTTGCTGCTGAGGGGGAGACTCAGATGGTGTGTAGACTTCATAAGGCTATCTATGGCCTCAAACAAAGTCCCCGAGCATGGTTCCAGAAGCTTTCTCAGCTAATTGAACAACAGGGGTTCAGGAGATCTAATGCGGACCATTCGTTGTTCATCCAGAAGACCTCTAGAGGTACAGTTGTTGTTATGATATATGTTGATGACGTCTTGGTCACAGGAGATGATGCTCAGGGGATTGAGATAACCAAGTCCTTGTTGGGAAACCAGTTCATTACGAAGGATCCGAGCACGATACGATATTTTTTGGGGATAGAGTTTGCACGAAATGCACAAGGAATGGTGATGACTCAAAGAAAATATGTCACGGATATGCTAGCTGAAGCAGGAATGACTGGATGCAGACCTTCAAGTACACCTATGGACCCAAGCATGAAGCTGTACGATGATGATACCGAGGAGGTGGACAAAAGAAGGTACAGAGAGATGGTGGGTAAGGTCTTATATATTACTATAACTCGACCGGATATTGCCTTTGCAGTAAACCGGGTGAGTCAATTTGTGGAGCAGCCAAGGCAAGTTCATATGGATGCCTTGAATATGATATTGAGATATCTGAAGTCTTCCCCAGGCACAGGGTTGCTCTTTAGGAAAGATACGGACCTGTCTATTTCAGCTTGTGCAGATGCAGATTATGCAGGATGTCCAAGGGATCGTAAATCCACTTCTGGATTTGCTATCTTAATAGGAAGCTCTTTAGTTTCTTGGAAAAGCAAGAAACAGACTGTTGTGGCGAGGTCCAGTGCGGAATCCGAGTACAGAGCCATGGCACAAGCAACTGCAGAAATGATGTGGGTTAGAGCAGTCTTAGAAGATTTGACTGTAGATGTCCCCGTGCCTATGAATCTCCAATGTGACAATCAGGCAGCTTTGTTTATTGCCAATAATCCGGCGTTTCACGAGAGAACAAAGCACATCGAGGTGGATTGTCACTTTACTAGAGACATGATTCAGAAGGGCTTCATTTCCACCTCTCATGTCAGTTCAGAGGATCAGACTGCTGACATATTCACCAAGCCACTGCTCAGAGGACCTTTACAGAGATGTTCTTCCAAGCTGAGCATGATAGATATCTATGCTCCATCTTGAGGGGAAGTGTAGAGACTTATATATGTTACGTTTTATTGTTCCGTAATTTCTATTTATGTTTTGTAAGACTCTGTAATTTACCCAAGGGTTTTCTCCCTATATAAGAGACCCTAGGGCTCTATGGAATAACACATCAGAGTTTCGATTACTCTAACAATAACTACTAATCAAAACTTATATATTAAAATAAAGAAAGGAAAAAATAGCGCTTTTCTACTAAAACTTGAATTTAACTATTAAATCTTGTGTCTAACTGATTTGGTTTGGATTTAGATCTAAAATTTAAAAACTAACTAAAGAACCTTCTTCAAACAATGTAAAGCACTCTAACAACTCAACGCATCGGTGAATGTACAAGTGAACATTCATTAATATATGCAAATTTCGATGAATGTGAAGGTTAAATTCCCTTCTTTTTGTTATTTCACTGAAATGAAGTGCTATTTCGATGAAATTTCGTTTACATTTCGTTGAAATCTTGGAAAAAGAAACAAGGTAGCGTTTCGATTTCGGTGACCTAGAGAAATGGGAATTTTGGAGAAATTCAGTAGAATTTTGTTGAAATTTGAGGTTATGTCAGATACAAGGATCACCTAGTAGAGAAGGGCTTTTAACATAAAGTAAGAGTCGATTTCATAAAGATTTTTGCACCTTTTATGTAGGTCTTAACTATTGGAGCATCACTAAGCATTGTTGCAGCTGAGAGGACCTACATTTGGAGAAGTTAGATATTAAAACGACCTTCCTCCATGGAGATCTTGAGTAGTACATCTACATGTAACAACCACATGGCTATGTGGCTGATATAAAAGAAGACATGGTGTGCAAGATTAGGAGAAGTCTTTACGGCTTGAAGTAAGCACCAAGGCAATGTCACAGAAAGTTTGATGATTTCTTGACAAACACATGATTCTGCAAGTGCCATGGCACAGAAAGTTTGATGATTTCATGACAAACGCATGATTCCGCAAGTGCCATGCTGATCTTGTTGCTATTTCAAGAAGCTTTGTATGTCTTGCATCATTCTACTGTTGTATATAGATGACATGCTTGTTGCCGGCTCTAGCAAGGAAGAGATATCAAATCTCAACGCAATGTTGTCCAAGGAGTTTGAGATAAAGGATCCAAGTCTAGCAAAGAAAATCCTTGGAATGCATATCGGTAGAGACAAGGAGAACAAGAAATTGAGATTGTCTCAGTCAGAGTATATCAAGGTATTGGAGAGGCTTAATATGAAAAATGCTAAACCGACTCAAACACTTTTAGGTAGCCACTTCAGACTTATAAAAGGAAAAAAGCTACTGCAAACAGGAACATGAGTAAATGTCCAAATTACCATACCAATCTATTGTTGGTAGTATGATGTACGTCATGGTTTGCACAATACCAGACATCTCATGCAATGGGAATTGTGAGCAAATTTATGGCGAATCATGGCAAGGAACATTGGAAAGATGTAAAGCAGATCTTATGATATATGAGACGTAATTCTAACATTGCATTGTGTTATCGAAATACTGATGTTTCTATTAGAGGGTTCATGGACTCTAATTTGTAGGAGATTGACGACAAGAAAAGCTCAACATGGTACATCTTTATCCTTGGTAGTGGAGCTGCCAGTTGGAGCTCTAGTAGTGACCATCTTGACCATAAAAGGAGAATATGTGGCAGGAACAAAAGCTTGCAAGTGAAATGAAATGGTTGAAGGGTTTGATGAAAGATCTGAATAAAGAAAGTGAAGATTGTCAATTAGTAAGCGACCATCAAAGTTTAAGTCATCTTGCAAAGAATTATGTGATTCCATGACTAAGCACATTAGTGTAAAGTAGCACTTCATTCGGTTGTGCTAGAAGATGGGCAATTTGAGTTAAAGAAGATTCACATTTTGGAAAATATTGGTCTTAAAGCATATACGACAAGGGAAACTTCACACCGGAACTATAGGTGATGATCATAGTATGGAAGCACATGCCACACGCCCGATTTGCGGAAAGTTGATTGCCTGATTTATCCTTTATCCATTGGTTCTTTTTTGTATTGCTACACATGGCTATTTATATGGTATGTGTCTGATGACAACATAGGACACAAAACACATGGATTATTTGAAGACAATATAGAACACAAAACACATGTCTGCAATAGGTATTACTAATCAACCTTTAAGTGGGAGATTTTTGGGATATATCATATGTAGAGGGATTGTCTGAGAACTGATGGGGTGATCTCCCTTCTGTCTTTTGATTGGCTAAGAGATGATGGGCTAAATTGTTGAAATGCTTGATCCATCTCCTGCATTCTAATAGGGTGAGCGCTGATGGGTTGGATTGTTGAGATGCTTGTTCTTCCTCCTGCAATCTGATTGGGTAAGAGCTGATTGCCTGGATTGTTTAGTTGCTTGTTCCCCCTCCTGCATTCTGATTGGCTGAGCTAATGGGTTTGACTGTTGGGATGTTTGATCCTCTTCCAACATCATGATTGGCTGAGTGTTGAGGCGAGAATTGCTGAGTACCTTTGCAGTATAAAAGAAGCATTGGTGTCTCCACATATTGTATCTCAAAATCATTCAAGAAATAATATGGGGTCTGTTATGAGCAAGTGGAGTAGGCACACTGTCAAAAAATTATGAATCCATATCATCTGCGATTGTGCGTGCTTTTCTTCTCTTGTCGTAGTCCTATTTGTGTGGTGCTTGATCTTCTCTGATCGTTATCCTATTTGTGTGGTGCTTGATTTGAACTGTTCCATAACATGTTATACCTTGGCATTGCACCAATATACTTTCCTACCTTCAGTTCTTGGAAGGATGCCTAGGCAAGGATGTACGAATATACATTCCAGTTGTCTCCACCGGTGACCTGGAGTGTATTTTCCCTTGATTTTTCATTATTCCCGCAATTTGCTTTGACATTTATGCTTTATTTCTCTTTCCCATGTCCCGATGGTGATCCTGTACCTAATATTACACATTATGTATAGCGTCATGCTAATGATCTGCTCATCAACCGTGATGCAGAGATACTATTTCGATGTCATTTCATTCACATACAAGTCATAAAGAAGCCCACATTACTCTAAGGCTTTTAATTCTATGGGTCGGGAAATGTATGAAAACATCGAGGGGTTTAACTCATCACCTTCACATGCATTCCGGTTGGATCTTATCATGCATGACCATACCTAGGCAAGGATGTGTCCATGTATATTCCAGATATTGCCATACTCCTGTGACCTGTATTGTATATCCTCTTGAATTTTACCATTTCTCACCATTGTGCTTCGGCATCCATCCTTCATTTCCCTTTGCTATGTTCCAAATGTGATTCACGTGTCTGATGATCTATACCATTACACTAATGCATCACACATCAACTATAACATAGAGGTGTGATTCTGATGCAATCCATTCACATGCAAGCCGACAAAGCACCTACAACTGTAGGACTTTTTATTCACATAGGAATACGGAACATATGAAACCAACATCAAAGAGAAGTTCAACTCGTGGTCTCTACGGGAACTCTTGCAAGATCGTGATCTAACGGTAGCACATGGATGATCTCGAGCGTTGTACACAATTTGGTCTCTAATATCCGATGAACCAAACTTCATTAATATCTGACGAGGTCTTTAGCAATGAGAAGGTGGTCACAAGTGGCTTATGATTTGTTAGAGCATCCAACCCTACTTTTTTTGAGATCGAAGAGGGGGAAACATGCGAAGGTGCTCTCCCCAGGTATATTAATTATTGGAAAGATAAAAGTACTACATCAGAAGGAGCTAAGAGTCAAGTAGCCTCTTCGCATGGATGATTACATTTTCAGAATAAAAATGAGTAGATGAGAAAATAACTCCATCTCTAGATAGCTAGAGTGCCCAGATGACGACGATTGGCCAAAGCAGAACCTTGTCTTCTCGAGATCTTGCATGGTAGATAAAGTCCCAGAAATTAACTAGAGCACCACTGTCTGCCCAATCAATCTCCAAATCTTGCCAGATAACCTTCGTCCTCACGGATCTGGCTTCTTTCTGGGAATCGATGGTGTCCAACAAGAGTAGGGACCGTAGGGAGTTCCTGCGTCCCGTGGCGAGAGTTTGGGCGATCTGGCTTGGGCGAAATGAAGCTATCTTCGCGGGTCAGCGGTTTTACAAAGAAAACGTACTGTTACAATGTACCCGTTTAGTGGATGATTGGTTGTTGATTTAGTTCCCTATCTGGTATCATGCTTGATACCTTGTAAAGTTCCTTTTTCTCTTTCTTTTATTTTGGTAATAAAGTAGGGGTGAGCACCACCGTGTGTATCCCCCTAGTTTCTAGACTTCAAAAAAAACCTTCGTCCTCTCGCAGTCAAAGGAAAGGTGATCTATGGACTCAGAAGAATCTTCAAAGAGAGGGCACAAGTCGAAATTGCTCTCACTGATCTTGTCCCATCTATCTCTCGTGAGAATTCTCCCCCTATGCAGCGACCACAAAAAAACTCTGGTACGGTTCGATCCTTCAACCATCGATAAGTCTACAATCTCTAACCAGATTGTCAGGCTCTGAAACTAGAGGCCTATCAACCTTTCTATACGCATTCTTCACGGAGAAATCCCCATCACCCCAAGTCCAATGATCTCTTCCAACCCTAGGAACCGAGTGCTAATATAATAACCCTTGAAGGTCCACAAACTCTAAAATACGTTGATCCAAGAAAGCTTCGGTAAAAGTAGGCATCCATGCATTGTCAATTCAAGCATCGACAATTATCACATCCGTAGAATCATAAAGAGCAAACAGACGAGCTGCTTGAGTTCCACCACTAGTACAATCATCCGTCCTAAAGGCAAAAGAGTTACCGTCCCCTACAACTAGCTTTAGGAGCTCATGAGCCTGTGGTAGAAGGGGGCAAATACCTTTTTGGAACACTAGGGTGTGGAAAGAGGGACGGTGAACAAACTCCGGTCATGCTTGGACACCATAAATGCGTCGAATGAGGTTGCAACATATGCCTTCATTTTTCTCCAAATTTTGGTCACCCACTTCAATAATAGAGCTTTGTTCATGATTTCCAGTCTTGGAATGTCAAGTCCGCCCTCATGTGAAGGCAAATTTATTGTCTCCCAATCCACTAATGGTATACCTAGTATATTGTGGCCTCTCTTTCCCCAAAAAATCTTCTCGTAATTCTCTCCAATCTTTTGCGAATCCCAATAGGCGGGGTGTCTGGATGACATAGAAAAGGTTGAGATTGCGCCGAGAGCCATCTTTACGAGAATAAGTCTCCCACTCCAAGAAAGAATAGTTGCCTTTCAATTACCTTTTTGGAACACCTTTTTGGAACACTAGGGTGTGGAAAGAGGGACAGTGAACAAACTCCGGTCATGCTTGGACACCATAAATGCGTCGAATGAGGTTGCAACATATGCCTTCATTTTTCTCCAAATTTTGGTCACCCACTTCAATAATAGAGCTTTGTTCATGATTTCCAGTCTTGGAATGTCAAGTCCGCCCTCATGTGAAGGCAAAGTTACTGTCTCCCAATCCACTAATGGTATACCTAGTATATTGTGGCCTCTCTTTCCCTAAAAAATCTTCTCGTAATTCTCTCCAGTCTTTTGCGAATCCCAATAGGCGGGGAGTCTGGATGACATAGAAAAGGTTGAGATTGCACCGAGAGCCATCTTTACGAGAATAAGTCTCCCACCCCAAGAAAGAATAGTTGCCTTTCAATTAGATAGTTTCCTCTCCATCTTTTATATAATTGGTAACCGATCGAACACTCATAATCTAGCACTATTGAGCGGGAGTCCCAGATACCGAATAGGTAAACTCCTACGCTCTGTTCCCAGGCCTAGGCAACAAGCCCGCTCCTCAATGCTTGGAAAGTTAAAAGGTATCACCGTTGATTTTAGCATGTTTAGTTTAAGCACTGATAATTCTCTAAATATATCCACTACAATCGTCATGTTTGCTACTTCTTGCTTACCTCTTTCAATGAATAGGACGGTGTCATCAACATTTTGTAGAAGAGTGATAGAAATGTCCCCATTAGAGTGCCCAGATGTGGCTCCGTGATGAACCACACTAGAGTCCATGCAAGCAAGCAAGAACATCTGCTGCAATGACAAATAGAAGCGGTGCCAGAGGGCATCCTCGGCGTACACCTCGTTGTGGTTGAAAAAAACCGCCATCTGGTTTCCCATTTACATGTACAAAATACGATGCAATAGTTATGTCCTTTTCATCCAAGAGATCCAGATATCCGAGAAGCCGCTTCTTGCGAGTGCAGACTATAGAAATTTTCGATCTATCGTATCATAGGCCTTAGAAAAATCCACCTTCTATAGAATGACTATGGTGCGACGTCTCTTCCAATTTGCAATTATTACAGTTGTCATAGCTAGACTGTCCCCAATTTGCCTTCCCAGGATGAAAGTAGGCAGTGTTGGAGAGACAACATTGCCATCACTAGACCTAATCTGTTTGGCAAGACCTTAGCCATAATGAGGTAAATTGCGTTAGACAACGCAATAGGTCTCTAGTCTTCCACTTTTTTTGACCCTTCCTTCTCTGGCAAGGGGAGAAACAAAACTCTATTTAGCCTATTAAATCCAGAATTTCCCTCATCAAAATCACTTAGCACTGCCATCACATCTGGCTTGACTACTTCCCAGAACTCCTTGTAGAAACACACATGAAAGCCATCTGGTCTAGGAGCCCCATTTGCATTCAGGTTCCATAAGACCACTTCAACTTCAACCGGAGAGAAACTATGGTTGGGCATGTTAGCATGTTCCACACAAATAGTAGGGGAGTCATTCCCCAACCATCTCCACCAGCGGTTTGCAGATCTACGAGACAAACTATGGAAAGAAGAGGCCAATTCTCTACCCATCTCCCTATCTCCCTCGATTCTTCTGCGATCTACCATCACAACCTGTAGCAAGTTATGCCTACGTCTTCCACTAGCAACCCTGTGAAAGACCTTAGAATTTGCGTCACCTTCCTCGAGCCACTTCACTCTCGACCTCTATTTCCATTCTGTTACAATTTTTTATCCTCTTCCACAATGATTTTCAAAAACTCTGATCTTTGCTTCAATTCTTCCTCCGCCAAGTCCCTGGCATCCTCCTCCCTATCAAATCTCAGCACCTCTACTTCCGCAGTCGTCCGCTATAGCCTTCGAAATTCCCTTAGATATTTTTTGAGTTGGCATAATTTCTTTCACAATGAGTTCAATTTCTGAGTTAATCTCACTGTCAGTTGTTGAGCCCACAACAACATGCGAGGTCCAATGTTCGGTTACCAGTTCCCTGAATCCGTCCTCCAAAAGCCATGCTTTCTCAAATTTGGAAAAAAGTTTGAGCAACGATACCTTCCCTCGACTCCCAGATAAGGGCGTATGATCTGATCTAGAACGAGCTCGAGAAGAGACCTCTAACACGAGGTAAGATTCCATCAGCTTCGTCTAGCCAAGAAAGCGATCTATTCTTGAGCGAGATCCATCATTTCTAACATAAATCTTGTATTGCACACATCAAGTACTTCCATCTGGAGCTCGTCAACAAGTTCTACAAAATCTTCAGACCCTCTGTACTGCCACCCCGAGATCTAGGACGGTCAGAGGGTAACAAAGATACATTAAAGTCTCCTCCTATAAGCCACAGATTCTGGATACAATTCCTGTAGGTCTTTAGACACAAGAAAATAAAGTGTAGACACATGTGCGAATGTATCTGAGAAGGAAGGTGATGGTTGCGATTCTTTTCACTTCCGCCGTTAAGCTGAAAATATCCCTATTCCATGTTATGAGCATGCCTCCAGCACTACCCACAACCTCTACTGGTCTGAAGTCCATAAAGGTTGTAATCCCCATAGACTCCCACAACCCAGTAACCCAGTCACTTATCTTTGTCTCATGCAACATAGCTATATCGACCCACCAACCTGAAATAAGCGAGCCCACTGACCTTTTCTTCGGATCCCTAAGCCCTCTTATATTCCACGTAAGCACATTCATCGATCAACATCTTTCACACCCACCACATGGACAACCCTTGCCAACACAACCCTCTGATCCCACAACAAGTTCTTCTTCTCCAAGGAATTCGAGCTCCGCTGCTGATCTGAAGTCTCCTCTCCTTTAAGGTCACCACTGGAAACTTTGACTCCGCTCGATTTCTTCTTTCTCGCCCTGTATCTCTTCCCCTTTTTCATCGTAGGTTGTCTTTCAACTCAAAACCCAATAGAGATGAAGGTTAGGTCGAAACCTTCGTATTTGAGATTGGGGCTGGGTGGATGGCTTCTTGAACCTCCGGCGACACCTTCGGACGAAGCCCTACTCCGTTAATAATGACTAAGTACATCGCCTAGCCTTCCTTAGTAGTTGAGGTAGACCCTCACTACTGTCGAGGTCTTCTCCTTCAGCAAATACACCCTTCGGATTTCCCGAAACAAGGTCCACACCCGAAAGAAGAGTCAGGTATAAAGGGTCCTCAAAACGGACCCCCAAAGGATCCACATGTGCCTCTAAATCGTCGTCAGTAATAGGGACCATGATTGAGAATATTCAGTCGGTTTCACCGTGTCCCGATTGTTGTATAAGAGTTGCGCCACGAGGGTGAAGAGAATCCTAAAACTCCAAAGGGGACAATATTTGGATGCTCCATCAACCTTTCCCGAAACTGCCAACCCCTTCAAAATCGGAAGTCGAAAGGGTTTGAATTTCAAAACCCAAATTTTTCGGCTTTGAATCCGCCTTGAAAAAGGCCGACAATTGCTCTTCCTCCGCTGTCGATGAGCTCTTCGTCGAAGTAGCAGCTCCTTCAGGCCTTACTCATAACATTGTCGCATCATCAGGAATATATGGTGGTGGTCGTCCATCCTCCACCACCAGACATCGGAAACTCACCCTTCCAACCTTTAGGTTGCAAGGGAACTTTGGAGGAAATGACCTGGTACAGAGGAAGAGAGCATAGTGGCGTTGGGATCTGATCCCAGCCGCCAGCCATCTGACAGGACTTCCAGCATCTTCCCTCATTCTCGGAGCAACGACTGCATGTCCTCTACTATTTTAAAGAGGAACAAGACACCTGTAACTCGTCAAACCAGGGGCACAAGTTATCTCTGGTCCTCATCCGTGAACCTCGATCTCCTCCAGAGGACCTTCTCTGTCGGTCCTTTGAGAGGAAGGAGGGCCTCCGACTCAAAGGGCGTTAGTCCTCTCGCATAGAGAACCCCGCCCAGCCGAACAACATCACCCTTGAAGGATGTGCCCAAGAACTTCGCTACCGTTGATGGCTCTACTCGTCTGGCTCCTTGGGGAACACCCACCAACAATTCTGATGTTAGAGCACAAAAGGGGTTCCTCTTCTGAACCTCTAGCAAAAGATGCCCCCTTTTGTAACTCAGAGGATGTGGGTCTCACCTTCCCCTCAGAGGGATCCTCCTGAAGCTTTCTTTCAGACTTCCCTGCAGCCGCCGTCGAGTGTCGCTGGCTCGACAAGGCACCACAGGACACCACCTTGTGGCCTTCCCTTCCACAGCTGAAGCACCGCTACGACAATGAGTAAAAAGATGCATAATGATTGGTTTTGCTGCAACTAAAGCATTTAGGCCCCGACTTTCGATGACAAACCAACTTCTAACCTCTTTCTTCCTCCTTGTTCCCCAACCTTTCTTCATCTCCATGCCTCCTCTCCCTCCATACCTTCGTCTCTTCGACTGACGACCCTTAAGACCTTTTTCGAGGAGCCCAACCCACTTCTCCCTCGTTCCCACTCCAACCCTAGTATCGCCCCCGTCCTCTCCCTCATTCCCACTCCATCCCCAACCCTACTTATTTATAAGCTCAATTTGAATTTAAATAAATGCTTAAGTGTATCTTTCTCAATTTACACTCAACTAATCATAACTTGAGATGGGAAGCTCCGATTTCAATGTTCTCGTGCTTGTTTGAAAGACATCGATGAGCCACATGAAAAATTATTTTATTTTTCATATTTTGCTTGACGAGGTTTAATATCGGAAACTCCCCTGCCTTCGATAACCATAAAGATGGAAAGCTATTTGGTTGCAAATTTAGTTTTAAATATGCCTGAAGTATTCAACTTAATTAGTTACCTGACTTACATCTAAACCGAGGTTGTAGAAATTGGTATAGTCGATACTTGGTCGACGGGGTTATTAAATAAGGATTAATCGATAGTTGGCGACTAATCAGATTTAGTTGGCTTTTAGTTGGTTTTGATTTTTGAAAATTATTTTAAATGTATAAATCAATTTTTATACATATACTCTTATATATTTTTGCATAGATTTGCACATTTTCTATACTATTATAATGAAATAATAGAAGTGATGTAGTCCAAAATATTTATTTTTGTTGCAATTTAATTGTGTTTTTTAATTTTTGTAAAATAACCAAAAGTCAACCTTTCGACGTGCCTTCTGGATTTGGATGTGTCTTTTTGGTGGAAGGGTGCATCTTTTAATGGGTTAAATCACCATATAAAGCAGCCTACTCATTTGTAATGAGAACATGAAATGAAGTAAAAGTTACTTAGCCATTGACTTTATCCTCTTCCTCCTTTGAATTTCTTCTCCTTTCAAATCCTCCAATCCAGTTTTCATCTCTTATCATTTCCCTTTCCACGTAACTTGGCGTGCTCCTCCTTAACTCCTCACTCCAATTTCTTCTCTTTTAACCCCTCAACAATTCTTCCCAAATCTCTAATCCGCATCAATTGGTATCAGAGGATGGAGCACAAATTGTTCCTATGATTCAATGACTCTGTCAAGCATTGGAAAACGATTTGAGTCGTCTTGTCCAAGGCTCATGATCTTGACAGAAGAAATTCAAGACTTGTATTCTATTAAGCATCAATGTGCAACTGCAACTAGATTCATGGCTAAAAGACTCACCCAATCATGATGAAGATTTGTACCATAGAGCGTCAATATAACGTAGGTTCAGTGAAAATGTATTCATTCAAGATGATGATTTCTCTATTACAATTCATGTGCAAGAAGACAAGGAAGAAACTTGACCAACCTTCGACGAAGGTCCTATGAATGAAGAGTATAAGTTTTAGATCTATTCTACATGGGATACAAAAAAGGAAAAAGACATCAACAATGACATTCTGGTCATGTTCCAGGCTGCTGTCCAGGTAATTTTGGACCTACATCCACCACGTTTGAATCCTTTTCTAGCACTCCATACCACCCCAATCCCTCCACCAATGACACCGGCCTTGCAACAACCTCCCTCCGCCACCAAAATGCCCTCGACACCCCCTGCTTTAGATATGCTACCCCCACTACCTTCTCTATAGTCGTCACCCTTTTTCAAACTACCATCACCACCACCGGAATCACCATGTACACAAGTCCTGACGCCTCCATTCACACCCCCAACCCCTACACACCGGTCACAACACTCGATGTCAACCTCACTTCAGAAATCATCGTTGCCGACTCCATTGTGATCTCCACCACGTGCGGATCTACAAGCACAAGCTCCATCACTGCTGCCCGACTTTTGGTTTAAGGGAAGGGATAGAAAACTTGCAGCGACACCCTCCGATGGAAATCAATTATAAACGTAAGGCTAAAACTAAGAAAAATGGCTCAAATTGAAAAGATTGGACCAATGTTTTTAGATGAAGTTCTCCAACACCGGAACCGAAGTTCAAGTAACTCATAAGGGGATGAGTTTTTGAATGCGAAGGAGAATTGATGCAGTCCAAAGTATTTGTTTTTGTTGCAATTTTATTGTAATTTTAATTTTTGTAAAATAATCAAAAGCCACAATCTTTGGATGTGCCTTTTGGATTTGAATGCATTTTTTAGGTGAAAGATTGCATCTTTTTTTGGTTTAGATACCTATATAAAGCAACCTACTCATTTGTAATAGAAACATGAAATGAAGCAAAAGTTGATTACCGATTGGCTTTATACTCTTTTCCCCTTTGAATTTCTTTCTTCTCTCAAATCCTCCCATCTAGTTCTCCTCATTTATCTTCTCCCTTCCCACGCAGCTTGGCGTGTCTTCCTTAACTCCTCACCATAAATTCTTCTATTCTCACTCCTCAACAATTATTCCCAAATCTCTAATCCACATCAAGAAGTAATTGAATTTAAATAAAATATTCAGTATATTAGAATAAATTTGTTTTGAAAAAAAGCAAAAAAGGGTTATTCTTGCAAAAATCGATCGAGTAGTCGGCTGACCGACTACTCAATAGTTAGTCGGCCACCCCATCGACTAGACTAATCGAACCGACTATTCAGTCTAGTCTACCAACTTTTACAAAACTGATTTAAACAATTATATTTAATTTTATTATATCTGGCTTGATGAATAAATAATTTGGACAACTGCTTATCGCCTTATTAATTCCTTTATCTTCACAATAGGCATATTGTCAATGATTTTGATTATTCAATAATAATAAACTATTTTACTTGGCTTTATTAATTCCTTTATCTTCATAATATGCATATTGTCAATAAATTTGATTATTCGATAATAATAAACTATTTTACTTAAACTAAGGCGTAGAAAATCATTTTGAGTCTTTAGGTATCATAAAAAACTATTAAGTTTTAGATTTTTTGAGTCAACTATTAAGTTTTAATTTTATTTTAGAAAATATCGAACTTGTCCCAATGTCTACTTTATTAGTTACATACTTCATATTCTCTAACATATATTTTGTTACTCTATTTATTAGAAAGGTACCTATCTTTGATGATTTTCTTTGATTGAATGTTAGGCAATTCTTGCATCTAGACAACTATTTAACAATAGTTCTTCTCATACGAATGGAAGTGATCCTCATGTTGAAACTATTGATCCGTATTTATTCATAAATTTAGTTGATCTGTGGTAAATTTTGTAGATATTTATTTTTAAATTTTAAAATAGAAATTCGCGTAAAACCTCATATATCTTGCATATGCCCCGCATATCGCTTAATCATTATTCAGTGTCTTGCCCGAATGTATACAAATAATTCTTTCCTGAATTTTGGTTGGGTATGATTGACATCTATGATGGACATTTCAAATATCATATATGTGTTAAAATAGCTCTTACGCATGCCATTTAACCCTTACCTTGTTAATTTTGTTTGCCAAATGCTTTCCTACAATACACCATGCTATAAAGGTGGGCTAGTTGAACATGCTTGACATCTATGAAGGACACTTCAAATATTGTCTGGGTCAAAATAAATCTTAGATGTGTCATTTAACTCTTACCTTTATTAACAATGCACTGCAACCAAGTAAAAAAAGGCAAAGTCTTCTCTCACTTTTAAGTAGGGTCGGCTACATGGATTCTTGCTCAAATTCATGAAGGATTCACTATTTTTATGCTTGTTCTCAACTACCTAATATAACCCCCACAAGAAGGGCTCTGATCCCTGGTCTTTTAGGTGGTAGGCTCACTGCACTAGTAGTGCACTGTGTAACTCTAACTTATGCATCACATATATGGAAGCTGACTTGTTTAGATCAGTTGATGATCATCGCTCGTATAGTATATCTAGTGTTGAAGCAGCATTTCATGCCATGGCCGGAGCCATTAATCTCACTAAGAATCCCTTGCAACATGACTGAATCACGCATGTGGACATTGATAAATCATCGAGAGAAGAGGACATGAGTCATATTTGTCTTCCTTTCATTATTTGAAGATCAGTTTTTCTTTTCAAAATAAAAAACTTCGAAGACCTTTTTTGAGAAAACTTCGAAGATATGCTAGCAAATATGCTTGCCAAAGGCCTTCCCACAATGCAACATGCCATGAAGGGGGGCTAGTTGGGCATGATCGATAACTATGAAGAGAGTTTTATATGTTGTATTTGGGTTAAAAATTTATCTTGGGTGGTATTCATTGAACCTGTAACCCCCTATTTGAAGGGAGGCGGTTAGACCTCGTATATCATGGAAGCGTGAAGATTGGATCATATCCGATGAAGAACAGACTTGTCGTATAAAGTCACGAAATTAAAAAATTTCAATGGAACCACATGGATTGAGAATCATTCCTAATTGATTTCATCATGATCACATGAGTTAGAACATACCTCTAATTCTCTAAAGCATGATTATGATCTACACATCTCTAAATGAAGAGACTTCCTGTCTCAAGTCCAATTCGATGGAGACATCACTTGCAGGCACAAGGATGACTCGCATGCTTCGCACAATCCAATGAGATGATCTGAATCGTATAGCTCTTTATTTCATTGCACAAAGTCCTCTTTCTTCTTCAGTAGCACGAGATACCAAAGAAGAAAAACTTCCCCGTAAGATCGATTTGACATTAGAACAACGCCACAATCACTCAGAGTGGGAAGAGAGAGACGTGGACGTGTATGGAGAGAGACTAATGTTTTCAACTCTGAAAATAACCTATTCTAGGAAGGCAAGCTCCGCCTCTCCTTTATATATGTTTGATTGTCATAATTGTAATCATGTTCGTTCAATCAATGGTCATGAATAAAGGATCTCACAGCCACGTTGAGGATAAGAATTGATAACTATTATCAACTTAATTATCCATTTAATCCTTTCAACAAATTAACCAATAAATAATAAATAATAATAATATGGGGCTCCTATTTTGGTGGGGATGACCGTGGTTGTTGTAATCATGAGCATCCCCCCAAATCTAGGGAGCTTCTTTTATTTTATTGTTATTATTAATATGGTTGCAATATCAACAACCATATTTTCATTTCATTATTAATTTTGAAATTCAGTTATCATTAAATAATTCTAAATTATTTGATAATTGCAAGTAAGCCATTGAAAAATTCTAATCACATTCATAGGTCCAAAATTGAATATGAATCATATTTATATTTAGGGATTTTTACCTACGAACCTTGACATCTTTCTAAATTACCTTCTCGACCTTGTAAACATCGTTATTATCCTCTCGACCCCATAAACATGCTAACTCTTACTCTACACACCATGTGGTTTGTTCCCATCCATTTGATTGGTAAAGCTAACATGATTTTATTAAAAAAATTCATATTACCTTTCTCGTTTATAAAATTTAAGATATACTCTTTCCCTCTTCCCTACTCCCCCTCCTCACCTCCTTCCCCTCCTCTGTCTCCCTCAGTCGTCATTGACATCCAGCACCATCCCTCCCGCGCGCCACTCGACCTCCATCCCTTTCCTCCGCATGGCTTCAACATCCCCATTGTCCATTATCTTCCTCAATTAAAACCATAGATCCCACGTTCCCATCAACAACCTTAAACATCATCTTCTTTCGAAATCAAGAGAGCACATGTTTAATTATCTCAGAATCATCTTTTCACTTATCCAAACTAATGTGAATTTTATCCAAGGTCCAGGAAAGCGGTATGCGTATGCGTAGGATATGCCATCAAATACTGAATAAACGGTATGCGAGGCATATGCAGGGTATATGTAGTTCTACACGGTTTTTTAATTTTAATTTAAAAATAAATATCTATGAATAACATTACTACTAATTTGTGTATCCAAGTGGAGTTAAAAAAGATCTAAGAAAAGTTGTTCATGTTATATGGTTGAGTGTATGCTTTTAGTTGCCTAACATTTAATCACAAAAAAATTTAGCTGTAAAAATTTCACATATTAGATGATTTATAATAACAACACATCATCACACATACGTACACTACATGAGCAAAACCTCAACCGACATATATTAAAATATTTGACAATACATTGAATATACTCATGAAAGCAATACATGAGATACATGAAACATTGAATATATACACTGGTATGATGCATTCCGAATGTATTGAAACAAATGTCATATTCTTACAATTGAATGGAGGAAGAGACAGATCTACGTAATTAAGCAACTGAATGAGAGGATTGGAAAGTTGGAGATGCTGGAGTAGTATACGGGGCATATGCGGGACGCATATGCGGGGAGGGCGCATAATGCACCGATTCATGAAATCGGTTCGGTTTGCATGCCGCACGGGCATTTGCGGCCCATGTGACCGATTTCATGAACACTGATTTTATTCACATTATTCTGCGGACAACACCATCCAGGATAATGCTGTCCATAATAATTAAATTCTATTTAATCATCCTAAATTTCTTCTCTTTTCTTAATATTAAGATATATCTTAAATGAAACAATCCTTGAACTCTTTCAAGGACAGTGTGCCTTCTCCACGAATACTTGGAGATAAGGACAATGCAACTTATATGCCATATACAGCGACTTAAATAATGAGATCTAATTTTGTATCTAGATTTAGAAGACCTCTCGGAGATGTCTAATCATATCAAACAATGTACCAATCTTTTCTTTGTCTGTGAATCTTATTCAGATCAATATCCACCATTTGGACTATAAGATTAGATAACCAGTTTACCGAGTGGTCTTTAAAATCTAAACATGTTTCATCACTGCCTAGGAATGGAAGCATCATGGTATATAATCAATTACTATCACTTCACCCTTGAGTAGTCCTAATGCCCATACATCATGTATATTGGAAGACTGTGATTAATCCTGAAGTTCAGATCCTATTTGGGGTTGTCTCCTTTGTGGGATTATCAGTAAGTTTCTCATTCGATAATTGTGAGTCGCTATCGATCATATGCTTTCCAAAAGCATATATCATACCTTCAAATCATGTCTCGTTTCAAAAACAAGATGACCGACATTGGAATTTGATTTATCTCAATATCTCATGAGTGAGCTCATGTCTTCGATTCAGTAGTGAACCTGTATGATCCCTTTAAGAGATCGTATTACTCATCATATGTCCTTATATGTATCCAATCTTCAACTTAAATGTTTGCCAAATGTAAATAGTCAGGCATATAGTAATGTATCTGTCTTCGACCAGAGTGCGTGCCAGTATCGTGACAACATACGATAAATGTCTTGGTTATTCCAATCTCGCTTAGTCAACTCTTTAACCTAACTCATCCGCCACCTTCAAATCTCTATTCATATGCAAAAGATTTGTATAGAGAGGTCAATTGGATGTCAACCTTTGGAGTAAGGATTGCCATCTCCTTCTCAGGATGGAGACCATTTTTTCATAGTCATTTTTCAGCACGGTTGAGTCCTCAACCTAACCTTTTCCTGCATAGCCTATATGATCCAACGTTTGGATCAACATCTATATGATATCAAGATGGCCATAATACACAACCTTAATTGTACGAAGGACCTATTATGCAAACTATTCTTTGTTTTAGATTAAGGAGTAATTTGCAATAACTTTTATTGCATAATGGCTCACCATTGGCACTCATGTCCAACAATCTCCCACTAGCCCAAAGAGCTATTAAAATGCTAATCTTTAAATGCATACTCATGTGATAATCATAAGCCATGTAGATATATAGCTTGGTTAGTTGATTAGTCACCCCTGTCTGAGAGACTATGTCAAGTCCTTTTACACACCTTGCATATCCCTTGGTAACAGTGCTCACGTCCAATGCAAATATCGCATCTTATGCAACCAATACCCAATCATACTAAAACAATCACAATGCCTTGCACCACAACTTAGTAGTTAACATAATCAATAAGGGATTCTCTTATCTTTATAAGAATACATTTATGCTTGGAGATTTCCATCTCCTTAGGCTAAGACATAGTCTCAAGTGTTTCAAGGTTTTTGAAGACTTGGAGATTGCTATCTTTATAGTCTTAGTCCTTGAAGACATTTTATTACTTTAATTAAGTGTTTCATCTCCACAGTAGATTGATAATAGTTTTCTGCTCCCATTGCATGACAGATATCCAGCTTTTGTACATATCATGGCATACAACATGCTTCCTATGGCTGATGCACAAGGGCACACATCTATATCATCCATATCCTCAACACTTTGAGGTGCTATTCTTTTAGATAGGCCAATACCATATCCTAAGGGAATGAAGCCTTGCTTGGAATTTTCCATATGAGATCTATCAAAGGTATATCCTTGATGTAACGACACCTAATGCCCTCTTTTCTTTTCTTTTGAACAAATTAGGACTAAATGCTTAAGAGGCATCCTTGATGTCTTTTATTATCACAAAGGTATGCGATGATACAACTATCAAACACTTATCATTATCCTTATATCATTTCAAAGGATTTGAGTTTTACCTACATTTAGTACGATGAACCAATGTCGCACTACTAAGCTTCACATAGTTCATTCAAGATTCTATTTTGAAATCATAACCTTTATGATTTCATCTAGTCCGATGTCCTAACTATAAGAAGCTTGTTGGGCTCCTAGATAGAGTTCCTTACTGGTTTATATACTTTGCCTTAACTATGAAGCCCTAGGGACACTCCATTTGAATATCTTTCATTGAGTTATCCATCGAGGAATGCCATCTTGACTTCCATCTTCTAGATGTCGTAGTCAACTTGTAGCTATAGTTTTTTTTGAAGCCAACTTGTAGCTATAGTTATCAATATCTCGACATGCATAAGCATGGTCACAAGATAACAACTCTCATCATAAACAATGTCTTCTATCAGTGTATAGACCTAGACCACGAGTCGTTCTTTGAATGCCTTTACCTTCCCATTAGCTTTCCTCTTTCTCTTGAAGATCCGTTTACACCCAATAGGTTTGACCCCTTAGGTGGATCCTAGAGGTCCATACACAACATTTGTGTATGGATTCTACTCTAGACTTTTGTTGGTAACATCGATCTAATCATGTCATGATCCTTAGATGCTTTATCATATGAAGTTGGATCATTGCCAGACTCTTCCTACATATGGAATCCATGAATTCCAGGTGGTCTACCCAACTTCGAACTTTTTCAAAGAGGTATGGGTGTTTCAATCTTCAATTATCTTTTCACTTTTTGATTTACTCATTGTCCTCTTGGATTCTATGAATTCTTTGACTTCATTCTTATATTGACACTTAAGGAAGTCATCCTCTAAGATTCATATCCTTAGAGTGAAAGCATTGAGAATCTCCTAATTTCATAGTAGATATCTGGTACTGTCCTTTACATACCCAATGAAGTAGCATTATCTGGTGCAAGATTCCATCATATTCGCATGAAATCTTGCTTAGGATATATACTCCAATCTCTACCGCATATCCTCAGAAATAAAAAAGGTACTTGTGCTACGAATCATAATTTATATGGCCACGTCAAACATGATGCAGTTGTAGCTCCCTACAAATCCATTGAGTTGAGGTATTAATGGAGGATTTAATTCGGAAGAATATCCTTTCTCTATAAGGTATTCTTTGAATTCATCTCACATGTACTTACTACCTTGGTTAGATCGAATTCTCTTCATCTTACTTCTAGTTTTGGTTCTCGATCAAAATTATGGAATTTTTGAATATTACATAGTTTTTAACATGTAGCAAAGGAAACTCATACCATGAGTAATCATCAACGGATATCACATATTGCTAATGTTCATTATGGTAGGAGGGTCCACATACATCAATATGCACGAGGTCTTGAATATCTTCGCATCTTACACCTTGCTCGGAGAAGGGTACCCTGGACATTTTACTGTGAATACAATAGTCACAAGTAGGTAAGTTTTGAACTTTTAGACAATCTAAAGGCCCATCTCTTCTTACTAGTCTAATGATCTTATCAATGGACACATGTTCAAGTCTTGATGTCAGATCATCGTCATATGATCTCCATCTTCCTCTTGATCTCGAAAGCTTTAATTTACACTATTAGAATGTCAATGAACCATTCATTATTATTCTAATTTTATAGAATCATCTAGATGTTATATTACCTTTTGAAATATATCCATTATAACTCTTTTTGACATGCCTATACCAGAATATATGCCTTTCTCTAATAAGTTTAGAAATAAACAATGAATCTTTTCTAACATTTAGGTCATAGAGACATTATATAATGTCTCGGGCTTATAGCCTTATAGGTCCCCAGTTCGTTATCGAGGAAAACTGGCCCTAACAACTTGTTGGGTTTGGACCGGACTGGACCTGTTGGCCACCGCCCAAATTGGTTAAGCCCAATTTGTCAAGTGGAAATCCCCACATAATCCATACTCACACTTTGTGTGTTTTAGATGTGGGACTGAGTTTGAAGGTTGGGGTGTTACAACCCCTCCCCTACTTATATTCGCAACTTCCTCGTTGCGACATGACCCATCACTTATTCCTAGTGATAGTGGCGGCTACATGCTCTTGGTAACCTTTTCCTCCTACCTCTTTGTAGGGTAGTTCTACTTCTCATGTAGCCCTTTCCACTATCAAAGGAAAATTGGCTCTGATAAAAAAAATGTGCTATGCCTTATCCCACTATAAGTAGGGTCGGCTACATAGATTCTTGCTCAAATCCATGTTGAAAGATTCGACTATTTTTTACGCTGGCCGTCAACTACCTAACGCAACCACTACAAGAGTGGGATTCGAACCCTGATCTTTTGTGTGGTAGACACACTGTACTACTAGTAGACTATTAAGTGGGTACAAAATTGGCTCTGATACCATTTGTAATTTCCCGGGCTTAGGTCCCTGATCGTTATCAAGGAAAATTGGTCCTGACAATTTGTTGGGTTCAAACCGATTGGACCCGTTGGCCACTGCCCAAAGAGCTTAAAGCCCAAGTTGTCAAGTAGAAATCCCCACCATTTATAACCCGCACTCATATTTTAGAGTTTCAGACGTGAGACTATGTTTGGGGTTGAGGTGTCCAATTTAAATATCTCAGAATTCTCACTTCACATATCTAAAATACTGTGCATCTTATCTACATTATTCTGCGGACAACATTATTCATGATAATATTATCTATAATAATTAAATTCAATTTAGTTATCCTAAATTTCTTCTCTTTTCGTAATATTAAGATCTATCTCAAATAGAACCATCATTAAACGCTTTCAAGGACAATGTGTCTTCTCCACAAATACTTGGAGATAAGGACAATGCGTATATGCCATATATAATGACTTGAGTAATGAGTTTTGTCGAGATATATTTTATATTTCTGTATTTTTTATATATCTTTCTGTTTTTCTGTCTACTCTATGTAATTTGCCCACATGTCTCTCCCTATATAAGAGAGCCTAGGGCTCAAGGAATAAACATCTCTTTTGTTTTTCCCAACATGGTATCAGAGCGGCGGTCCTAGACTGGAGCTCCGAAACCCTAATCCTAAACCCACCTCAAACCTCTCTCCCACGCACATCGCCGCCCCCCTTCCACGCGGGCCGCGACCCTCTCTCCCATGCAGCCACGCCGCATGCGAGCACGCCGTACGACCCACCCGCCCTTCCACATGGGTCGTTGCCAGGGCCCGCAGCCCGTTGCCAGGGTTCGTCGCTAGGACCTAATGCCTGTGTGTCGCCGACCCTTGTAACTCCTCTCTCCAAGAGGAGTGCCGCCACCCTCTAGAAACACCGCCGTCGAGTCCTCTCTATTGATGAGATTGGTTGCATGAGTCTACACATGCAATCAAATCTCTCTATGTCAGTGTAGACAAGCCCTTGTCTAGTCTTCAACCTAGTCTTCTCGAACCGCCATGTCAGAAAGTAAGGTCGATATTCCCTCCACAGGCACCATCAGAGGTCCTGTGCCTATAGTAAAGATGGATGGGTCAAACTATGAACTGTGGGCTATGCAGTTCATGAGCATGATGAAATCTACAGGTAAGAAACACATTCTTACCGAGGAAGAACTGGCTTAGAAGACTGGGGTTAATGCCTCATGGGAGACGGATGATGCATATGCCAAGGTTTGGCTATCAGATACATTGGCCATAGAAATTGCCAATGATATACTCCATCAACCCACAATCAAGGCGATGTGGGATATACTTGCTGCTACTTATTCACATGCAAAGAATGATACAAAAATTCTACAACTCCAGCATGATATCTTGACTATTAAGCAGAATGGACGACCTCTCCACTCGCTATATACATCCTTGTGTGGGATGTTCGGGAAGCTCTATAGCTTCATGCCTCTCACGTGTATCCCTGAGCAGCAGAAGACTTATAGGAATGCCACCATGGTTAGTGTGTTCCTGATAGCCCTTGATCCTGAGTATGAGGCGACCCGTTCCAGTGTTCACAAAAGCGGACTGTGCGTCCGCATATGCGTATGCGGTGCCCTCAGCGCACCGCTTTCCTGAAGCACCCCATTATGCGCCATGTACGCGTATGCGAGCCACATATGCGGGCTGTGCGACCGCATACACATTTTTTTATTTTTTAAATTTGTGTCACGTTTTTATTGTGTTATTTGTACCATATTTTTTCTTGCTTTAGCATGTATGCCAACCAAGCATTTCATGACCATTTAAATCCATCATCAAAGTAGTTGTACTGCGAGATTGGAGTAAACACACAAGGAAGAAAAAGAAAAATATACTAATAATTTAGCAACCTAATTTTGTCAACTAATAGTTACTATGAATGCAATATATATTATATGTAAAGTTTGGTACTTTTGATGGAGGAGTTATAAATATTACGACAGAGGTAAATGGAATTATATTCAACAATAGCAGCATTTTGTGCACTAACTTTTTTATTTTGTTGGTTGTTGTCAATTATTTTGTGTGCTAACCGGTCTATTGAAGTATTGATATTTGATTGATAGAGATTGTTTTGAACTCTATATGAAAGTTATTTTTCTTAGATCTTCTGTTGGACCACAATTATATGTAAATTTAGTTCTGTTGTAGTTACTTTGTATTTATTTATTTATTTTTAAATAAAAAATTAGGAAACTGCGTAGAACCGCATATACCCCGCATATGCTTCTGCATACCGCTTAAGCGCTATTCAGTGACCTGTCCGAACGCATACGCATACCACTTTCCTGAACCATGACCCGTTCTCAGATTTTGGCAGACTCTACTATTCCTCCTATGGAGGAAGCCTTCTGCTGGCTCAGTCGGATCATTGTTCCATCTTCTACTGACAGTCAGACTTCTTCAACGATGGCGGTCTCCCGAGGTCGAGGAGGTTCTTCTCAATTTCGTGGATGAAGACCTCATGGCAGAGGAGGTCGTGTTCATCAGTCCTGCATCTTTTGCCATCGTTTTGGATATACCGAAGATACATGCTACTCTAAGCATGGATTTCCTGCCTCTGCTCGAGTAGCTGAGTAGATTGAGCCTCCGACTGCCTCCTCTATGGATCAATGATTTGATGATCTTGTAGCACGATTGAGGGGTATTATACCTCCAACCAATCTCGCCATATCTTCCTCGGCCTCTGGGAATCACTCTGATGTGGCTGCTTCAACCTCCTCCAGTACCTCAGGTAGTACTTATGCACTCACTAGCAGTTGTGGATCCGATGTTATAGAATGGATTATGGACTCCGGTGCCACGCATCACTTATGTGGTGATAGGGATCTACTTACAACATACTGACAGGTTCCTCCAGGACACATTGTGGTTATTGCAGATGGGACTCATTCCCCAATCACCGGACATGGGGAGATTAGTTTGAAACCCTTTATGCATTTACAGAATGCGTTGCATATATCTAACTTCTCTATGAAGTTGTTATCTTTTAGTCAGGTTTAAAAGGATTTACATTGTCGAGACATTTTTGACCCATCTTCTCTTGTATTTCAGGATATTCTTACGGGCAAGGTGATTGGGTCTGGCCGTGAGCAGGGTGGTCTCTATCACTTAACTCGAACTCCATATGCTGGCATATCTGTTGGACCTGTCTCACCCTTCATGTGGCACCTGCGCTTTGGTCATCTCCCGCTCCAGAAAATGTGTCGTGTCCTACCTCAAATCTCTCCTCACTTGTCCTTTCAATGTGAGGCTTGTCAGTTGGGAAAGCATCATCAGTCTGCATTTCCCAGTCGTCAGAGTTGTCGTAGTAGCTCTATTTTTGAGTTGTTTCATATAGATATTTGGGGTCCCAGTTGTGTTCTTGATCATCAGGGACAGGTTTTATCTTGTTGCAGTGGATGATTTCTCTCGTCTGTCTTGGGTATTTGTATTAAGAAATAAATCTTAAGCCAGAGATGTTATCAAAACTTTTCTCACTGAAGTACAAAATGTGTTTTCTTCTTCTGTGAAATTTGTGAGAACTAATAATGCCTTAGAATTTTATACCGATACTCTTTCCAATTATTTTTCAACCCAAGGTATTATTCGTCAGACATCATGTGCCTATACTTCCCAACAAAATGGTGTTGCAGAGAGGAAGCATTGTCATTCGCTTGATGTTACAAGGATTCTTCTCATTCAAAGCCGTGTTCGGCATTCTTTTTGGGGTGATGCTATCCTTACAGCATGCTATCTTATTAATTGCATTCCCTCGTCAGTTTTGGATGAGAAAATTCTCTTCTCTTGCTTTTCCTGAAAAGGAATTATTCTCACTTACTCCTCATATGTTTGGCTCGGTTACATTTGTCCATCAGTTGTCTCCAGATATTGACAAGCTCTCTCCTAGGGCTGTCAAGTGTGTCTTTGTTGGATACTCCAAGACACAAAAAGGGTACATGTGTTATGATCCACTGCACAAGAAGTATTATGTTAGTGTTGATGTCACCTTTTTTGAGTCATGTCATTGATTAGCTTCTTTAGACTCTGATAATGAAATAATACATGTCACCACTGCCATCACCACCTTCTTCACCGATACCGGCACCACCGTCACCACCACCTCCACCACCTACTATGGTCCTGGTTCCACCTTTGCCGCATCACTGTACCTGCCAGCCTTTTTCTGCTCATGGTCACCGCTCATCATCTAGCACACGTGAGGTATGTTCTGAATACATAATTTCTAACGACGGGTCTGGTGATCTACCTGAGCAAGGCACTATACATGAGACAAATGTGGAGGTTGTTGAGTTGGACTTACCTATTGCGCTTCAAAAGCAGAAGCGCAGCTGCGCATCATATCCTATTGCATCAATGGTCTCCTTTGATCGCTTGACTGGTGATTTCAGGAAATTTGTCGTTGCATTGTCGACCGTGGCCATTCCACGGAATTATCAGGAGGCCTTGCAGGATAATCGATGGTGATTAGCTTTGGAAAAAGAGATGCTTGCTCTTCAGTCGAGAGGTACCTGGACCCTTGGCCCCGCTCCTGTTGGGGCGTCTATAGTAAGTTGCAAATGGGGTTTCACGGTGAAGCAAAATGCAGATGGTAGCATTGAAAGGTACAAGGCTCGACTGGTCGCCCATGGGTTTACTTAGATATACAGAGTGGATTATCTTGACACGTTCTCCCCAGTTGCTCGCCATTCTACCTTACGTATTCTCGTTTCTATTGTTGTGGTCCTCGATTGGCCTCTGTTTCAGTTGGATGTCAAGAATGCCTTTCTGTATGGTGACATTCAGGAGGAAGTCTACATGCAACAACCATCAGGGCTTGCTGTTGAGGGGGAGTGTTCACAGGTGTGTAGATTCCATAAGGTAATCTATAGCCTTAAGCAGATCACTAGAGCTTGGTTCGAGAAGCTCTCATACTTGTTTGAGAAACAAGGGTTCAAACGGTCAAATGCAGATCACTCTCTTTTTACACAAAGAACCTCTAGAGGTATGACTGCTATTATGGTGTATGTCGATGATATACTCATTAAAGGAGATGATATGCATGGAATAAAGAGGGCGAAAGGATTTCTGGGTCGTGAATTTCTTACCAAGGATCTGGGAGCCGTAAGATACTTTCTGGGATTGGAGTTTGTCAGAAACCAACATGAGCTTGTGATGACTCAGAGAAAGTATGTTACTAACTTGAGTGACCCGGGTATTCTTGGATGTCGACCTGCGACTACACCCACGGATCCAAGCATGATGCTCTATGATGAATACTGATGAGGTGGACATAAGAAGATACAGAGAGCTAGTTGGAAAGCTTCTTTATATTACCATTACTAGACCTGATATTTCATTTGCAGTCACTCGAGTGAGCCAATCATGGAACAACCTCGTTGAGTTCATATGGATGCTATGCAGATGATACTAAGGTATCTCAAATCATCTCCAGGTACGGGACTGCTATTTAAAAGGGGTGACTCTATGACTATCTCAGCATGCGCAGATGCATATTATGCAGGGTGCCCCAAGGACAGGAAATCCACATCAGAGTTTGCTATATTTGTTGGAGATTCTCTCATCTCATGGAAAAGTAAGAAGCAAACTATTGTTGCTAGATCTAGTGCTGAATCTGAGTAGAAAGCTATGGCACCAGCATGTATATAAATGATGTGGGTTCGAGCAGTCCTAATAGATTTAAATATAGATGTTCCCCTTCCAATGTCTTTAGAATGCGACAATCAGGCTGCCTTATTCAATGCTAATAATCCCGCGTTTCACGAGAGGACAAAGCACATTTGAGGTCGATTGTCATATACACGACATGATCAAGAAGTGCTTCATTTCTACATCTTATGTCAGCTCAGGGGACCAAACGACGGATATTTTTACCAAAGCCCTACTTAGAGGGCTCTTCCAGAAGTGTTCATCCAAGTTAAGCATTATAGATATCTATGCTCCATCTTGAGTGGGAGTGTCGAGATATATTTTATATTTCTGTATCTTTTATATATCTTTCTATTTTTCTGTCTACTCTATGTAGTTTTCCCGTAGGTCTCTCCTTATATAAGAGAGCTTAGGTCTCAAGGAATAAACATCTCTTTCGTTTTTCCCAACAAGATTTAATCTCGTATCTAGATTTGGAAGAGCTCTCAAAGATGTCTGAGCATATCGAACATTGTACCTAATCTTCTCATTATTCGTGAATCTTATTCAGATCAATATCCAACATTTGAACTAAAGATTGGATAACCAGTCTACTGCATGGAATCACTAAAATCAAAACATGTTTCGTCACTCCCTCAGAATAGAAGCATCATGTTATACAATCGATCAAGATCACATCACCCTCCAGTATTCCCACTACCCGTACATCCTGTATACTGGAAGATTGTAATTAAACCTGATGTTCGGATCCCATTTTGGCTTGTCTCTTTTGTAGTTTTATCAATAAGTTTCACATTTGATCATTGAGAGTCGGTATCGATCATATGCTTTCCAAAAGCATAAATCATACCTTCAAATCATGTCTCATTTCAAAAACAAGACGAACAAAGTTTGAATTTGATTTATACCAATATCTCATCAGTGAGATCGTGTCTTCCGACTCAGTAGTGAACCTGTATAATTAGTTTGAGAGATCGTATTACTTATATGCCCTTATATGCATACCAACACATCGGTGTATAAACATGGATTATGTCATCAACATAATGGCCTGTCAAATGTACATTCTCAGACATATAATAATACATCCGTCTTCGATTAGAAGATACGTACTTGTATCGTGACAACATACGATACCAGTCCTGGTTATCTCAATCTTACTAAGTAAATTCTTTGACCTAACTCATCCGACACCTCCGAATCTCTATTCCTATGCAGATGACCTAAATGCTGAATCAAGAGGTTGGTCGAATGCCATCCTTTGTAGTAAGGATTGCCATATCCTTCTCAGGATGGAGATCCTTTCTTCATAGTTGCTTGACGGTGCGGTTAAGTCCTTAATCTAACCCTTTAGATATTTAACTATCATCAGCCTTTATGATCCAATATTTGGATCAACAATTGTATGATATCAAGATGATCATGGTACACGTACACAACCCTAATTGTACGAAGGGACCTATTATGAAAACTATATTCTACATTTAAATGAATGTGTGATTTGCAATAACTTTTATTGCATAATGGCTCGCCACAATCACGTCCATCTCTATTAACAATGGGACCTATTTAAATGGTCTAGTGGTAGAAGCAATGGACTCCCACTCCAATGACCAGGGTTCCAACACCACTCCCCCCCTTAACTAGTAAAAGAAAACTATTAACAATGCATTATAACCAAACACCCATATAAAATATAACTATAACTTAGGCAAAGCATATATAGATGCTAATGGGCTTGGATCAATTGATGATTGTTGCTCTACTTCCATGTGCTAGGTCTCACGAAATAGAACATCTTTCTGTGGTTGGTGTATTAGAGATGCTTTGGTTTCAGATACCGCTTCATAGTAAACTCAAGCCAACATGCCTATAAGACTTTATTGCGATTATAAAGCAACCATTAATCTTGTCAACAAACCCAAGCAACATGACTGACCCAATCATGTGGAAATTTATTTTAAAAATCATTTGAGAGTATGGATGCGAGAAATATTTGTTATCCTTTCGTTAAATTTGAACACCCACTATGTTACTAAAGGTCATCCCTTAATGCAACATGCGATGAAGATGGGCTAGCTACATGGCCTCAAATTTCAGCAAATTTCGGTCGAATTTCTGTCGAATATCGATATCCAGTCGAAATCGAAATTCGACTGAAATGACCGAAATATGGGGGTCCTAGTACAAAAAATGATCGAAATGACCGAAATTCCGATCGAAATTCCACTGAAATTCCACCGCAATTCTATTTTGGTCGATACCGAAATGGTGATCGAAATCGACATTTAGAGCCTTGGCTAGCTAGTCATTATTGCCATTTATGGAAGGAGTTTTAAATATTGTATCCGATTATAAGTAGACTGCGAGCATGGATTCATTTAACCCACAACCCTATTAACATTGCTTTGCGACCAAATATCCATCTGCATATGTAACTCTGACTTAGGTGAAGCATACATGGATGTTGCCTAGTCTGGATTGGTTGATGATCATTGCTCTACCTTACTAACCATATGCTAAATATAGTGCTGAGGTGGATTATTGTGTCGTGGTTATTGGCGCTCTTGTATCGGAAGCGCAAACGAGATGTAGGAAGCGGTAACATCTTCTATCTTAAGAGCAACAAAAGAGATGCCAGGCGAGTCTAAGGGAGGAGTTTTCAGCCAAAAGGAGGCTTGGTGTTAGAGGGGGTGAAAGAGAGGCTTAAAGTTAAAAGAGCTCGCTTTAAATCTATATGTATAAGGATAAAATAGAGAAAAAATGTCTCATGCTATAAAATAACGAAGAAGGAAGCAAAGAAGTCTGTAAGTGAAGCTAAGTCAAAATCTTAGGAAGTTTTGTATAAAAATATTGACTCTAAGGAGGGATAGAAGGGCATATTCAGATTGTTCGAAGCAAGAGAAAGAAAGACCAAAGATCTTTCTCAAATGAGATGTATTAATGATGAGGAAAGACATATGCTTGTTACTCAATCAAAATGATACAGAGACTCGATGGAAGTAGTCTTTTCATAAGCTTTTCCTTGACGAAGGGAATAAATAGATCACTTTAGGAGATCTAGTTAGTAATGAGAGTTATTTAAGTCGTGCAAAGTTATAGACAAATACTAATGAAGTAAAGGAGGCTTTGAAGTAAAGGAGGCTATGAAACCTGGAAAAGGTGTAGGACCTGATGACATTCCTATGGAGAGTTGTAGGTAAACATGGTTTGACTTGGCTAAAAAATTTACTTAATGTTATTTGGCAAAGCAAGTAAATGCCTGGAGAATGGAGAAGTATCGTGGTTCCTCTTTATAAGAATAAAGAGACAATCAAAATTGTTTGAATTACAGAGGCGTCAACTGATTAGTCATACTCATGGAAGGAAATATCGCGATAGATATATCGATATCGACATGGGACCGATATGTGCACCGATATGGCGATATATATCGATTTCCAGGCATTTTCTTCAGAAAGGCTCGTCGATATGGGCGATATTTCGTCGATATATCGTCGAAATATCGTATCGATACGATATCGAAATGATATCGATACGGCCTTCCATGGTCATACTATAAAAATTTGGGCATGTGTGATCCAAAGAAGGTTGAGACAAGTTTCCAAAGTAACAAAAAATCAATTCGGATTCATGCCAACTCGCTCAACTATTGAAGCTAGCTATACACCTGTTGGGGAGAACAATGGAGATTTTTTTGAGAAATAATGGGATGAACCTCCAATAGAGGCTCATCCAAGCATTTAATTAATTACTACAACACATGTTACATAAGCCAAGTTTCTAAAGGGCATTGACATGCTCAATTGCATTCTCACAGTAGAACCTTTCCCTTTTAAAGATAAAATTGTTTCTAGCAAGCCAAGTAGCCCACACATGCGTACACACACCCTGACCTTGCCTTCTATAAAGCCAAGTTAGTCTCTACCAAAAGAGCTCCAGAATGAGGCCACCCCATCCCACTGAATGCTAGTGATGCTTGCACTTGCCTAGACATCTCTTGAACCCGAGCATCTAAAGAGCAAGTTATCTAAGTCTTCGACTACTTAACCAAATCTCTCGCAAACTTCGTCGCAACTGAGAAAGATCTTCGATGTTCTATCCGCCGTCATAATTCGATCTCTTCTCATTAACCACGTAAAGGCTATAATCCTCCATGTGCGGAGAATGACATTAGCAAAAATAAAAATGTTAAGGTGAATGCTTGGTCATACAGAAAAAGATCAAATTTGGAATAGATGTGATTGGACAAAAAAGTTGATATAGTTCTGATAAATGATAAAACAAGAGAAAGCTACTTAAGATGGTTTGACCATTTGTAAAGGAGGTCGACTAATGCACTGGTTAGAAGATGTGAGATTTGAGAATTGAGATGCTGAGCCGGCTAGGAGAAGGCGATGAATGCCTAAGAAGTGTTGGAATGGACTATCTGAATGGATCTAGGCCCGAGAATGACCCAAGATAGATCTGAATGGAGGCAAGGAATCTATGTAGCTGACTCTACTTAATGTGGGAAAAGGCTTTGTTGTTGTTTATTGGTGTTTTGAGATACTCTGGATTCTGATAATGCACCATGATATTAAGGTTCAAAATCAACTCCCGAGGTTTTATTGTGACTTTAAAGTTGCCATTAATCTTGCCAACAATTCCATCGAACATTACATGACTCAACCAAGCATGTGTATATTAATATTGATAAAAATCGTTCGAGGAAAGATGGTCACAAGGCTAAGTTGTCCTTTCATTGAATTTAAAGATCATATGACACGTATGTTTACCTAAGACCTTCCCATTATGCGACATGCAATGAAGGTGGGTTTAGTTGGGCATGATCAACATCTGAGGGACGTCTAATATTGTATCTGTTTAAAGTAGATCTTGGGTGTTGATTCATTTAATCCCTATCCCCTGTAAATATTGTACACACGTATCGTTAATTATTAAATTGAATAAAAGAAATTCCTAGCTCCATGTGTGTGGTAGGGCATTTCCATCTCATGGTTTTGCATTCGTCGAGGACTTTTCATGTAAATTCTCACGTTCATGTGATTTGATCGTTGCGTGTTTTCCCCAAGTTATTGTAGCATTTTTACCTTTAATGTTATAGGCCTTAAATGTCGATTTCGGTCACCATTTCGTTGACCGACCAAAACGAATTTCAGTCGAATTTCGGTCGAATTTCGACGAAATTTCGGTTATTTCGGTCATTTTTTGTAATAGGACTCTCATATTTCGGTCATTTCGATCGAATTTCGATTTCGATTGGATATCAATATTCGACAGAAATTCTACCAAATTTCTCTGAAATTTGAGGCCATAAATTGTTGCATTTATCTGCATGCATCTTCTAGCCTTTGCTTGTTCGGATCTTTATTTTCGACCTTCGTGTGTGTTTCGACCTTCGTGTGTGTTAAGTTGCATCCTTGTGCTTATGAAATTCAATTTACTTACCAAGCAGATTGGCATACATTTGTTGAAAAATAAAGAGATCAGTCTGACATATTCATAATTTTCTTAATTCAAGCATGTTTAATTTATGCAGAGACTAAATTGAGTCGACCGTACACCTTTTTCTTCCATAATCCTAAATTAAGTTATATATTAGGTATTGGCAAGGTAAGCCTTTTTCTTCCTTGGTGTTTCTTGCATCTAACCCTCACAATTATTGCATTACTATCTTTACGTCTCTGTTGAGAAACTATAGCATACTTCTGGTTTCTTATTGATCTAGGCTTCCGATGCAGGTGACACTTGAAGCAGAAGTTACTAATAAAGGAGCTCTTGCACTATATGGTCGCTTAGGATTTATAAGAGCAAAGAGATTGTTCCGCTACTACCTTAATGGCGTCGATGCCTTTCGGTTGAAGCTTCTGTTTCCTCAATCCGTCCCAATCATGCTTATGCCATCCATTGTAACTGCCGACGGAGGCGATCATACATGTGAAGATGCATCTCAACAACGTAATGAGTCCTGATGCAACCACGTCCGGTCCTCATTCAGTTTTGATAACCTATATTATTCAGTTTCTTATATGTATTCCCCAAACGTATAAATCAGAAGAGTGATGTACCAAAATTGTGTTATTATATGAATGGGCGATAAGTCGAAATTATTTGTTCCCTTTTTCATGGCGTTTTCGAAAAGGAATATTAAATCCTTTTTTCTAAGCATTGTATCAAACAACCATGGGAGCAGGACAGCATCCCCGTTGTAAACTTCAACTATCAGTATATTTCCTGTACTTCCAAATAATCATTTCTTCTATTGATTTTTTTCCTTTTAGATAAAATGCCAGAAAGTCTTACTATTGATTGAGTGGGGGCTACAATTAGATCTCGGGTTGTACAGCAGGATGGATCTACTTCCCAATCACATAATAGAGTAGGAGTGATCTTGTGAGATGTTGCACGCATAAGATAGTGAGATGGTTAATCTCAACAACTCATTTTATCATCATTGATGGTTACGATATAATAATGTGTGGGATGTGCAAATTTTGTGTAAAAATCACTCCTAACATGTGCATCTTGATTGAGTGATTTCAACAATTCTAATACTTTTAAAATTTGATCATCTTGATGAATGGAATACAAGCCTCGAATTGTTGAATTTGAATGACACGATGTGATCTAAATCTTGTAAGGTTTCACGCTATTAATGATGGTAAAATGGGGGGGGGGGGTCTTTCCATTCCATTCGGCTTTTGAAAGGGGTGGAGGGCATACAGGCAACTTGTAATATCATTTGCCTTTTTAGTTAGAGAAACTCTTGTTTAAGTTTTCTTTATCTCGTTCTTCACAACTTTCTTATTTAAAACAAATATATTCAATTTGGTCTTTCTCCTTAAATTTTGTTAATCTAGAATCAATCTTAAAAAAATACTTGTAAGTTTTAAAATTAGCTATAGTTTAAAGAAATTGTTATCGACCATTGTTACATCCATTAAATTGAAATTGCTCAATACCATCTTGTCAAATCCCTTGTTGCTTCGAAAAACGAAAACACCTTTATCTTGGTGTTTATTAAAACATCCAATAGCATAATCTTATACCCAAACTTACATTTATTTGATGGTTAAAAAATGACAGGAAAATCACTTGTCACTAAGGTTAGGAAGAGTGAGTACTTTAATGGTACTAATTACGAAATGTGAAGTAGAAAGATCTATTTTAACCCGCTACACGATTGCATGCAATATATTATAGATAAATCAAGCCCCACCCTACTCGAAAATCCAATAATGGAGGAAATCATATCCGTGAACAATGGGGGAAAACTAATAGTAGGACTAGAAGTTTCATGCAGACACATATAGAGTTGAACCTGATAAAGATCTTTGAGGCATGTGAATCAATACACGAACTTAGAACTGCGGTTAAGGACAAGTATCACTCCAAGTCAGAAGTGAGTGTCCCTCTTCTTCTATACAAGTATAACTCATGTAGAATGAAGGAATCTGAAAGCATCTAAGAGCACGTAAATAAAATAACCGTTATGGCCAAGGATCTACCGGGCGTTGATTGTGTGATCATAGAGAGAATGCAAATAGAAATTATCCTAGGAAGTCTCCCATCGTCCTTCAACATGGATGCCACATCTTTGAGGATGAATGACAACATCAAGAGAGTGACAAACCTACCTGCAATTTGTCATTGAGCAAGATCTCTTGAAGTAAAATTGAAAGTCAAGATCTTTGAGATCGAGGAGGGAGAAGAAGAAGAAAAAACGATGCAACAAACAAAAGAAGATTAGGACCCTATAAAGCGAACTTCATAGGGAAAGGTGAGAAATACCCTCATGGCTCGTGTTACAATTGCGACAAATGATGCCTTGTCAACATCAATTTATCCAATAGGAAGAAACTAGAAAATTCTAAAGAGAATGAGAACAAATACTACAAAAAATTGAATTCGTAGCTCTTGTGGAATGCAACTCTACGGTCATGGATTGTGTCGAGTGGTGGATTGGCTCTGGAGCAATCCACCACATTGCCTAGATGAAGGGGGAGCTAGTGGCCTTTAGAGAGCTAAACAAAGGTTAACACATGATCTTCATGGGGAAAACACCTATTTAGATGTCGAAGGTGTTGGGACATATAGACTTGACCTGAGCGATAATATCATGGTTCTTCAGGATGTACTATATACTTCATGAATACGCTGCAACCGCATTTCCATTCCAACTCCGATTAAGAAAGATTTTGAAGTTCAATTTTATAAAAATGTTATCCACATAGTAAGAAGGATTATGCTACGGGTAAGTTTGTATCAGAGCATGATAAATTTTGTTTCATGTAATAACTTCTACTGAATCAATGAATGTCATTTCTGAGTACTCTATCTTTATTTATTTGATTATGATTTTAGACGTATGAGACTGAGTCATCCAAGAAATTTGAAGATGGATAAAATTATTAAATATGATTATTTGTCTAAGAATATGGAAACAAGAATATTGCCATGTGAACATTGTGTACTGGAAAATAACTAGAAAATACTTCTCGATGATAACTCAATCAACGGAATCCTTTGACTTCATCCATTTAAATATATGTGGACCATTGAGTGTTGTAACACATAGAAATAATGAACATTTTATAACATTGGTTGATGATTATTCGAAGCTCTACTATGTCTATTTCTCAGGAAGAAAGCATAAGCTTTTGAAACATTCAAGATATACAAGACAGAAGTAGAATAATAGAAAAACCAATTAGGACTCTTAAGACACATATAGGTGGGGAATATACCTTAAAAGATTTTGAGAAGTTATGTATTCATGGAGACATTTGTAGGTAGACTACAATGACTTATACAGAACAATAAAATGGTGTAGCTGAAGGAAATAATATAACAATGATGAATATAGTAAGGTGCTTGTTGTCAGTGTTGGACACATGAGCCTATGGCGAACCATTTTTACAATAAATGTTATTGTAATCTTTTTTATACATCTATAAAAATTATTTATGTTCATCCCTATATGAGACTAATGATTAAATGAACTTATAAAGTTCCTTAGTACAATTAAGTTTATGTACAATAGCCATCTTGATTACCATATAGTCGTAGATTCAATGGTTGAATCATAGAGGTTGGTGCTTGAACGATATCTAAAGAGTTAGATTGAGAACTCATCTAGCACCATCAAATGATTGTTAAGAAAGGATATCCAACATGAGAAGGATATGGCAATCATTACTCCAAAGGATGATATTCGACCGACCTCTTGATGTAGGTCCTCTACAAAAGAAAATATATTCGAAGGTGTTGGATATATTAGATCAAAGAGTTGACTGAACGAGATCGAGATAACCACAACCTATATCGTATGTTGTCATGATACATGCACGCATCCTCTGATCAGAGACATATGTATTGCTATTTATCTAAGTATGTACATTAGGTACACCATTAGGTTAATGACCTAATCAAGGTCTACACATTGGAGAGCTGGCATGCAACAAGGGTATGTGAGTAATACAGTATCTCAAAGGGATCGTACATGTTCACTACTGAACCAAAAGACATGAGGTCACTCATGAGATATTGAGACCAACCAAATTCCATCGATGGTCGTCTTGCTTTGAAAATATGAAAGGATTTGTAGGTATGATATATGGTTTTTGGAAAGCATACGATCGATACCAACTCCCAATGATCAAATGAGAAACTTAATGATAAAATCATGAAGAAGACAACTCAAAAGTGATCAAAACTTCATGTTTATTCTAGGTCGTCTAGTATGTAGGATATACATGTATTAGGAATACTTGATTGCGATGTGATCTTAATCGATTGTATAACCGTGATGCTTCCATTCCGAGAGAGTGATTAAATAAGTTTGGATTTTATTACTCCATTTAGTAGATTGATTATCAAATCTTAGTCCAAATGTTGGACATTGATCTGAATATAATTCCGATGCAATGAGAAGATTAGATATTTTATCTGACTTGATCAGACATCTCTGAGCGGTCTTCTAGATCTAGATATGAGATTAGATCTCAGTATTCAAGTCAATATACATGGAATATACAGTCGCCATATTCTTATCTCTAAGTATCTGTAGAGAAAGCACATTGTTTTTGAAAGAGTTCAAAAATAATTTTATTGTTGACAGTATCTGAACACGGTAATAATGATGACTAAAAATGATTTAATATAATTAATAATGTGGATATGATTTGTATTATTTGGACACATGTAGAGAGACATATAAAGATAATTAAATTCAATTTAATTATCATAGATATTATTAATGTAGTTAGTACTATCCACATTAATTATATTGTGAATATGATTCATAATATCATAAAGAATTTAATTGTAAATATAATCTACAATTTATTAAGTTAATGTGAATTGGATTCATATTTTACAATTAAATGTGAATTGGATTCATATTGCATAATAAAATATTTAATATTTTATGGATGGATATGATTCATAATTATCAATGACATGATTGAAATTACGTAAAATAATTTGGAGTTATTTTGGTCAAAATTCAAGCAATAAAATATGTTGCAAACATTTGGAAAATAGGGTGAGATTTGAGAATCTCATCAATAAGTAAAGAGAAACCCTCCATTCATATTAAGGAGTGGATGATCACATAGAGAGAGCCTCCATGGTGGTCGTCCATCCTAATTAGGATGGAGTCTCTCCTTCTTCCTTATTATTCTATATTTATTTGATTTAAGGATAATTAAATTTATTGGAGAATTTATTCAATTTATTTATTTATTTTGAATTAAGTAATTATTATTGGAATTTTTTGTAACAAAATCTAGATCATTGATTTCAATCAGGAGTGCATCCTAGCCATCCAATTTTGTATAAAAGAAGAGTGACCTTAGGCTTTTGTACACACAACTTGAAGCAATGAAACTCTCTCTCTCTCTCATACATTTCTAATCTCTCCTCTTCTCAAACCCTAGTGACCGTCTACTTTAGATTTTGTGAGAGCTTCACTATCGTCGCATTGTCGCTGTGCTGTCGAATCGATTGCTTGTGGATCTTCATCTTCTTCGGTGCCTCGTGCTTGAGAGGAACACTAAAGATCTCATGAGACAAAATCAGGAGGTTCCATGCTTGGATCATCAACTCGGATTACGGGAAGCACGCGTCTCATCCACGTACCCCCAAGTGCTCACTCCATCAGGTAGGACTTGAGATAGGAGGTCTCTTCGTTTAGAGACACAAGGATCGCGATCATTCTACAAGAGGTAAACCTAATACTTGTTTGTGATCAAGATGAAATGAAATGAGAATTATTCTCATGTCATGTGGTTTCATCATTTTTTTAAATTTCTGCAGCCCCTTATGACTAGTGCGACTAGTTGACCTAGATCGCTTAAGATGCGATCTCCGCACTTCCGTGATACATAAGGTGAATACTCTCATCCTTCAAATGATATCAGAGCCTTGGTCGAAGGTCTTGGATATGATCTAAATCTTAAGAGAACAATGATTTATATATTGAATGCGCGGGGACTTGTTGTTTTTGTATAGATGCATTTTTCGTATTCTTTTTTGCTCATATGAAAAGGCTATTGTTGTCCATATTTAAACAAAAGTTTGGGATACTCAAATTTATTTATAATGTATAAATATGTCCCAAAAAGTTTTATCAATGATTGCCATCAAAGGAGCATCGTTTTAAAAATCAAAAGTTCATGACGAAACCCTAATTCAAACTACAATAGTTGTAGTTCAACCTTTACGTGCCAAATCAACATTATTTTCTTGATATTAATAAACATTTAGGATCATTAAAAATATGTTGAGGTTCTTAAACTTCTGAGTGATTATTATATAAATATCAATTCATTCATCAAGAGCAAATGATCGATAAAACCTCATCATACAAATAAACTGCGTTGTTTTGAATTGGAATGGAGATGGTGTCTAGACCTGGTATGTTGACTTGGTTCCTCAATTAGCACCTTGCATGTCAAGAAAATGCTCCCTCACAACATAACTCGAGCGTCTGGTGATGAGTACCCATTCATTCATCTTTATTCCTTTATTTTATCTTTAAATTCCTAGATAGATACATGTAAATATATCTAACTTGTACAAATTAACACACTAATTGTTGTCCATAAATAGTATATAAATACCTATATTTAAACACATAACAAATGAATAAAGAAAAGAAAAATAAATGAAATATTGTAAATACCGACTGACCTTAAACTCCGAGACTAAGTCAATATCGACATGGTTGACAAGGAATAAAGTAGGGGGAGATAAGGGTAAATAATACAAACAAAATAACACAGACACCTAGAAACCCTAGGTGCCTAATACACTACATATATAGCCAAACTTACACTAATTTATATACACTCTTACACATATCAAATAAAGATATTTTCAACATGAAACATGTACATAAAATACATAGAAAATACACAAATAATTGCACATGAAAATAATGTGCACTATGAATGGGATACACAAAGGAAAAAGCAGCAAACAAAACTTCACAAATCCATATCTTCTCCATAAGAACTCAAAATCGACAAACTCACATTTATTTTATTATAAATTAACTTATCTATTTAATGAAGGTGGTTTCATAAAAAATAGAGCCAAGATACAAAAGTTGACTTTTTGGGTCTCATTGTATTAAATACCTATACATTTTACTCATTTTATTTATTCCTTATAGTTTTACTCTTTTTACATTTTTATATACTTGTAAATATCATATAAAAATATTAAAAATGCACCATAAAATAAAGTCATTAAAATGCATTAAATTAAATAATAGAATAAGATATATAGGTATATCATACACATAGTACATACCCTTAATTATTTAAGTATACAAATAAAATCTGAAAAATAGAATAAAAATATGTAAATATGTATTTAGACATATTATAAATATATAAAATATGAATACATAATAATAATATTTAAAATACAAAATAAAAATCAAATACATAATACATAGGTATTTATACCTATAAATACACTTGTAAAAATTAACACATAATAAATAGGTCAATAAAAGTAAATAAAAATCACCTAAAAATAGTACATAAAACAAGAGACAGTGATGTCGACAAATGAGGCGACATTAGTTGACCTAGGTCAGCTGGACCGTCCCCTTTATGGATGGTCCATGTTATGTTTTTTCCTCTTTTTTTCACTTCATTGTATTAGGTTCACAACACCCTCCTTGTATTCGGTACTCTCTTGACAGAGCTAGGCACGATCCTTAAAGAATAGGGCCCAAATCCCAGTTGGAGTACTGCCTTGTCTATCACCTAGATTCACAAAGCATTGGCGCTTTTATCGTACATGGGTGAGTAGGACTTCGTCTGCTTGCAGACATAGTCTGAAGTATTGAGCTTAGGCCATCACTTCACAGGGGTGTCTGTCTCATTGTTCCACATCCGAATAGGGTTGTGTCTGCTTGCAGACTCGATTTCGAAGTATTGATTTTGCCTATCAACTTCCCCTCTACTTCTTTTGCCGAGTAGTGGTTCAGATTCGATAACAAGGACCTTTAAAATGTAAATGGTACTAGTTACAGAGGTAGTGGGCAGTACATGATGCTTGTAGGTCAGTACTCACTCGCCTATAGGATTAGCTGCTAAGGACTAAATCGATAAGAATGCATGATACAATCAATAAAATTGACAAGATAATCACCAAACTCCTATAGCTCATTGTGTTGAGTTGGTAAATATACCCTTGTTTTGAGGTTTGGCTGATTAGTTTAAAGCAGGTCAAGATTAAAATTACCCCACACCTTTTTTTTCACCTCTATTTCTTCCTTGATCATCTTGAGCCTTCTCTTCTCAATCCCTCTTGAATTCTTCGTATTTTCATCTACTCCATCAAATCACTTGTCTCCCAAGATGTCTCATCCACGATGGCTTTGTTCAGATTTTGCAAACATCTACATTGGTTCTCGGATGCTGACATCTTTAATAATACAGGGTGATATCCAAGAACTGAGTTAGAACTTTGTGGACTTCTCTTAGGACTCCTCGATTGCCCAATTCAGAGGTTGAGATGACTCTTGTCCCGATCTTTCTCCTTTCACAACCTTCCTTTCGCCAATAAATCCATTGTTCGAGATAGACTCTCATCTCAAACTTGCTCCTTTCTCATCTCGAACTTGCTCCTTCTTTTTTGAGGATTGACAGAGTTCTATTTCCCAATGTAGATTCCATACCCAATCAGGAGCCCAAATTATAGTTGTATTTTGAGATGGCTCCCCAGAGATGTGATAAAGGGCCGAGTTTGGACGACGACGTGGATCATAATGAAGTCAACATACAGTTGCTAGCATCAATTCAAGCCATTCAACAACAGTTGACAAATTGGGCGTGAGGAGGGACAAAAAAAGTCGATGAGGAGAGGATGAAGCACACCATGTTGGGAATGAGGATGAATAGCCTGCAAGAAACCATGGAGGAAGAGATGAGAGGGGAGGACTACCCAAACCAACTCCGAAAGAAACCTACAACCCTGGTGCTAGCCAGGTAACTGAGTGGATCATAATACCTACGATCCATGGACACTTTGAGTTGAAGCCAACATTGCTCCCTCTCTTGCTGATATTCCACGACAATACCAACAAGGAGCCCTACATTCACCTACAACAGTTCAACGGAATTTACAGTACCATGCACTACCCCTACATCCCGGTGGAGGTAGTAAAGATGACTGCCTTTCCTTTCAGCCTTAAAATAAGGCATTGTATTGGATCAATCACTTGTGGAAGGTGGTGATGACCTGGGGAGAATTCAAATCAGCATTCCTACACAAATACTATCCCTTTGGTTGTCCGAACCAAATGCGATTGTTGATCTCAAACTTCTCCCAAATATCTCACGAACTGTTTCACGAGGTGTGGGAAAGATTCAAAGATCTTATGGAGAAGTTCCCCCATCATGACTTGTTGAAGACCAGCCTGGTCCAAAACTTCTTTGGGGGATTGCACCAAGAAAGCCAATGGCTCGTGGATGTCGCGTATAGAGGATCACACTTCAATAAGGATGAAGATGTCGGCAAATCTTCGAGGAGATGGCTAAGGGCTCAGTTGCCTTATTTTCATCCCATGTGTTCCAGAAAGTCCCATCGATCTCGCAAAGCCTATCCATGCGACATCGTATCATGTAGAAGAGAGAGACATGAGTTCCAATCTCAGCATTATAAGGAACCATCTTTCTAAAATTGGTATCTTTGAGAAATGATCACAAGAACTTGATAAATTAGGCATGTGGTCGAACTCCATTTTTCAGCGGCATACAAGTGATAGAAAAGAGAAACAAGTTGCTTGATAAGCTCAATCAAATATTCAGGCTGCTTGAGATTCTAGTGAGCACAATCAACGCATGCTAGTCTATGAAGGAATAACCCCATCAACAGAATCAAGGGACACACTAATCAGTTCAGCACGTGTACTACGTGCAGACACCCGACCAGGGATCATCGCCACAATAGTCGATGGTTGTGTACCATCCAGAGCCCCAGGCTTATTCTAAGCCTTTCTATTCACCACCTCCATAAATTCAAGAGGTGAATGTCGCGTGGGGTAACGAGCAAGCACTGACCCATCCTAGAGGACAATCTTAGGGTCATAATAAAACCATCCAATCATTCAACCCACAAAAGGGTGGACGGAATTTCCAACCGCACCAAGCCCGCCTGCAATCTCCACATCAAGGAAACAACTAGAGACAACATTACGGTACTAGCATGCGACATATCGCCAACCATACCATCAACAACAACCGGCTGCTCAATATCAGAACCACTTGTCCTCTCCTCGATAGCAATTGATGAATATAAGATTAATCATATTATTTATTATTCTCATAGCTTATATAATTCAATAAAAATATCACTAATTAGCCCTTATAAACATATAACACTTTAATTATAACTAACCCTAATTATTGTAAATAATTAACTTCATTTTTTATTTATTTTTTGCTTAAAAATCTTTAAAAAATAGATAATTATTGTATATATTTGTTTTGGCTTTCTCTCTAAATTTAATTTAAAAATAGAAAAAGTTTTAAAAGAAGTGTTTTTAATTTAGTAAAAATGCTTGCAAAAATTGTAGCTTGTATATATGATTTATTTTGGCTTCTTGTTCAACATGAAACTTGTAAATTGAGATCTACAACTTTCATGTTTTACACTTTTTTATTTGAAGACTGTATTTTTTTTGAATTTTCTTTGTTTTTCTTATTTCTTTATTTTCCTATTAGGTCACGTGACACTCGTAGCTCACATGGCCCACTTCTTCTTTGCCACCCGCCGCATCCCTACGCCGTCTGATCCATCTGGATGGATTGGATCCTTACCGTTCCCCCCTCCCCCAACCGTCTTATCTCCTTATTATATTTAATCCCCTTCGCACCTTCCCGCTTCCATCTGGGTTGTTGGATCAAATGCATCTTCGAGCTCCAGTAACCGCCCCCTCTTCACGCACACCTCATCAACACCCTTGATCCTCTCCCATTTTGTCCACTTGCTCCATGTCATCACTCCTCTCATCACCACCTCTACATCAAAGACCTAACACCCCTCTATCTCACGTAACCATTACTCCCTCAGGATCCTATCTCTATGGCCGATACATAACCGTTACATGCACTACCTCCACCTCGCTTGTAACATCCATATCCACCTGCAAAAACACCTTCCCCAACTCCACTTCAGTTGCCCACCGTTACACGAGCTTAGGTCTAGCGCCTCTCCACCTATCTATGATAGAGAGAAGTTGGGTCGATGACGCTCTGAAAACCACAAGCCCCAATGAGACCCATGGCTTGAAAGCCATGTCACAACCATGGACACAGATGTTGAGTTGCGTGCCTCAGCTGAGCACGCCCAACGATGATCAGAGGCTCAACTCAATCCTCAACCTAAGATCCCTCTCTGCCATCTCCCCTCTCGATTTTCTAGGTAAGTCATTCTTTATTTTCTTTGTTTTTTCCTTTTAGTTACAAGCACACAAACCCTCTCACACTCAATTGATCGGCTTCCCACCTTCACAAGACTCCATCCATCTTCGTGCCACCCTACGATCATCTCCTCCCTTCTCCAGAAGCCCTAACCTCTTCTCTCCCTTTCCTCTGCCACTATAGTGGAGGAACCCACACGGAACCCCACCCTCTCTGGAACGTCCTGGGATTAGGTCTCCGGTCTGTTATTAAGGAAAACTAGCCCTGATAACTTGTTGATTTCGAGTCCAAATTGGACCCGTTGACAACCACCCAAAATGCTTATGCCCAAGTTGACAAGTAGTAATCCCCATCTCTTATAAGCCATACCCACACTTCGTGAGTTTTAGGTATGGCACTATGTTTGGGGTTGGGGTGTTACAACCTCTCTCACTTATATTCGCAACGTCCTCATTGCGACATGGCATATCATTTATTCCCAGTGACATTGACGGCTGCACGCTCTGGGTAGCCTTTTCCTCCAACATCTTTGTAGGGACGGCTCCACCTCTCGGGTAGCCCTTTTCATTATCAGAGGGAACATGGCTTTGATACGGGCTTAAGCATTTTGGGTGGTTGTCAATGGGTCCAATTGAGCATGTACCCAACAAGTTGTCAGTGTCAGTTTTCCTCGATAACGGACCAGGGACCTAAGCTCGGGACGTTAAAAATGGCATCAGAGACATGTTCCCTATGATAGTGGAAAGGGATACCCGAGAGGTGGATCCACCCCTACAAAGAGGTTGGAGGAAAAGGCTACCTAGAGCGTGCATCCGCCACTGTCATTGGGAATAAGTGATGTGCCATGTCGCAATGAGGACGTTGCGAATATAAGTGGAGGAGGTTGTAACATCCCCAACTCCAAACAAAGTGCCATATCTAAAACTCACGAAATGTGGGTGTGGTTTATAAGTGATGGGGACTACTACTTGACAACTTGAGCTTAAGCATTTTGGGTGGTTGTCAATGGATCCAATTGGGCATGTACCCAACAAGTTGTCAGGGTCAATTTTCCTCGATAAGGGACCGGGGACCTAAGCCCGGGACGTTACACTCTTCATCCCCTTGGTTCCCCACTTCACTCGCCTCGAACTTACACACTTGCTTCAGCTATTACTAACATATTTACAGGTCTAACTGTCATTGGTCGGAATCTTCAACTCATGTTAGTTCTAGAGCAGCTGCTCTGGCGGTGCTCCATCGACTTGTTGTTTCGAGCATCGTTAACAATTGATGGACTCTCCAAGACATTCACCAGCCCTTCACAAAGGATATACAACCATCAACGCATCAAGTAGATATCGAAGGAGGAAAGGAGGGGTTGTTAGAGCGCAACCATGTCCATCGCAAAGAGTCAGAACAATAGGAGGTACTCAAAGTACAAGTACCCTTCGATTGTTTTAATTGGATAGATCAGATCTACCCCTTTCCTCCGTTCTCGTGTATTCATGCTCGGTGGGATCGAGAAGAGACGAAATGACTCGAGCCACCGCATGGCCCGAGGCTACCTGCGACAGAGCCTACCTGCTCGAGCCTCAAAGTGTGTGTTATGCGCGTGAGGGGGGTGGGTAATTTGTAGTTGAAGTCCACAGATTCTTCAAAATTACACCAAGGTCCTAGTGCGTGCGCCTCATGTGTCATGCTTGAAAACTTTGCATAGCCACTCCTCCAAGTTTCTAGAATTGGAAAAATACCCTTTGAGGGGCCTTGTTGTGATTATTTTGCATTTACCTTCATTATGGCCATGGACTATTTCTTGAATATCTTGAGTATCCAAACTCCTTTTCCATTGATTTCAATTTCGTTCTATTTCTTATTTATATCTACCTATTGACATTGTTTATTTAAAGATATGACACTTAGAATCACATGATAAAAAATAATATATAATGTATCATGTTTCTTGTTCATTTAAGTGTCATTTTATGTTATTGAAATTAATTTGATGAATCAGATGATCCTGGAATTAATCGCCCTTGTTTGCTTAATTATCTCATTAACTTAAGGTGCTTACTTGTGCCTTAGTCTAGGTTTGAATCTCAGATCCTTGTGTAGCATTCTGTTGCATCACATCTTTATTTTAACTTGCATAAAAAAACCAAATAAAAAATGCATTCTGTTCATTAACATACATTGCATCTTTGCATGCATCACATTATATTGTGCAATGTGTTTGTTTGTTGACCTAGGTAGATAATTTAATCGCTTAATTTGATCATTGAAATCTAATCAATCACTGAGATAGCTTGTGTCCTTATGTTCGAACTCGGTACACTAACCAAGTAAAATTCTCCTCACATTCAAAAGTGTGGTATGTGATGAGTGTGAAATCCGCCTCTTTAATAATTAGGAATTGTAGTATATGAGGTGAAAAATGGTTTGTCAAAAATCACAATCTATGAATGTTGTGCAGAATTTTTCGTGGCAAGTCTACCAAGGTTGAACACAGGGAACGATGATTTTTAGTTACGTTGTTTTAAATTAAATTAAATTATTAATTAATTATTCAGTTAATTTATGTTGGAAGAATATAAAAAATGCAATGCAAATACAAAGAAATAAACAGAGATAATGAAGCACCGGATCTGTGAATTATAAGATTCAATACTCGAATAAATTGATTAATTAATCCTAAAAAACTGTCACAGATGAAAACGTATAATTTCAAGTGAAATAATCAAATTAATCCCAGTATGTCAGGTAAATAGATCAATCGATACTCGTAATAATTTAGAAGTAGAATATATGGCTTTAAAATTTATGTGATTCAATTCCTCAAATAATCGTCAATAATATTAAAGGAATAAATCTTAAATAATCTCCTACAAAGGTTGAATCCTCAAGAACATTATTAATAGTATAAGAGAATTAAATAAATTCAGGTCCTCGCACTTAAATCCATGTAAATAAAGTCTATGATATTCTCAGTTAAGAAAGGCACAAATACATAAAGATGAAGCCTCCATTAATCAAAATTCTCCTCAAATGATAATCATCAACAAAAAGTCTCAGATCTATGCACAAGATATGTAATATGAAAGAGCATGAAAATAGCTTTAAATTGGCACATTATATGCTAAAATCGGAGTTCAAATGAGCAAGATATGCTAAAATAAAGCTCCGGGGATTGAAATACAATAAAAAGTTAAGTTTTCTTCTCAATTAGGTCCCTAGAGGACTTACTTGTAATTTCTAAAATTCAGCTGAAGTCTTCTGCAATTTACCCCTAGCGGGGGTATTTCTACAAATAAATAACGTTGGAGGGCCTTCTTATAATATTCCCAATGCGTCATGTGACACTGATGTTAGAAAACAAGAGGGTCCTCTTTGTCAGGAGGAAGGCGAGGGGCGTGGGTGCAATCTACCCCTACGCACGTACGTTGTACGTGCGCCTGGAGGTTGGACTCCCTGATAAAGGCTCGGATGGTGAAGCTGAGATTCAGACTAGACTCGGTGCCCCGAGTCAGAGGCTCGATATTCTGAGGCTACCTGGTGTGGGCAGGAGGTCCGAAAGGCCCGAGCCTCGAGGCTAGGATCGAGGCTCGGGTGGGGGATGTGGTAGCAGCGTGAGAACTGTTGGATCCCCTGATCCAACAGCTGACGGCAGTCAAGAGCTGCGGATGGCGAAGCACGAGGTGGTGATGAAGACCTGGGGACGATGGAGCGCGGGGAGGAGCGGGGGCTCCGATGAGCGGTGCGCGGAGGCGTATGATGGTGACCGGCAGAGCCGCTGGTGGTGGTTAGTCTCGGCCTCAAGCATCATACGCCGGTCAAGCGAGCGGAGTGAGGGCGGTGGCAAGCGGAGTTGATGGAGGACGATGGCAAAGCGTGGTCATCTGCGACGAAGGCAAAGGGTGGAATTGGCAGGCGGAGAACCAAGCGTGGCTGGGGCAGAGGCGAGCGTACAACGAAGAGAGCCTACAGACGATCACGAAGGCGTTGGCAGGATGTTCCTTGTACGGTGGTGAAGCATATTCGCTGGAGCGGAAGATGAGCGGGAAAAGGGAAGCGGAGCCCAAACCTTTGCAAGGTCGGCGGTAAACGGAAGTTGTCAGAGTGAGGTGGATTTGTAATGCAATGGCATCGGAGTGAAGGTGGCGTGCGATTGGGCGTAGCAGGGGAAGAAAAAGGAACCGAGGAGGAAGGATTGTACCTGGAAGTAGATAAATAGGGATATCGATTGGGAGAGGATCTCGGGAGGGAGCTCCGATCTTGGCTTGCGTACGACGAGCTAAGCAGCTCGATAGGAGTCTGGAACAGAGCTCCTTGGAGCTTCTGGATCTCGTCGAGGTTGTTGGCTGTTGTCACCGGCCTATGGAAGAAAGATTGGATGGGTTGTGCAGACGGTATTTAAAAGGAGGTGCGTGGAGGTGCGTTACACAACTAGGACGGAATGACTGACGAGGGGAGGAGTGATGGCAACGACACATAATGGCCGACGGGGCTTAATGGCAGCGGGAGAGCAGGGGGTGGGGAGGGGGCGTGGGAATGACTAGGGGAAGGGGGTCACATGCTATGCACGTGACCCAAGGGGAGGAGGTAAGAGAGAGGGAGTGGGGTGAGTGGGGGTGCCATGTGGCATGCCCAGAGGCTGCCATGTGTCACCCCTAAAAAAAATTTAAAAATAATAGAGAGACGAAAATAAAAAAGAAATAGAAGAAGATCTTGGATCATAACATTTCCTACACAAAAGTTGTTCATCTGGATGAGATCTACAACTTTCATGAAGGATCCAGGAGCAGAAGAGGCCATTTGTGTGAAGTGGTATTTTTGGTGATTTTCAAGTGTATAGAAAACTGATTTTTTGGAGTTTTGTACATTTTTTTTAGTTTTTTTAAAGAGAATAAAATTCTAAAAAATATGATTAAATATAAGAAAATTAATTACACACTAATATACTTTTTTATATTTTAATAAATAATAAAATAGAGAAATAAAATAGAAGTACGAAACACATAATTTTTGTACAGACTCACAACAGACACTCGAAAATGGTCAGTTTCTTTGTTTTCAGTCTTGAAATAGATTTGGATTTTTAATCCATTTAATAAAACCTTCATCAAATAACATTATTAAAGAATAAATAAAACTAAAAGGGTTAATTATATACATAAAAACTCAAGTCAAAAATAGCAAAAAGTTAAAATGCTCAAAAGAGGCCCAAAACCCAACTTGTACATACGAGCTCCAAATTTTACGAAATAGGTCTTGTTTTGAAGGTATATAAAATTGGATTACTTTAAAAGTGAGTAAAACTAAAATCGAACATTGTATGAGAGAGATATGCACGTTTTAATCCGTCAGATGTGAAATTTGACTTCGGGATTATTTGACACTTGTTAGAGTTAGTAATTTTTGTATTTTTTATTTAATCTTATTAGTAATATCTACACAATGGAGTGGTTTGGGGTTAGTCAGAGTTAGGATGACTTAACTAAAAATATGAGAAGTTAACATCTTTTTAGGCTAATTTACACTCGGGATTTTTAATGCAATTATGCATGATGAAATGCAAATATTATTTACAATGTATGTATGATAATGATGCTCTATTAATGATTATGTGCAGATGAATTTAGGGAACATAGCCTAATTAACAAATTTTAGCATGATGAATATGAGATTCATCAGTCTGATGAGAGGATCATTTTCACTTCTTATACTACGAATTCTTAGAGAGTTAAAAATACGGCTCATTAGATGGCGTCATTGTCGAGGACACGATTCATCCTTTTGATCTCTTAGATTTTATTGTTTTAATTGAGTTGATTATTTTTTATCTCTAAGACAAACTCTGTTGCATGTTATATTTGTTTTAAGTTGTTTCATTGTTATTTATGTTCATTATATTTCTTGATTGTATATTTAATGCATGTCATCTGTGGCAGGGCCTACGGAGACCGAGGACACTTGGAAAACATGGAGGTGTGGAGTCAGGAGCTTCGGTTGTGAGGAGCCGTAGAAGCATCTTCTTAATCATCATGATATTTAATTAGCATTCTTGTGGTGTATATAAGTGTGTAATAATTGCATTTCTGGCAGTCCTCATTCAAGGGCTCGCATGTGTATTCATGGACATGGACATGCATATGGTGTATGGAACTTGTTTCACCCCAATCTTGGTGGGGCTCCACATGAGTGTTCGATCTAGGGTTAGGCACGCAACTCTTTGAACATTTTTATTCTATATCTTATTGTGATTGATCGTAGGTAGGATACAATAATAAAAATCTGGAAGACTTACTTTATCTCATTTGATTCATGAGACACACCAAACATTGATCTACTTAGCCAAAGTCAATTCATTTCTTCCCTCTAATAGTATCATGTGTAGGTACGGTTTCACTCGACTTGCATGCATCTAGTGATAAATTTAATTCGGTCTTGCACTTGCATGAAAAATCTAGAGGCACCGTAAGTTTTTCTCTTAAGCAAGCATCATGGTTCTATCGTATGAATTGGCTTTTTCTTGATTTCTCTACCTTGATTCATAACTTAAAATCTAAATGGAATTTAGATTGGTTGTTAGACGATGACTGCTTGAGTGCATGCTCGTAGTAAATTCAGTGGAAACCTAAGTTGAAATCGAGATTGATAATGCATGTCAACTTTAATAAAATGGAGTAAATTTACACATGTATTATGGGAGAGCAATACCTACATTGTATGCAGGATGTGTTGCATGTTGAGAGGTGAGGATGTATCCCTAGGATAGTACCCAAAACCTATCATAAAGACATGCATAACGAACTGAAATTTTAGATGATCACCAATAAAACCGACAAGATAAAATGTCCAACATTTGTTGATCTTCATGTGTGCGTTGGTAAACTAAGGGTGTTTGCCTAAATGGTTGAGTGTTGATTGTGTATTCTACCCAATCCTCCCGTAACCCTAGAAACTCCATCATTCTATCTCAATAGATTCATTCATCTCCGAAAATTTAGCCATATTGTGATCCATTCCACTCTAACCCTAACTGGTGTCCCTGTTCCACATCCTTCCTTCCATATTCAACATACTTAGGCTACCCTTCACCTAAATATAGGGGGAACCCTGTCCATTTCTAAGTGTTCACCTCGGGTTCCTACATCTTCGTTGCTTATCTCTATCCTTAGGCTCTTCTCAACCTAAGTATGGGGGAAACCCGATGTCGAGATCAAGAATTATGGGATTTTTATTTGAATTATTTAACAGCAAAAGTGAAGTGTTGATGTGATCCTGAAAATTCCCAAGTCAAATAAAAATTATTCTAATAAAAGAATCAAATCAAGCAAAGAGGAAATACTAAGAAAGAAATAAAGAGTGCTATTTATTTTACCTATATAGCCTTACATAAATCGATGTATGTACATTATAGGTATAGTATATCTATGTACTTTATTCTTCTATTTATTTTAATGTATTTTTCATGACTTTATTTTTTATTTATACTTATAATATATTTTAAAAGATATTTACAAATATTGAAATATATAAAAAGAGTAAAAATATAGAAATGAGTAAAATGAGTAAAACGTCTAGGTATATAGTACAATGGGACCCAAAAATCAACTTTTACATCTTAAATCTATTTTTAATGAAACCATCTTCGTTAATAGATAATTTAATTTCAACGAAGGTGAGTTTGGTTAATTTTGAGTTCATACAGAGTATATATTGATCATTATTGTTCTGTGCTTTTTCATTTATTTGTCTCAGTCATACTGTATCTTATTTTTATATTCAAATATTTTTTGTATTTTTGTATATTTTTGTGTACATGTTTTGTTTATAAAATATCTTTATTTGAAGTTGCTAAGAGTATGTAGAAATTAGTGCAAGTTTGGCTATATATGAAGTGTAGTGGGCACCTAGGGTTTCTAGGTGTCTGTTTTATTTTTTATGTATTTATTTACCCTTATCTCCCCCTACTTTATTCCTTGTCGACCAAGTCAATATTGACTTAGTCTCAAGGTTTAGGATCAGTTAGTATTCACAATACTTCCTTTATTTTCTTTTCTTTTCTATTCTTTATTCATTTATTTTGTGTTTAAATACATATATTTATTAGTACGTTAATTTGTGTAAGTTATATATATATATACATGAATTTATCTAGAATTTTAAAGATAAAATAAAGGAATAAATGTGAATCAATGGGTTCCATCACCTTCTCATATATCCCTTCTTCCTGCACTCATAGCATGTGGGTGCATCTTCATTGTCTTCTCTCTTGGACTTGAAGCTTTTCTTATTTCCCATAAACTTGTTAGTTTTTGTTCTTTGTGATTTTAAAAACGTCACACACAAAAGATTATATTGTAGTCTCTCACATATTTTTTGTGATTGCAGGACTGCAAATGTGGATTACAGCTCGATTTGACTTTGTTACAAAGTGGTGCAAAAGCTCAGTCTTTTCATTTCTTTCCTTTCTCGGAATATCAAATTCTTTTAATGAACTGATCAATCATATTATTCACACTGATTTGTCATACCTTATTGTTATACTTTCACTGATCAATCACTCCTTATCGATCATGTCATTTAAAATTATCGATCATGTCATTTAAAATTATCGATCATTATTTGAATATTATTCAAACAATCATTAATTTACCGATCATAGATATTTAGTTGGTCGACCAATTACAGTTGATCAATCATATTTATTAACATGATCGATCATATTTATTAACATGATCAATCATTATCAAAGAATCTCATTTGATTTCTAATCAATTTTTATTTCCAATGGTCGCTTTTCTGTATAACTCCTATATAAAGGACCCCATACCCATCGTTGGAATACATGCCATTCGAGTAATCACTCTTATTTTCACTAGAAAAGCAAGAAGCTCTCTTTGAGTGATTTCCTCAACATTCTTTCTCCTGTTCTTCATTTTTTTCGGTATTTTGAAAAGAATATTCGTGGTAGTAAAGATGCGAGGCAAGTTTGTTCATATCAATAGTATTCGATTCGCTAGCCAACCTACAAGTTCGTATGCATTAGTCAAAGCATTTTTGATAGACTCATCTAAATGTGGTGATATTATTATATTATTTGATATTGCTTATCTATCTTCGACTGGATGAAAGCAACACTACAAGGAAAACAAGTTGTGGCTACAGAACTATGCTCATGGATGTGGGGTTTGTGGTCATGGAATTGGGCTCTGGCCACAACACGTTGTGGCCAGTAGCCATAGCCATAAGTCTCGTTGCGAGAGTTCTCTAACCACGAATATGTCATGGCCACTAAAAGTGACCACAGAACTTGTCGTGGCCACACCTCTTGTATGAAGACTTTGGCCACGGATTGTAGCTACGAGAAACTAGTGGCCACGGAATTATCGTGGCCACAAGTTTCCATAGCTACATTCCGTGGCCACAACTCATTTATCTTGTAATTCAAGATGATCCGCTTATGGGCATCTGCTTCTCTGATCATATCATCTAAGACTTTCGAGTTGATCGCATTCTCATGATAGACCTTCGGGAAGGCCGTCAGATGAGCATCACGAGAAGGTGTATTAGAATGTTCTGAAAGTCTCTAACACTCACTCTTTCCTGGCCAAGAATAGATCGCTCAAGAAGAGCATTTTTCCAGCATAAGATATCAAAGTTTGATACTCGCACTATATATCCGGAGATCCAGAAATGGTGCGAGTGATTTGATGATGAAAGATCAACCTAGCCAATGTGGCCTATGAAAGCGGATGAATTGCTCCCCGAAAGCCCGGATAATAGAGAATGAAAAAGGAAACTGCTCTCTTATTGAGAATTGAGGATGTTCAATGTGTGTTGTGAAGGGAGAATGGGGAGGCTTATATAGCCTCCGAAAGGAATCAAATGGCATCCCACCACATATCAAATTGTCGAGGAGATGGTAGAAAACAAGAATAGGAGAGTATTCATTTCGCTCGATTCTCAAAACTGACATTTCAACGAAATTCGTCAGAATTCGTGCCATGCGTAGAAGTGGTGAGTGAGACAAAATTTTGATTTCTCATAAAAGCAAACGCTAATATATTTGAGATACATCCTCATACTGACTTCCAGTTATTGAAGGCATGAAAATATACGATAATTTATTCTCAATTTTCTTACACAACGACTTCTATGAATAGTCAGTCACGCACGAAAAAACAATTGTAAAGACAAATAAGGTACATTAATTGATACACAATAGAACTTACATATCAAACAAACTATTTAGATGCAACCCAAACATTCAGAAGTTGCATCGACGCACAAATTCTTATGAATATTCATTACCCCAACATTACACGATAAACTTATTATCTTCTCCAACTTTTTAAACTCTGAAACTTCTAGAAAGTGGGATGGCTGTGCAGAACCACAGTCTCCACGGTCAAACCTGGCCCGAACCCGAAAAGCACACCCCACTCCAGTCCATCTCCGGTGGTGCCCTTTCCTTCCTCGGCCGCCATCCTCCGCACCTCATCCAATATAAATAGCACACACGCGCTCGACATGTTCCCATACTCGCTTAACACGGCCTTTGTTGCCGCCATCTTCTCCGGTTTTAGACCTAGCTTACTCTCCACCTGCAGATCGAACCCCACTGATCATTAATCTCAACATATCTATAGCTAGTTTAAATTGCCATGCAACACAGTTGATATGCTTACCTGATCTAAGATGGCTGGGCCACCGGGATGGGCGATCCAGAAGAGGTCATTCCAGTCGCTAATCCCCAGTGGATGGAAGGCCTCTTCAAGGCACTTGTCTATGTTTTTCGATATGAGCCCCGGCACGTCCTTCAGGAGATGGAATGTCAGCCCCGACCTCTCTCAGGTGGCCGTCGATCGCACCGTTAGAGTCCGGCAAGATGGTCTGCGCCGTCCATACAAGATCGAACAGTGGCCTTTCCAAGGCAAGGTCTGGATCGGCACCGATAATCACAGCGCCTGCACCATCCCCGAAGAGTGCCTGCCCGACAAGGCTGTCGAGGTGGCTCTCGGAGGGGCCACGGAATGTGACCGCGGTGATCTCCGAGCAGACGACAAGGACACGAGCGCCGCGGTTGTTCTCCGCGAGATCCTTGGCGAGGCGGAGGACGGTGCCACCGGCGAAGCATCCCTGCTGATACATCATGAGGCGCTTTACCGAAGGACGGAGGCCGAGGAGCTTGGTGAGCTGGTAGTCGGCGCCTGGCATGTCGACGCCGCTAGTGGTGCAGAAGACGACGTGGGTGATCCTGGACCTCGGCTGCCCCCACTCCTTGATGGCCTTGACAGCGGCCTCCTTTCCGAGCCTGGGGACCTCCGGGACAACCAGATCCTGCCGAGCGTCTAGAGACGGAGCGTCGTAGGCGCATATGTTGGGATTTTCCTTCAGTATCTCCTCGGTCAGTAGCATGTGCCTCTTCTTTATCATCGACTTGTCACCTGCAGTCCAAATGAAGCCTCATGATCAGGCAAACCTCATGCAGAAACATAGGCCGTAACTTCTGCGTGATACATGTCGTTGGGTTTAGGTTAAAGCCTTTTGGATGTCCCTAAATTCGTTTTCTATATTTATATAAGCTAAGGTAAGTTATATAATTCTAAAGCATATATATATATATATATATATATATATATATATATCAAGATATTAAGTAAATAAGATGCAAGTAGTGTTTGAAAAGTAGTATGCTTTGTCTCATGTACCTCACGTATACATCAAAAGGGGTGCATGGAAGGTTAACAAACGACGTTTCTTGTACTAAAACTTACACATGCGTTTGAACTTTTCCTTGAGGTCGGTAAGGTGCTCGCTCTTGGTGACTCGGAAATAGTAATCGGGATAGTCATCTTGATAGACGGCATTAGGCGGGACAGCCGTGCCCGATGGCGAGGATTGCAGCGGGACCCTCCGCCCTCTGCGCATGCCGGATCTCCTCAAGCCTCGTCGCCATAGTGTATCCTGGAGAGCGAGAGAGAGATCTGGGAGGGGGAGGGGTTGAAGCTGCGAGGGCCAGGAGTGCAAGAAAGGAGTGGTGCAGGCAGGCGCGTTATTTAATGGGAGAAACAAGGGGTCATTGTTAGGTCGGATGAAGGGTGGATGAGGGCTCTAAGTCTGAGGCCGTCAATGGTATGGTAGATGAACAGCCACGTGATGATGCCTACTTATCTGTCCTCGCTCCCCACTCGCGCGGTTGGTGTCTCCGTATCTGCCAATGGTTTCGCGTTCTCCTACTCACCATCTCGCTTTAATTTGCGAGGGCGACCGTGAATTTTGTCTAATCCAAATTGGAAGAGATTGTTTCCAATTTAATGTATGCATCGGAAAATGGCACTAAGTAATATTTTCAACTGCCACGTTCTCTGCAAAAAAGGGTAAAGTGTCGCTCTGAATTTTAATTTTCGCTTCGTTAGAAATTCAGGAAATCTGAATATTAAGATTTTCTCATGGTTTCCCTATAATAAAATTGTTTGTCTGCGGTACACTCGTGGTAAATCACACAGCGACTCACGTAATCTTACCAACTCTTACACATTACCATGCCAACGGTTGATCATAGTTCAATCATTTGGAATTAAGAAATGAGCTCAAGAAGTTTATAAATTTCCATTTCCATGATCATTTCCATTTCCAATTATTTGGACATTGGAATTGGATTTGAAATTGAAAATTGGATTCAAATGAATTGTAATTTAATCTAATTAAATCATAAATCATCTAACTAAATGGAGCCACTAAAATCCAGCATGTTTCATCACTTCATCGGAAGTATCATGGTAGATGATTCATTACAACAGATATAACCTCGAGTATTCCCAATACTCATCTGTCCTTCATACTGGAAAACTTTGATAAGTTAGACAATCAAACTCTGTTTTAACTGTCTTCTTCGGAATGTATTAATAGATTTCTCATTTGATAATTGAGCAACAATATAATCATATACTTTCCAAATATATATTAATATCTCAAATCAGTGTCTTGTTTCATAAATAAGATGATCATGCATGGAATTCATTTTGACCTCAAATATCTCATGAGTAAGCTATGTCTCTCGATTCATCAACTATAAACCTGAATGATTTCTTCGAGAAATCATACATCTCATACGACTTCATATGCACACCAACACACCGATATATGGGTCTTGACTAGGTCACCAACCTATTGATATGTCAAATGTGCATACTCAGACATATAGATGTATATATGTCTCAAGTCAAACGATGTGCATCTGATCATGACAGTTACGATTCAAGTCTTAGTTTATCTCGACCTCACCAAGTCAATTTTTTTTGGACTAGATTATTCCAATACTCCTGAGCTTTCGTTCCTATGCATAGGACTTGTGGTATTTTTATTTTTTTTTAATTTAATTTTGTAAAGAAATTTTGTTTGTTTATCATTGTAGGTAAAAAAATTCAAAAAAAGTGGATCTATCCGCACTCTCTTGTTCTCTCTCATTTTCTTTAGGTCTTATTTTGGATCCAACATACCGCATAATGTAAAATCTTTCCGATCACTTAGATATTTTTAGGTGCTTTGCATTTATGTATTTTTTTTAAAGAAATATTCCTGAAAATCATAAAATCAAGTTTTCCTGCTGCATTCATCTCTCTCTGCTCACCAATTAAACAAGATCACAATTTTGTTGCTCACATAAAATTAGATAAGTTCGAAAAGAGATCACGTGGCTTAGACAAAAGCGGATTGAAGTGCTTGATGTGTTGCACATTGTGCACAATTTCATGTGCACAAACACCCAACCTTAGGTCAGAGCCAAAAATCCTATGTAGATTTCTTAACTACTGAATTTAAAATGTTTGGCTACTCTTTTATGAGGAAAATTAACAGAGTGGGTGATTAAAAGACACCGTATTTAGCACCGTCCTAAAGAAATACGGGTAGTCATTCTATGATCTATATACTTGCACCCATACTTGCTGAAAGTGGATGCTACTAAGCGTCAGAATTTTGGAATAGTCCTTAAATCTACAATTAGATTTTAAGTCAATCTTTTTATGTGCTTGAATTTTTTGTGAATAATTAACTAAAATTTTGAAAAGATAACTGCTTCTGCGGCAACTCGCATGCGTTGGTGAACCAATCTTGGTTCCTCTCCAAACATGAATCGTAGTGAAAAAATCTATGCCTATGTGAACATGTCAAATATCAATGCTGCACCACAATATCTAGACTATCTTCGCAGTATCAATCATCTTATGAGGGAGATTTTTATTCGAGCTACATTGGTTCACAATCAAATACCTTCATATCACTCAACCCCACTCGGGGAAGTCAACCTGACCCATTCAAGTACCGACAAATTCAAGAGCATCTACAATTCCAATCATTCTCCTATCCAAGTGTTGAATCATATAACTCGGGGATGTATGACCAATCTGAATCTTGGTATGGATCCACATCATCAACTTATTGCACACCTTCTCCACTCGACCTCGTACCAATCAAGTTGACGAGACAATCTTTGAGGGCTTTAATACCCTCCTGAATTCAATGAAAAATTTTGAGATGGATGTGAAAAGACAACATGAGGAGTTGCCCGTCATATTGCTGAAATCCATGAACATCTATTTGTTAATCCCACTCATGATTTCAGATACGATGATTGAGAATTGGCGGATTTCCGATCAGGGATTTCTCGAACTTTACTCAGCTTGGGATGAACTGGAAAACACAATCATATATCAACCTGAGTGTGAGGAAAACTTTCGAGGACAAAATGAGAAGATTTTGAATGAAAAATTTAATGAAATAGAGCAAACACAAAATTTTTGAGAACCACATCAACTTGAGAATCATAATGAAAATCTATTTAGAAAAGATTCATGATATAGATTCTTCCAGTCTCTATCTAAACATGACCCCGGGCAAAATGATGTTTATGTCACTAGGGTGATTCCTTTACTATAATGTTTGAACCTAGTTTTAATTGAAGTTCCTATCGAATAAAGGTCAAATTCAAATCTTTAATCAACGATAACAATTTTGATAATGGAAGTTCTAATGATGAGTGGCCTAAAATATCATTGGCCATGATGTCAATCTAAAGGTTGAAATAAATCTAATGATGAGATCCATATCATGGTCCATCCTCCATCTGAGGAAATATTTATTGAAATATTTGAGTTGTCTACCAAAATTTTAACTTCGAATTCATGTTTTGAATATGAATCTGAATATGATGTCGATGATAAAATGGATAACGTTGAGGATTAATTTGAGGATAATGCTGAATTTGATTCTGATAACAAAATTAGTATATTCTAATAATGATGATGATTTGTTAGAAGAATTCAATAATGAAATCAAAATTAACATTGAGGATAGATATGATGATGAGATTGAATGTGAATCTAAGTACAATTCTGAATTTGAGGAAGAACATGAGAATGATGATGAACATAAAGATAAATATGATAATGAAATTAAACTTGATTATGAGCACGATGATAATTTTGAGCAAGAGAGGAAATTGAGATTGAGTTACCACAACCTATACTGCCTCTCACCTATAACCAGATGTTGAAAGTCCTCCCTGATGACTCTCTCAGGGCTGAAAAGATAATTTCTGACTCCAATCACATGACTAACGTAATGATTCCATTCTTGTGATCGATTGATATTGAGGATACGTATCTTGAGCATGAGCATGCGAGATTATTGAATTTGGTTGAATATGAACCCACCCACCCTTGGATTTAAAGATGCATGAACCGATCTTTGATTTTTTGGGATGATCATGATAATTTTGCGGGTGAGAATAGATTGGATTTATTGGATATATATGAGGAAGATGAATTTATCAATGGTCGGTCTTATGTAGTGAACATTGAACCAAATCTTGATCGATCAAAAACCATCTCTGGTCACATCCGCTCAAATATTCCACCCATATGCCTATCTAAAAGATCACTTTTAGAGGGGATTCCATCCCTCTCGCTCCAATCATCACTTCGATCGGCTTTCTCTTTCTTCTTTCCGATACCATCACCCACAATGTGCATTATCCTACTCATATCACCTACCCACTCAGAACTTCACACAATTGGTACCTCCACCTTCAAATCACTTGAGTTAAATTTTGTATATCATTGTGGTTTTTCAAATACTGGTCATACTCGAGACACAGGTATTCCTAACCCTGAAACCCGGGTGGGGTGTTAAAATCAACACATTGTGGGATAAACCCCACAGTTATCTTTCAGATATTTTTCTCTATATTGCATTTTTAACCTTGTTTCTCTTAAATTGTAGTTTAATGCAAGTATAGGGGAAACCCTACAAAAATTTCAATTAAAAAAATCATTGATTTGTTTCATCTTCACCATCTTCAATCATGTTGTCCTATTTTCCCCATTTTATTATCATCATAGGGACATGGCTCTTGCTAAGCATGGAGGTGCATTGCATTTCATGCATGTCATTTTTATTTTATCATATTTTTGCATTTCATTTCATGCATTTCATGTGTTTTTAAAAAATCCTAACATTTTTTCCTTTTTTTGCATTCTTGTTCAATTTTTTTCTTATTCTAAAAAAACAAACTTTGCATCATTTTTGGATGTTTTACAAAAATTTCAAAAATATTTACATATACCCAAAATCCTACAAAAATTTACAAAATTTTCCAAAAATATTTCAAAAAAATTAGCAAAATTTTTCAAAAATTTTAAAGATTTTCCCTATTTTCTCCTAACTTTTTGAGATTTTAGTCCTTTTTTTGCAAGTTTTGGACTTAGGCTAAAAAGATCTTAATCCCCTTTTCCGAAGGATTTCTTTAGTCTTGAGTATTCAATCTTGAGTATTCATGTTCTTCAGGTTTATCATTGATTTCATTCCTCAAGTTCTACTAATTTTATGCGGTGACCAAAATCTCTGTCTAAATAGATCATCTTGACAACTTTAGGACTCTTTTACTCTTGATTGATTAATGAACACATTGCACATTACACCTTAGTTCAACTTAGTTTACCTGTGCAAGGGATCATTTTAGTCTTCAGCAAATGAAGGGAGTGACTCTGAATCTTTGGTAAACAAAATTCAATGATCTAAGTTTGGGAATCTCTTATTCTCTATAAGTTTGGGTCTATCAGTGAATTTACCTTGTACATGTATCTAAAAGTTATATTTTATACATGTACACTATGATACCCAATGCCACAAAATCCTATAAAAAAGAAGGCACGGTAAGGGATGCATGTTCCAAAAATATTGATGCAAGATAAAGATCTACCAAAGAAAAAACTACTAAAATAATCCAGCTCTACCAAATAAGCCAAGAAGAAGACCATTTGTTTCTATCAGTTTAAAAGATGCCAAAGAGGTGCAGGATTATGCTTTACAAAAAGAAGAAGAAAAAAGGTCAACATACCAAAGCGATCTACGAAAAACCTTTGAAAATCTAAGTTCTCTACATATTGCACCCATTTTCTTCTGCTGACATATTCAAGTGAAATGAGAATAATCCTAAACTTAGAGAGAATAGAGGCTTTAGATTTTGTGTATCTCCCGATACCATGCTTAAGGTTGTACGGTGTACTTATCTCTTAAGTTGGGAAGAGCTGTAACTTTCATACGCAGTCAAATTCAACTCAAGATTAAAGAGAATATCTGTTGATTGGGATGATCTAACTTGACCTAAAGATGGAACCAACTAAAGTTGATGAAATTTGAGGGTTGTCAAATTGAATACTCAAGTCTAAGGGGAGTCTGAACACATTGTTAATCTAAAGGTCGACTTAGTCTTTGTTTATTATTTATTTAGACTTGGCTTAAAATCTCAAGACTTTGTGTGTGTGTCTGTTGCCGTCTCTAAGTGTTCTCTAATTATTTTCTATTTCTCTTCGCATATCATTAATTTTCTCAGGATTAGCAAAAGTTAAGTATGGGGCTATGATGAATCTACGATTGATCATGTTTTTATACCTTTTATTGAGCAAAACCCATGTTTAATCAATTGCATTTCAAATCTTCTTAAAATCCAAAAAAAATTCTTTACAAGTTAAAAAAAGAAAAAATGCATTAACTTATTTTATAATATGTATGGGCTCCAAGTCCATATTAAGTAACTAACATTTTTCTGGCTTAGCGTTGAAGAAGTCTAAAGGCGATAAAATAGCTGACATCAGCTGACATCGGCATTCAAAAAAAAATAAAAAAGGATCGTTGATGTCATGTTAACATTAACGACGCCTCCCTTCATCGTCTCCAGCAAAGCCTACGCGTTGCCCCCGCCCTCTTTGTCTCCCGCTCGTGCGCTGACTGCCACCGTGATTCCATTAGCCTTTAGCCTAATGCCAACAGCCCCGCCCCTTCTCCTTCCACCTCCTCCCTCCTAGAGGTGTATAAAAGGTCAGTAGGAGATCGCCATCTAAGATGATCAACAGATGGACCCAATAAGGGCTTCTGCCCCCTTCTCCTCAGTCATCGCCCCAAGCCTCCAACATCACGTCTCCCTCGACCTCGTCGCCTCTGTCGTTCCACCCTCCGCATGATATGCCATTGTATGTCTCCACCGTATCGTCGCTCGTGCGGGTCTAGGAGGAGGAAGGATGGGGTCCCATGGACTCCTACATAATTTTGAGTTTCCTTTAGTTTTTATACAATATTAGGACCATTCTGCAATTTATTAAACCTCTGATGTTATTACTGCAATTTTCCATTTTCTGATTTTTATATTCTATGTTAATTGCATTTTCTTTATTAATTTTTTATTTACATTTCAATCATCTAAGGACTATTTTGCAATTCTCTCAAAATTTCTTTATTTTCTTGCAATGTTCCCACTAAGTTTTCTAATCGGCACTATTCATTTCTATCTTGCTAACTATTCTTAATTAAGGTAATTCTCACTATTTTCTATTTATTTGCATTCAAGCTCCTAGGTTTTTAGAAAATACACAACTGCCCCGAGCACTTCCAAAAATCACCCAAAATAGCAGAAAAAATCGAAAAATTCCCAGAAAATTCCAGTGTGGTCCTTATCATGTCTAGAACCTAGTGATAATGGTTTAGACACATTTACGGCTCTAAAAATAAAAAGAAAAATAGGAGTTAATTTGATTCAATAAAGTCAAAAATACCTTTGTAAATAGAATAAAAATTAACGTAAAAATGTTCCATGGATCGATCCTCTACTTGCAGTATGATTAGTTTAATATCTGATGGCTTGTAGTTGAACAAAAAAATATCTGAATACCTCAGTTTTCATGTGTGCACATAACGACGCATAAAAACACACTTTTAGCGCATCAAAAATTCACGTCTTCCCTTTGGGCCTCTTCTAAGCTAGGCTAGAAAAATAAAAAATAAATTGTTAGATACTTATTAGGGACTTGTAGCCCATATTTATAATAAAATCAAATAATGCAATTTTTACTTTTTTAAAAAATTAAAGAAAAATGTTTTCTTTAGAATTTTAAGAAGATTTGAAATGCAAAGCATACGAAAATAATGAGATAAATTATGCATAAAATGAAGAAAAATGTAATTGATTAAACATGAATTTTTTCTCAATAAAAGGTACAAAAACATGATATCATCCTGCATCAAGAAGTCGAATGGAAATCAATCTTTAGAGAAAGATTGTCATCTCGTTTTCATACTGGATATATCTTTATTAAATATCACATTTTTTTAACTCAGTTGTGTCCTCTAGATGCATGGTATTCAATATGGTCAAGATACATAACTCTAATTGTACATAGGACCTTAATAATAAAGTACATTAATTCAATCATTCATTCCATTTCAGATGGACATTGATAAAACAATAACTTTTATTGCATTAATGGGTCGTCGAGGGCTTACAGTCCAACACCTCTTCCACATCATAGGCATATTCATTGGTATTATTGGCATGATAAGAAGGTACGCCAAACTTCTACAAGCATCATTTAGTCGGGTGGTTCCACCTACCACAGTGAGCAGATGGGACAATAAAGTCTCACCCACAGCCAAAGTCATGGCCTCGTCCAAATTCCCATCCACGATTATGACTTGGATCATGACTACGACCTCCTCGAAAGTCATATCTACCTCCTCGCCCAAATAAGGCAGTGTTTGCAAAGTTCTCTGTTGAAGGTAAGATGGGAGGTCGGGCAACAAATGCCACGAATTCCTCAAGTAAGCCAAAGATGGCCTTCATCATTGACAGTGTGTCTGATATAAGAAATTGCTCCTTTGTTACATGGTATCTAAAATGCATGCCATCAAGAAAGAGATATATCTGCCAGTTAAAATGCTCGTGTATCTGTTTGGTGCAACATGAGGGTTGGAATATTGCAAGCTCCTGATACAAGCTAGAAAGATGCATGTAGTACTCGATGATGGTGGATTCACACTGAGATGTTGTCCAGATTTGCTTGTAAACGTCTGCAAGGTGTGACTTTGTCTTATTTTGAGAGTGTGTTTGCTCAAGACCCTCCCACATTTCCTTGGTTGTGTTTTGTAAAGGAGATTTGAGGCGATGTGAGTCTCAACGCTATTGGCCATCCAATTGATAACCAAGTAGTTATCTGTATATCAATTGACGTACTCTTTATCCTTTTCATCTGAAGGATCGCTAGTCAGAATGTAGAGTATCCTCTGACCACCATGAACACCATAAAAATATGGAGATAAGAGCACATAAGTTTATGTGCGCTTGAGTTTGATAGTAATGCCTTGTTCCATGATATATGTGGCCAATGGCTTTGTTTCGGTAGAAGAATGTCTCATAGTTGTCTTAAAATAGAAAGAAGATCATGTGGTCAATTAAGGATGCATATAGGGGCTAGAAAATACCCTAGAACTCACGTTTGCCCTTGAAGAAGGATTGAAAAACCTTAACGGACAACAGATCTAGAGTCCTAATAGAGGTCTGGGATGAGTTTTGGATCTCCAAAGAGACCTACAGTACCCGTGGAGGGTTAGTTGTGGGGCTGACGACCTCTGTAGGAGGTCCTGGAAGCGATAAGTAACGCTGGAAAAGGGTTGTGGGCCTCCTGCCCAAAGTTAGCAACCTCCGTGGGAGGCCTGTTGGTGGTGCGGCATGTCTGTGGACCCCTTGGAGGCATTAGCGGACCTCCGTGAGTGGTTCCAACAACATCGGTAGGTGTTGGAGATGCTTCTTTAGGGTCAAGCTGCTGCACTAGAGGCGATTAAAGGGCCTTGCGTGGGGCCCTAGTTCGGGAAGTGGGCTTGCATAGGATCTTACGAGTCTTGAAGTTGATGGCGGTGATTTTAGGTCAGAACCCTGGTCTAGGACCATTGCTCTAATACCATGTGGAGAAGAGAACATATGAAATGCTTATTCCATAGAGATAGGGTCTCTTATATATAGAGAGACTCCTAGAGAGTACGAGAGGAAAAATACATAAATACCATAGAAGGGTTAAAGGTTACGAAACTCGAAGGGTTATGAACATAAATATAAATATAATAACTCTAACAATAGGATAAGAGTTTTCCTAAAATAATTAATATGCTTATTCTTTTATTTTTTACTTTCTTATATTTTTATAAACTTGTAAATATTATTTTACATGTGCACAATTCTAAAAAATAAAATAAAACCATCAAAATAAATAAAATAAAATAATATACTTTGATATATAGGTAAAAAATACATATAATATACATATATATTACATATACTTAGTTGTCTAAGTAAAAAGTAACTTCAGAAAAATAAAATAAAAATATATACATATGTATTTAAATAAGTATAAATCATAACTTATTTATATAAAATAATAAAATGTAAAATACAAAATAAAAATAAAATACAACATATCTAGGTAAATATACCTATAATTATACATGTAAAAATTAACATCTAATAAAATGACTTGTAAAAATAAATAAAAAATCATAATAAAACACTACTTAAATAATAAATATTTTTTATGTTTTAACCTAAAAATAAATCATTTGTTATTTTAAATCTAGTTAATAAGGGATTTAATCCCTATTTTGTCTGCTAGCGGCTGACGTGGACCAATGGGAGGCGAGTCCACATTGACCACGGTCAACTCCTCACCCCAAGGTTATGCTTTTGTCAATGCTAGACCACCTCGATTCTCCCCAATTTATGCACCAGATTCTTTCACCATTTCTGATCAACTAATTCACGATTTTCCATCCTCGATATTTGCTCTTTCACGCGTGCACATCACCTCGATTGATGGATCATTGCATCGAGCCGAGACCATGGTCAAACCACCGCCTGTACATATACTCTTAGTTAGCCCCCATTTTTTATCTCTCTTCATGCATTGGACCCCTTAGATCTGTTCACGGTGTGTAGGGTTTGGTGACAACATCTCTCTGTCGGTTTTACGGTGTGTTTGAGGTACCAGAAATGAAGATCCAACCATCCTCGGTGAAGCATCGCCGCTTGATTCTGTGCTCCCTACTCTGTAGGTATGAGTGACTTTTCTTCGCATTTATAGATAGAATTTAGTTCCAGTAACCAAGTTTAGTTTTTATTTTATGCTCTTTCGTTGAGATTGAGTATAGTTTCTAATTTCTTTAGTCAGTTGGATCTAGTGCTCCGGCTATCGTTCCACCCTGTGTTATGCCCCGTTCCGACCACTTATCACTGCCAGCAGCATTCCTTTTCTCTTCTATACGCCTTGAGCCCCTTCACCCCCTGATCAGCCCTAGGTCAAAAGATCCATTCTCCTCTGCCACCCACCACTGGAGAGTGGGACCCCGACCCATTTTGCTCCAACTCTAGACCATAAGGCGCCTTAGACCTTCGTCTTGGTGTGCTTGAGCTTATCGTACATGTCAGGAGGTTTGACAGCCTCATTTGAGATATTTTTGTCCCGAGAAAAGTCGCAGGTGCATACACTTCTCCTTCGACTCCCAAGGTGCCATCATTGAGATCTGGATCCCCTTTGAGCACCTATGTAGCTACGGAACATCCCCAGTGATTGATTGAACAATCGACAACATGAGATCACTATAGTTGCCTCTAAGCCGAGATCCAAGCTCACAACAAAGTTGTTCTTCCGTTGTCCATCCAGATCCATCCATTGTCGTACGATGAAGGTCAACGCTCCAAGCGTACAAGTTCCGTTCGATTGAGAGCCCAAGAACCGTCAAACTGGATGGTGAGACCTAATATCTTCCCTCCATCATCGAACCATCATCGAGAGCCAAGAGGCTGCCATGTGGATAAGTAAGTCAGATCTAGTCATACATCATTACGCCTAAGTTGGTAATTTTTCATTCTATACCATCACTTTTGTATTTACAGTTTAGTCCAAAAATTTTCCCCTGTAGTTGTAAAAAGTTTGTAATAAATGCACTAAACCACAAGCTTTTTTAGTTTGCACTAAGGTCCCTTGCCACGTCGTCTCATGTGTGCATACACGTGTGGTGGTTGGGAATTTTACAAAGGGACTCCCTTAGTATTTAGTTTTAGTATTGTATTTTGCTTAATTAGTGTAAAATTTGGTGGAAAAATTGTAACATAGACCAAAACTTTTTTGATATTGCAAATATACCCCCATCAGTACATTTTATACTGATATATTCAAGGATTTTTGCATGTATATCCTTGGATTTTTTAGGATGTTCTGTATTGCATAAAAACTTTCGATTAATTGCAAGGGGGTCTCTACCAACATTGTATTTTCTTTTTGTTGAATATTTTAATCAAGTTCCTCTTATGCTCTAAAGACTCTAGAAAAATTAGGGTAGAGGCTTGAGAACTAACTTCAACGCATATATTTTTTTTAGGCTTTTTATTTCATTTTTTTCGATTTATTAAAAAACAAAAATAGAGCTTTTATTCTTTGTTTTCTTAGAAAAATACAAAAATAATTATAAAACAACTTCTAAAAATTAAAAAAATAGGGTATCTCTATTACTTCATTTTATATCTCAAGAACAAAAACCACTAAATATTGCAAAAGAAAACATGAAAAATTTAAAAATCCCCCAAAACCTATAATAATCAGTAAAGATTATTTAAAAGCCAAAAAAATTATTTCTACTTATGAATTTTATTTACATTATATATTAAAAATAGTTTTAGAATTTTTTGAGATATTTATATATTTTTAAATCCCAAAATAATTCAGCATATTATTATAAGTTATTGTTTTGACATTTTAATCAATTAAAAACACATAAAATTTAGCAAAAATTATAAGAAAATTTAAAAAATAAATAAAAAATATTAGAAGCACAAAAGAATTTTATTTCGGAAGTTTTGACTATATATAGTTATATTTATAAATATAAAACCTTATATATAACTTATGTAGCTATTATTACTGTAAATAACTTATAATCATTGTTAATATTTATAAATACTTATAAATATATTTTAAAACCTTTTAAAAATAAAAAGGATTGTACTTCCTTATATTTTCTTGATTTTGTTATATTATATATTTATATCATATATAGTTATTATACGGGAGCTAGGAGCCTACACCTAGGGGTGTAGGTAACTACCTACACCCGGCTTTATTTTTCATTATTTTTGAGGATTTTTTTGATGGAAACCTTAGGGGGATTGGCTTAATATATTGAGGAGAATATGTATTTCAAGTTTCATGCAAAACAAACATTCCCAACACGTTCATCTAGAATGGGTCGATTTCAGTAATTCTGAGATCATTAAATTTTGGTAGTCTTAATGGAGATGATAGAAGTCACGAATTAAGTTGAATTTGGAATACAACACGGTGATATATGGTAATCTAATTTTCAAAAGTTTCATTTCAAAAAAATAAAAAAATATTGAAAAAAAGTGATAGGTGTCGGTAGTTAGCTAGACCCTCAAGTGTAGGCTCCCTTTTTCCTTATTATATTATGTTATATATATCTACATATGTACTTATTACATATTAAAAAGAAAAATATAAAATATAAAATTATAAAAGAAAATAAAAATTATAATATTAAAAACATAAACATTATAAAAAATTAAAATATATAAAATATTAAAAACCCACAACAATATCCAAATTAAAAGACAAGAGAAGGAAAATTTTGGATTCACTTCCCAATCTATCATATTTGCTACTTGAGTTCGACACTCTGCATACTTACACCTATACACACTTTGTAGAGTTATAATAACTTTTAACTCCACACACATATTGCATTGCTTTATTACTCATTTGTGGGTTAACTGTTGCCTGATCTAGTTTTTGTGAGCGGTCGCCACAACGATAGTGTTCTCGCCTCGTAGGGGCGGGCTTTGTTTGGGTCAAACCAAATGACCCAATTGAATTGTTTGATATGGGTTAATTGATTTGGGTTATTTGGATTTTCGGGTCGGGTTAGACCCAAACCGTTTTATTTATATGGGTAATGGGTTGGTTGATGGTTTTGATAGTGTCCACCCGACCCACCCAATCAACCCGGATAATTAATATGGGTGACCCGCGATTTATACCCACCCGACCCGATCAAAAAATCATAAGAATATATTTATGTATACACACACACACGCATTTGTGCACAATATTATACCATTATATAGGATATTTAATTCTATTTATCCACTTATTAATAAATGATAATGGCTAAAAACGGAATAGCCTAATTAGTTTGACGATATATGTGAATTAAATGCATGTTGTCATGTTGGAAAGTGGAATCCAATTGAAGAACGTGATTTGTTATATTGTAATCTATTCGTTATTAACAAACAAATAAGTCATCAAAACCTACATTAAACCACTGGCCTTTGTAGACATGTAAGCTTGAAGCAAATTTAGGGAAAGTGATTTGCATGATTATTAAGTGGTAACTTCCACCTTAGTCAATTTAGTTAATTTGGTTTAACCCGACCCAATCGACCCAAACCAATGACCCGAATAGCTCAACCTGAAGTAATCGACTGGGTGATGGGTTCCATTTTTCCAACACAAACCGAATTCAACCCGAACCGAATAACCCAAATCCACCCAAACCGATCGAATACCCACCCCTATGATGCCTTGTGAGAATATCAGACCCTCCAAAAAGTCGTGTCAACACACTTCTACAGTACAACGGAGTATTGGAGTACCTCCCGCCGTTTAGCTTGTCTACTACGTGTAGACTCCGGATCAGGTCTCGTAACAGCCACCTCCAACATGTATAGTTCCACACTACCAGGAGCATCCACAATTTTCAGAGTTGTGATTTCCAAATCCTCACATTCAGGAGGTGAATGGTATTTGGAGCGACCTCGAACACAACTAGACTCATATGCCAGGGCAAGGGCTGTTGGATTCCCATGCCTGTCAGAGGTCAGTTCACTAGTTCCAGGGCGGTAGGCCATATTAGTTCCAGCACCAGTAACCACAACCTCGGTATACGTCTCCACCACACTTCCAAGCATGGAGACATGGATATTAGCAGACGCATCCTGCATATTCTCATCGGCATTACTATCAGCAACAACATGCACAGTATTCGTGTCTTCCTCCTATTATTCACGGATAGTATATCTGGGTACTAGCAACCTCCACACTACCAGTTTCAGCGACCACCAGCCAGAGTCACCCTTGGTGAACCTCGTACTGGATTACCTAGCACAGTTGATGAAGAATAAGAGAGACACCAACCAGAGGCTTGATGACCTTATCGCCACGAAGACACTCATACCATCCCAGGTCAAAGCAAATTCCAACAACTTTAGACATAACAAGAAGCATGTAGCACATGCTCCATCCACCCCAAGACAAGTATGGCTTGTGATTTTACATGTTTATCTAGCATCATTACTCTCAATAGCGGTAGGAGACTACATCCACCGAGACAGTTGGGATTGGGTAATAATGTTGTTGATCGAGCATCATCTTCTTCCTCACCTTCTACATCATCTAAGCAGAGATCCAGTGTTCATTCCATGGAGGTGCACTGCCACCACCATCCACCAGACAATCCCAAAAAGATAATAAAGGGAGATGCATAACCGAGTCAACTTTGGAGGAGAACACACCTGTCACGGAGTCTTCTTCATCAATAACAGACAGAGTAATCCGTATTGTTTTTTCTTCTTCTTTACATGTTATGGATGATACTATACAAACGGATTCTTATCATTCATATGTACATGTTGATTCAAACTTGAAAAAAAATGAGAATTTTAATATTGTTTCTGGATATGTTCCTTTTTTGTATGCGTTGAATGAAAGAAAAATATTAGAAAACAAAAAAACACTATCTAATCCTAAAGTAGCAGAGATACTTCAGAACATCTTTTTAGAGATGCCACTCCTAAAGGCCATGGAGTGCATGCCTGTAGTAAAAAAGGGAATGAAAGAAGCATGCACTAGGAAGCGTAAATCAAAGTAGAACCGACGTAAAAAATTAAGAAGCGTATATTAACCATGACCACCTTTCATGTCATCAGCAACCTCTTGTCTAAAAAGAAAGACAAGGGAATGCCTCACATCCGTTGCCAGATATTTGATCAGGAATTCAATTGTGCCCTACTCGATAACAGATCCTCCATCAATCTCATGTTGACGTCGCTACTCAAAGAGTTCGGGTCAGGGTCTCTTATATCCACCAAAATGATCCTTTAGTTTGATGATAGATCGATCAAGAGGCCGATGGACATTCTAGAGGACGTTATCGTAACGATGCAAGGAATGCAATTATCAATGGACTTCATTATCCTGGACATGGACTCCTCAACATCGTTACTCCATACACCAATCATACTTAATCGACCATTCCTTTGAATGACCGAAGCGGTAACAAATTATGGTATTGGAGAGATAACATTTCTCTTCCACAATGAAAAGGTTAAGATAGAGACGACCCAGGATCCGAAGTCGTCATAGATAGCATCAGATCAGAGAGAGAGAGAGAGAGAGAGAGTTTTACAACATATTAAGAGGATTGCAATTTTCTAGCTGAGATTAGAGACAACGATTCGTTTGTAGATTATATTGATTCCAGGAGTTCCTTTCCCGAAAGGAAGGCCTGGAAAGCACAATCGACATTTTCTCTGTTGTTGATGATTCTGAGTTGTATGTTGATGGATTATCTAAGCTATTTTCTGATGAGTATACTGATATTTCTGAGATTTCTAGTGAACCATCCCATTCTAAGAAGAGAGAGCTTTTTGCAGAATTATTTGAGACAATACATGTTGAGCCTATTGTAGCCACGATAGATACTTCGACAGATGGCAGATCACTTACCTTCTACCAGTGCAGTTTCTGAGGTTGTAGTAGAGCAGATTCGTGCCCCATCTGAGCTCAAAGTTTTACCATCAACATTGAAATATGTATTCCTTGCAGGTGTGCCCTAAATGTTTTCGGTCATCATCAGCTCGTAGTTGACCGACAACTAGGAATCTCGCTTGCTAGAGGTTCTTGAGAGAAATTGCAAGACCATAGGCTGGAATATTTTGGATACCTGTGGGAACAATCCAGCATTGTGCTCGCATCATATCTACTTAGAGGATGATACCAAGATGACCTGTGAGTTTCAGCATCGTTTGAATCCTAATCTTCGGGATGTTGTCATGAAAGAGATCAGGAAGTGGTGCAATGCTGGCTTTATTTTATATCATTCCTGATTCCAAGTGGGTCAGGCCGTTACATATGATCCCGAAGAATCCAATGTGTGTGTATGTATATAGGGAACGATCCCCTACCTGCCCCCCTTTCCCTCCGCTCATGTGTGTGTATGTATATAGGGTCTTTCCAATAAGCATTGAGCCATTATCATGTTAATAAGCATGTGATCTCGGCCTTTCATTTTTGATCTATCGTTAGCATTAATTAAAGGAAAATCACTCTGTGGTTTTACATAAATAGTAATTTATATATTCCTATTTTAATAAGTTAGAAAAATAAGTATATTAATTAATGCTTTTCTAAGTAGATTTTGAATATATCTTTTACCATTGCATAATTATAAATTACAGTATACAATTATAGAAACAAAATTTACAACTTTGGTTATATTTTTTTATATGCCTATTCATTTTCACTACATAGAATATATATTTTACAACTAAATGAATCAAAGTTACAAATCCATTCATTATTATTATAATTTTTCTAACAAGTGAAAAAGCATGAAAGTTACGTATACTTTATTAATAATTACTATTAAATGAATCAAAATTACAATCCATTATTCATCATTACAACTTTATGCATAATAAGTGAAAAGTACAGAAGTCACTTATGCTATATTATTATTTACTATTAAACAAATCAAATTTACAAATTCTTTCTTTATTACTACAACTTTCTTCATAATAACTAAAAAAGCACATAATTATAGATGATTCGTTATTATTTACTACCGAATGAATAAAAATTACAAATTCATTCATCATATTAGAAATTTCTACATAACAAGTGAAAATTATGGAACTTATAGACACTATGTTATTATTTTTTACTAAGTGAATCAAAGTTACAATACTCTTTTTTTAATATTATAACTTTTGCACAAAATACATGCATGAATCATTGAACGTGAACCCATATTTTTGTCCTAAATTCTAAAGTATTTTTGACATCTAAAAAGTAAAATAACCGCATTCTTTCGTAATTCCAATGAGCCCAAGAATATCAAATTAGGGCATTCATAATCCAAGATGTTGAGGTTTAAGTTGGATGATCGAGATCCATACATGGATCCGAGTCGGATCCGAACTAGAACTGAATTTTGGATCCGTTTCACCTCTCCTTGTATAAATATGATAGTATAGGATACCCTCTCAAAAACCTAGACACCAACATCCTTCTCCCTCATTGGAGCACCACCACCTTGGTCGGACTAGTTATCGTAGGGCCGTCGTCGACGTCGGAGAAGGTGCTCCGATCGGAGATCCGTAACCGTCATCGTGTACGTGACCTCGAGGTCATAGCTATACCCATGAGTGTGCTGCGATCGAGTGATGGAAACACCATTTACACACGAGAGGAGATCCCCGAGAGAACAAACTCGGATGCAACGATGTTTCCTTTCCTCCTTGTTGTTGGTTTCATGTTATTTCTTTATTCGGTTCATTTGTTTGATTATCCATAGAGCCCTTATATTTGGTATGGTATGAAGATTTACGTGTGGTTGTTGATGTCTATATATGACAAGATGTAAGTAATTCCACGGGGATTCTGACAGAGTCTATATATGAGGTCTTTAGAAAGACAAAGTGGATCTGTTGTGCGAAGAGTGCGTTATGAACCGTGGCCGCCTGCCTGGTTGGTGGGGTGGGTCCTCCGTTGTGGGTAAACGGGACTGAAGCCGAAGCTCAATCTGTTGCATCAGCTGATTCAGAAGTAGGATTATAGAAAAAAGCGCCGAAACAAAAGATAGTGGATTGAGGTTCGGCGGATGATAAGGAAGGCCTTCGGTTCTGACTTTCTTCTTTCGCGAATCTTCTGATGGAGGGTATAAAAGTCTTTGTTTCTGATGAAATTTTAATGACATATTAAGGGATATAGTGGTAAAAATTTATATCTTTATTTTCCAAAAAATAAAAAAAATGGAGGGATGGGGAAGGGGGATGGGGCAGAACAGTCCGTTGGCTACTCACTGAAAGTAGCCCCATTTTCCCATATATTTATTCAATTACATAGTCACACCCATGTTTGATTCACATGATAACGAAGCCTTGGATAGCATCTACATTGATGGAATTAACCTATGTTGGAATGTAATTAATTGAGCCTGTCATCGAAGCTACAGGAGAAAAAAATGTAATGGGTATAATGAATCACCCTTGGATACTAATGGGATTGATTATGAAATAATAATGCTGTCATTATGATAACCAATGAAATAGGTGTAACGTGCATGGCAAATCACGTTGGATTTTAATGTGAATGGTAATTTGGTGATGATGATAATAATAATAATACCACGGTTCGATATCAATGTGATTACAGTTGACATGGAAGTATAGGAGATGATTATCCATGAGAAATTTCTATCGATTATTTCAATAGAATGATAGAGGAGATATTATATGAGATATTGAAATGTATTTCTTAAAAAATGGAAGGTTATTCGTTGACTTGAAAACATTCATAGAAACTAGACTATTCAACTCCCAAGTAATTAATAAAGTGATGGTATAACCTCATTAACTGCATAGTATCCTCCACCTGTAAATAAATATCCATGTTTATTATATATTACATAGATTATAGGGTCATTCTTTTAAAGTGATTCAGTGTGTGGATTATGTAACTTAAATATAATCTTATGCATATTCCGTCCATCTATGTAACAACTTCATCTAGATACAACATGCAAGAGTTATGCCATAACTTGCATTTCGTAGCCATCCACATTTACCTATAGACATCACTGTATAATGATGGGAAATGTGGACAATACTTTCGCAACAATCATCTAATATGTGACCTTCTTTCTATATACGATAAATCTTAGAATATATTTGGAACCTCCTTAGTTTTGTTAGATAAGCAACGGTAGCATGATCATCAATATCAACATCTCCCTTATAACTACAAGTGGTTTGTAGGAAATCCAATGAAGAGATATTTTACATTGGTTGCTCGTTCAATTAAATCCGAAATTTCTAAACAATCATTAGGCATATCACGATGGTCGTGACTTGATCTTCTCATTGTTCCATGATTAAGATTTCATCATCATTGGGTAGATGGAGATAGGTGCCACAAGAGATTGTGCATACACCATTGGGGCCCTGGGCAGATGCCATGAAGGTCGCGATCTCAATAGACGAATTGGATGACGCGTTGCACCTAGCAGCGCAGTTGTATCCGGAGTCCATGATGGAGTAGACAGGTGGCGTAATTGGCGTTCTTGGTTTCTCACTTTATACATGATTTTAAGACTCAGTTTAAATTAGATGTGGCCACATCTAATTTTACCTCGATTATTATTATTGCGAGAGGTGTTCCATGATGTGGTTTGAGGTTGGAGAAATTGGATTATGATATTTCCCTATTCTAGATGAACAAAGGTCATTGCATGTTTACTTAAGATGACAAAAAAAGTTCACGCATAATGGAGGCATGCGAGTTGTGTACTTGCATGTGCTAAAATAATACAAGAAATGATTCATGATCAGATATCAGTTATTGTAAAATTATACCATTGTGAACTTTAATAAATATGTGGAAATATCAAGATCAACGTAGTAATCCTAAAATATTGATTAAATTAATAAATAAAATTAGTGATAATGTAATCCCGTGTAAATTAGAATAATTTGGTATATTCCATTTTCTACAGTATATGCATATGTCACTAGATAACGTTGAGTAGACATGCCTTGATTATACCTACATTAATTATTATAGTGTTTATCTCATTAATGGACAATTTCTCATAACGTTATCCTCATGTGAACTTAATAAGTGTAGCTGAACAACAACCGCAATAGTAGCGGCTTTGAGGAGATCAGACTTTTTACGTTGTACTTAGAGTAATTTATTTATTTCCGTGTTATTTCTTATTCTTTTTGAGGGACAATGTAATGAGATTTTTTGAGAGCTTCTTCTATACAATTTATCATTATATGGTATATCTCATTCTGTGGACATGATTATTATCAATGAGAATGAAGGTTGCATTTTACATTTTATTTTATTCTGCTGATGTTATGTATATTTCAAATGTTGATCTAATGATAGTTTGCTGAGTATCCGAGATTACGAGTGTACTTGGACCATAGGTCTGATGCAGAGGGATGGGGTGTCACATTGAATCCAACATTTTTCCATCGACGACCATCCATAACCCATCTCACATATTCCCTTTCCTCATCGTAGATCCTCATTGGATGTCGTTTCACTTTTGTCATTACTCACATGCCTCCTCCTTCATCCTCGTGGCACCGTGCAATGAGCCACCGCCAGACACATTTCACTTAAGGAACTAGGGCAAAAAATCTTATCACCCATCACCACCAAATCAAAAGACAAAGAAGAAGAGAGGGTAAAACCCTATATGAGGAGCAATCTTGCAAGAGGTCGTCGAACCCCCTCCTTTAAGTTGTACCTAGACGACCCTGAACTCTTCGCAAAGATCCTCATCCTCTACAAGATCGTGGAGAAGCCCTCATGCCCTAGAGTCTACCCTCGACTCTTCCTACGTTTGCATCTTCATCAAGGGCGTCAAGCTCGTTCTCAGGATCTCCTACTTTCGCATCACCTGCGTCATATTCGTGGGAATGAAGAGGTGAGAATAATTCGAGAAAAATAACTAACCTAAACACTTTCCTAATATAAAATATTCCAAAAAACACAATTAATCCCTCTCATCAAATGTACAATTGATGGATGAGATCACGTGCTAATCAACTTCCTAATGGGCTCAAAGTTCATTGGAAAATTCATACACATACATACATACATATTTCTGTGTGCGCGCGCATGTGCATGCATGTCGAGGTTGGGGAGTTTGCACCAAGATGTATGTAACTTTACATGTACCAGTGTTGCAAATGTTCCATTTTTTGAAACGAAACTTTGGGGGATTTACTTAGAATTATTAGTATAATATGTTTCAACTTTTGTGTAAAACATACATTCCTAACACGTTTATTTAAAATGGATTAATTTCAACTATTTTGAGACTATTAAAATTTTGCATTCTTGATGGATGGGTTTGATGTTTTTAATTGAGTTGAATTCTAAATGACATCATGGTGATATATGGTGATCTTTATCCCACATGGTTTCATTTAAAAAATTTACAAATAGACATTTGTGGTACCATTGCATGTAAAGTTACATATATATTGGTGCAAACTCTCCAACCTCATATATATATATATATATATATATATAGAGAGAGAGAGAGAGAGAGAGGAAAGGGAGCCTCACATCCATTTTCGCAATTTTTTTAATTGTTTTGAAAAATACCATCGTGGATTTTCATAACTATATCCCTCTAATATGTCATTCAAATTTCGTCAGAAACAGAGACTCCTACGGCCTCCATCCAAACATTCGAATGACGTATAGGAGGGATATATGGATGAATATACATGATGATATTTTTTGAAAAAATATAAAAAACATCGAAAATGCCGCGGGAGCAGCCCCATTAATCTCTCTCTCTATATATATATATATATTGTTTTATATTTTTACAATGTATAAGTGGTATATTTTTAAGGTGTATTTTGGTATTTTTAAGGATGGGTATGTATTGCTTATATAACTTGAGAATTTTCATATGTATACATATCTACGTCAAATTTTGTTATACACACACACACTACATTATAGGCATATTATACTTGTACTTATATATATATCATTTTTATTTTTTTATTTATATTTTATCTCTTTTATATTTTTTACATATTTTATATTTAGGATTTTTTTGAATAGTTTTCTTAAAAATAAACTAAATTATTGGATTTTTGTATAAAAATCGATTGTGGTTTTTAGGTAAAATAAAGATTTTATATATAATTGAGTCAATCATTTATTTAGTATATTTGACATACACACAATGTGTGTATAAACACACACGCATGCATACATGCAACAAACAATTATATACATATACATATATATCTACCTACCTATCTACATACATACATACATACATACACACACACATACAGGCATGCATGCATGCATGCGTGTATGTATGTTGAGTGCATTTGCAATAAGCCCTAAGTCTATATTAGACAACTAATAAGTACACGATCTCATCTACTCGTTTTTTAGCTTCCAGTGTAATTAATTACACAAAAATCATTTCGTGGTTTTACAAAAAGATGGTAATTTTCTTTTCCCTTGTTTACACAATTGCAAAATAAGTAGCATAATTCATACCTTTAGAAGACTTTTATGTTTATATTTAGAATCATGCTCTTATTAGTCACAAATAGGGATGGAAATGATCGCCTACGGACATAGGTAAAATCATATCCTTATCAATTTTAAATAACGAATATGAATGCAAATATGAATATTGACGGATTTGAACAATATGTTACCATATCCTAAAAAATGAATACAAATATAAAATGAAAATCAAATACGCATAATAATAAAATTATTTAATATATTAACTAAAATATACGTGTTTAGGATGATTTCACATAAAATAGATATATAAGATATATTTATTCCATAATAATTTTATCAACAATGATGAATGCAATCACAAAATATTATCACGCACAATTATAAATAAATATATTACTAAACTTATGTACAAAAATGGATATACAAATAAGAATGCAAATATTAGCGATGTCCATATCCGTATCCACTTTGAAACGAGTACGAATACAAATATCAAAATATGTATCAAACGAGTATGATAATGGATCAGATACGAATATATTCATATTCATTTTCATCTCTAGTTACTAATCTTTATATTAAAACTATATTATATATTTGTTTATTTTGTATGTGTGCTGTAATTTTTACTACTATGAAGTCAAAATTTTACAACTCTATATTAATTTTTCATTACTTCTTTTTCATTTTTTACTGATCCCAATTTATTTTTTACAACTTCTTCATTTTTAACTACTACGATCTCATTTATTTTACAAATTCTTAGGAATCATAGTTGTTTCCATACAAATTTTATTGTCATAGATTACAAAACTTTGTGGGTGGTAGTATCCAATAGTTGTAAAAAGTACAATAGGGCTACATAAAAAATTATGTTGGAGTTCTGAAACTCAAACAAGGAGTATGTAATCCCATCCTTTCCTTGGTGATCGGGGGAATGCTACAAACTTATTGTTGGGGTTTACCAACTCTATCAACAGATTACTTATCAGTAGTGTACTTATTACAACTTTTCCAGGGTCTATTTCACAAAGTTGTAAAAAATAATGATCGATTTGTAAAAGATGATAATATGTCGTTTTTTTAAGTAGAGAGGACGGCTAGCCATGCTATGGTTTAAATTCCTTTTTCCTAAATTTAAAAGAATAAATAGAAAAAAATGATTGAGATTTAATATACTCAATAAAGGAATAAAGTTTGATCGTTGGATTTAAAATCATCAATAATATTAAAACGGCTTTAATTGAGATCGTTGGATGGATATCCGATGGTTGACATGTAGTGCTCATCAAATTCCCAATGACCACATGGTTCATTGAAAAAAATCCTCTATATGTTTTAATGTACTTTCATTCTAATTATGTTTTTAGCGTGTTTCAGTATTGACAACATAATAACACTTATTTGTATGTATATACTACTAAAATTTAACTTAATTACTGCTTGTTAACGAGATATTTTCCATATAGGTCATGGGGACTAAAATAATGCACGTAATGGGCATGAAATGGAAAAAATACCCATAATGGGTATAAAATGGTTTGCCACAGGACGTCTACGGCAAACCATTTGCCATTTGCACCCGTATGACTCCCACACCTCCCGATCGGTCCTCCTTCCTCTCCTTCCTCTCTTCTTAGGTCCATCTTATGAGCAAATTCCCAAAGCTCGGAGACTGCATAGGCATGCGATAGATGATCTCGTACAACAACGGTAGGTCGTGGATGCCACTGCCTTCCCCGGATTTCGGAGCAGGAGGAAGAAGAGGAAGGAGGTGGAGAGCGAGGTTGCTGCTTGGGCAGGGGGTCAACCTCGAGGTTTACGAAGTGGACGACGATGTTCGTGGGGAGGACGATTTCCCGACGGTGCTTATAAGGGGGAGTTCGTCAGGGGACTTGATAGGCTCATGGCCGTCCATATATCCGGAGAGCTCATCCCCCTCCTCCCCTGGTGCCGCTTCCAACTCTGTCCCCTTCTCCTCTAGTGCCGTGACGGAAGTTCGAGGTCTGCCGCTGCGAGGATCATGCCTGCCGTAAGGAATCGTCAAGGATGACAAGGATCGTGTCTGCAGTGAGGGCCGAACTGGAGGTGGGGTTTTCCATTCGCCGAGGCGAAGGTGGAGCTGTTGGGGCCGGAGAAGGTGGGGGAGTCGTCGAGGGAGAAGTCAAAGACATGACATGGAAGGGGATGGAAACGACAAATGGTTTGCTGTAAACGTGCACCACGTGGCAAACCATTTGCCGATTTATACCCATTCCAGGTATTTTTTCATCTCATGCCCATTTCGGGTATTAATTTGGCCCCCATGGCTTACTTGGGAAATTACTCCTTGTTAACATGACGAGTTCCATGAATATCAACGTCACCATGCATTTGTATCAGGAGGAATGAAAGTGGGGGAGGTGTGAGGGCACACTTTAGGAACTTGGGAGTGGCGCTCTCTAGTTTCCAACAACCATCTCACATACATACATAAATATTAACTAGTCTCGTCTCCTGTATTTTTAATTTTTTTAAGAAAATGATACTAGTAAGACTTTTAAATTCGCCACCTTCAAATGAGGGGTAACCCAAAACACAGTGGCGCCATCCCCATGGGAGCCCCTTCCCGCTGTGACGGCTCTCCGTCCGCAGGCGACCTCCGTCACCGCGCGAAGCTCCGTGAGCTGATCGAGAGGCACGAGGCTTGCAAGGCATCCTTCCAGAACCTCAGATCCCAGATCCACATCGGCCTCGCGGAGGTTACTAGTCTACTACGTTCTAGTGTCACGGCGTCGATGTCTCGACCTGGTGCTATCCGCGTCTTTGCAGGCGAAGGAGGTCTTCGACTCGCTGTCGGCCCCTCTGTTGACGTTGGTGGGGATCAAGAGCGACCAGATGGCGGAGGATGGACGGTCCAGTTCAATTCTCCTGAATCCGGAGTTTGATCCCTCACGGGTGATGCCCGTCTCTTTTTTGTTCTTCTCCTTTGCTAGCAAGGAGATGATTTGATCACCGATGACGTTTTCTCTAGCAGGGGAATCGATTCGGTATCGGGGGACGGGAGGCGGAGGGTCTTCGTTGCTGGAGATCGGCTGAGGTTAGCACTCAATTGTTGCCAGCCATTGCTAGATATTTGATATAATTACCAACACTTTCTCTGAGTTGTTATGCGTAGATGATACATAAGCTCGTGTAGCGTTTGTTAGCTTTGTGTACTCCACGTGCATATCGATATTTGGAGGACTAGTATGGGGTAGATCATTGTTAAGAGAACTTCACTTCCCTTCCTCTTACTCTGGTATTTTGGTACGACGGTATTGGAGCCACCTATCTCTGAACCAACTTGAACCTCGCCGTCTAGATTAGAGGGATGAAGTAGAAAAAGAAATACTCTGACTTGGAGGAGTGGAAAGCGATAAAGCAGACATATTATTCTTTTTCTTCCTCGTATGTTTACTCCAATCTCGCAGTACAACTACTTTGACGATCGATTTAAATGATCATGGAATGCTTGATTGGCATACATGTAAAAGCAAGGCACAAATAACACAATAAAAACGTGCACAAATTAAATAAATAAATGTGTATGCGGTCACACAACTTGCATATGCGGCCCACATAAGCGCACAGGGCGTATAATGGGGGGTTCATGAAAGCGGTGCATTGAAGGCATCACATACACATATGCGGCCGCACGGGCCACTTTCGTGAACACTGGTTCACGACATAGCTTCTGTACAGATAGGAGACTGAGAGGAAATGCATGAGCACAATGAACATCTGTCAATCGCACTTAGGAGAGAAATCAATAGTACCAACAACAGTAATTGGGGAATGATCCCCATTAGCAACACGAATAGTCTTCACTGATGAGGACGATTAGGAAGACACGAGGAGGTTTTCCTCTCCCGTCAGATGGGTAGAGGCTATAGAGTCAATAATCCATGCATGTTTATAGGTAGAGAGTGAGTTTGCTACTGTACATGAGGTAGTAACTAGACTAGCAGAAGAGGAGGAGGCGATATTATTGCCATCAGAGGAAGCAGAGTCTTGGAGCAGTTGTCGCAGATGAGTATATTCAAAAGCAATGAATGGGGTATGTACCTCTCCAGTTTGCTGAGCAAATGTATCTTCAATCACATCAGAAGATGCTTCGTCATAGGCATTATTAGCATTAGGCTACGTGCCAAAAGTTGCCCAACACCTGTCAGAAGGATGATTCCAACATCCACAGTGTACATAAGCTGGATATCGAGCATCAGAGGAATCACGACCATGACCACAGTCACGCTTTCGTCCAGATTCACGATCGTATCCAGTTTCACGTCCTCGTCCACGTCCAAAGTTTCGACCCATGCCAACTTGACGTCCTCTATATCCTGAGGATGTATAATGAGCCGTTGTTTTTGTAGTAGTGTAGATGGTAGATGGTTGAATGGGAGCCTCAAGCTCCTGTAAGCGTCCAGAGATGGTCTCAAGGCTCAATAGAGTGTATGCCATTAGAAACCGATCTTTCACCGGCTTGTATTTTGGATTCAATCTTGATAGAAATCGATAAACTTGCCATTCAGTGTGTTCACCTACTTGTTTATCACAACATGTATGCTGAAAGATAAGGAGCTCCTCGAATATTCTTACATGAAGCATGTAATACTCAATAAGACTCGAATCTCCCTGAGTGGCTGACCAGATCCTCATGTATATATCAAAAAGACGAGACTTGATCGTCTTCTGAGAGTATGTGCACTCAAGGTTTTCCCACATCGCCTTAGCAGTTTCTTTGTAAAGAAGATTATCAACAATATTTAGATCGACACCGTTTGTCATCTGGGTGATAACTTGACAATTGTCAACAAACCATGTGTCATAGTCTTTGTCAGTTTTTTCAGGCGGGTCCTTTGTAAGAACATAACTTTTACGTTGGCCACCGATAAATATTTTGAAGGATCGAGACCATAGAACATAATTTTCAAACCATTTTTAGCTTTATAGAGGTGCCTTGTACCATCAAAGAAGAAGTAGGGTACACGGGCTTGGTCTCAATGCTCGTCATGGTGGCGTCTTACGTCAAGAAGAAGTGACCTAGAGAATGTGTCTTGTTCTTAACCGAACATCAAGTGCCTATGCTTGCAGCAATATACAATACATAACAATCAGGAGCCCTTGTTGCTGCGCAGGGAGGGTTGGAAACCCGTCGCAGGGACTGATGGCACTGCGGGGGCCTACAATTCACTCCAAGGTATGCGGCGATACAGAGGACTGCTGCTCAGGTGGCTTCAAGGAGTAGGAGGGGGCTGGCGGCGACTCCAAGAAGCAGGAGGGCTATTGGGAGGGGTCCGACGATGGCTTCAGGGGGGCTAGCGGCTGAGCAGGAGCGCTGTTGGGAGGGGGGTTGGTGGCAACACTTTGGTGCATGTGGTAGCACGGGCGTGAGGCGGTGGCGCCAGTGGTTGCAAGAGGGGCCAGGGCAATGCCGGGGAGGACCGCTGGGAGGTCCTGTGAGCGCGTAGGGAGGTCGAGCACGCAAGGGCGAGGCGCGATGATGCTAGGTGCGAGGATGAGGCACGGGGGGCCAGAGGCAACACTCCCTAGTCTAGGGCACGAGCGCACAGAGGCATCTGGGTTAGCACGGGAGGGCGTCTGAGGTAGCGCTGGGCCGCCTGAAGACTTAGGGCTGGCAGTGGCGGAGGAATTTAGGTCAGAACACTGGTCTAGGACCGTTGCTCTGATACCATGTGGAGAGTATGAAAGAATAGAAATGCTTGTCTTATTCGAGAGGTCTAGGGGTCCTTATATATGACAAAACCCTAGAGTACTCAAAGGAGAAAAATACATAAATACCCTTACGGGTTACAAGAATATTCTTTTGTCACATAGAATATTCTCTATAGAATAATCTCTTAACAAATATACTCTTACCAACGCAATCTACTGCAATGTTTAAGACAATCTATTTTAATCTCTAATAAGTCTCATTCCGACACTTCTTGAGCCTTCCTCATCCTCTCTTAGTCGGATCAACATCCAAAAATTACATCTCATAACTGATGCATCAGTCGACCTCTTTTGCAAATGATCAAACCACCTTAAGCTGTTTTCTCGTATCTTATCCTCGATCGGAGCCAAATTAACTTTCCTTCGGATTGCATCATTCTGAATCTGATCTTTACATGTATTCTATATATCCACCTTAGCGTTTTCATGTCTGCTACTTCCATTCTATGCACATGTCTATGGGTTACATGCCAACATTTAGATCCATAGAGCAGAGTAGGTCTCACGATTGCTTTGTAAAACTTTTCAAAGGAATTTCCTTATCATATAGAACAATAGAGGCTCCTCTCCACTTCAGCCAACCTATATTTCAACAACAACAACAAAGCTTTTTCCCACAATTAAGTAGGGTCGGCTTGGATTCTTCGCCTCCATTCAGATCTATCTTGGGCCAATCCCGGGCTTATATCCACAAAACTAAGTTCCCTTCGTATGGTCTCTTTCCAACACTTCTTGGGCCGTCCTCGCCCTCTCGTAGCCGGCTCAACATCCCAACACTCGCATCTCCTAACTGGTGCATCAATTGATCTTCTTTGCAAATGTCCAAACCATCTTAAGCGATTTTCTCGCATCTTATCCTCGTTCGAAGCTACGCCAACTTTCTTTCTGATTGCATCATTTCGAATCTGATCCTTACGTGTGTGTCCACACATCCACCTTAGCATTTTCATTTCTGCTACATTCATTCTCTGCACATGTCTATGGTTCACAGGCCAACATTCAGATCCATAAAGCATAGCAGGTCTCACGGCTGCTTTGTAAAACTTTCCTTTAATCTTTAAAGGAATTTTCTTATCACAGAGAACAACAGAGGCTCCTCTCCACTTTAGCCAGCCTGCATTTATTCTATTAGTAACGTCTCCATCAATTTTCCCATCATGTTGCAGAATAGATCCCAGATATCTAAAGGAATCTCTCTTCTGAATGTTATCGTCACCAATCTTCACCTCGATTCCTTCACCATTGCTTCCATCAAAGGTGCACTCCATATATTTCGTCTTAGACCTACTTATACGAAATCCTTTAGTCTCCAACTCATGTCTCCAGACCTCAAGCTTCTCATTTACTCCATCTCTAGTCTCGTCAATTAACACAATATCATCAGCAAATAACATACACCAAGGTAACTCATCCTGAATGTGACTGGTCAACTCGTCCATAATCAAAGTAAAAAGAAATGGACTCAAAGCAGAACCTTGATGTAAACCAATGTTGATGTCAAAATATCCAGTCTTCCTAGACGAGGTCCTTACACAAGATAAATCTCTATCATACATGTCCTTTATGAGGTTAATGTATAGGACAGGTATTTGTCTCTTCTCCAACACTCTCAACAATATCTCTCGTGGGACAGAATCATAAGCCTTCTCCAAATCAATAAAGATCATGTGGAGGTTCTTCCTTTTAGCTCTATAAATCTCCATTTTTCTCCTCAGCAAATGGATGGCTTCAGTCATTGAGCGACCTGGCATGAATCCGAATTGATTTTCTTTTACATTGGAAATTTGCCTCAACCTTCTTTCGATCACACGTTCCCAAATTTTCATAGTGTGACACATCAGCTTGATACCTCTATAATTTGAACAATTTTGAATGTCTCCTTTATTCTTATAAAGAGGCACCACGATACTCCTCCTCCAATCTTCAGGCATTTTCTTGCTTCGCCAAATAACATTGAATAGATTCGTAAGCCAAGTCAAACCACGCTCACCTAAAACTCTCCATACTTCTACAGGGATGTCATCCGGTTCTACACCTTTTCCAGGTCTCATAACCTTCAAAGCCTCCTCTACTTCCTTTCTTTGTATCCGTCTATAGCATGCACAATTCAAGTAACTTTCACTACAAGCTAGATCACCCAAAGTGATATCTCTATTTCCTTCCCCAATGAAAAGTTTATGGAAGTACTGCTCCCATCTAGTCTTTATATCCTTATGAGTAACAAGCACATGACCTTCCTCGTCCTTAATGCATCTCACTTGAGAAAGGTCTTTGGTTTTTCTTTCTCTTGCTTTAGCCAACCTGAATATATCCTTCTGTCCCTCCTTAGAGTCGAGATTTTTATACAAAACTTCATAAGCTTTTGACTTAGCTTCGCTTACGACCTTCTTTGCTTCCTTCTTCGCTATTATGTAGTTTGTGACAGTTTCATCTGTTCTATTCTTAGACATAGCTTTAAAGCAAGCTCTTTTTATTTTTAGCTTCTCTTGCACACCTTCACTCCACCACCAAGCCTCCTTTTGACATGGAGCTCCTCCCTTTGACTCGCTTAGCATCTCTTTGGCTACCTTTCGGATACAAGATGCTACCGTCTCCCACATCTCGTTTGCACTACCGCTACAATCCCAACATAAGTCTTGTAAAACCTTCTCCCTGAAGCTCACTTGCTTCAGTGGAAGATTCCACCATCTAGTTCTAGTTATCTTAGAAACCCTCCTTTTCTTTACCAACCCTTTCATTTGTACATCTAAGACTAACAAACGATGTTGGGTTGTCAAACTCTCTCCTGGGAATACTTTGCAGTCTTTACAACACAACCTATCTCTTCTCCTCAACGCAAACTAATCTATGTGTGTTCTAGTTGGCCCACTCTTATAAGTAATTAATGTTCCTCCCTCTTCTTGAAGAGAGTGTTTGCTATGAAAAGATCATATGCCGTTGCAAAATCCAGGATGGCTTTTCCCTTTTCATTTCTATCCCCAAAACCATGTCCTCCATGAACACTAGCATACCCTGAAGCATCTTTTCCCACATGTCCATTAAGATCTCCACCGAGACAAATCATCTCTCTTTGTCGGATTCCTTGTAGACTCTTATCCAAATCCTCCCAAAAAGCTTGTTTAATCTTTTCATCTAAACCAATTTGCGGTGCATAAACTGAGATGATATTCAGAATTTCTTCTTCAAGCACCAATTTTAGCAAAATCATTCGATCCCCGAATCTTTTCACCTCAACCACACAATCCTTCAAATCCTTATGAACAACCACTCCAACACCGTTTCTACACTTATCTTTACCTGAATACCAAAGTTTAAAGCCTGTCTTCTCAATCTCCCTTGCTTTCTCTCCAACCCATTTAGTCTCTTGAAGGCATAGTATATGAATCTTCCTTCTTTCCATCGTATCCACTATCTCCATCAACTTTCCAGTTAAAGTGCCAATATTCCAACTACCAATCCGCAACTTCCGTTGTAATCTCTTTTGGACTAACTTCTTTACTCGCATGCATCCATTATGCGAGAATCCTTGTAAATTTTGAACTGCATCCGGGCGGTGATGGAGCGGAACTAGCTTAATTACCCGCATGCGTTCCTCATGCGAGAACCCTTGCAAATCTTGAATTACATCCAGGCTGCGATGTAGCAGCCCTTGCCAATTTTTCATTGCATTCGGACGATGCAACGCGTCGCAAGTAGGGAACGCCCCAACGAAATCTGTATGTTTGCTTAAATCCATGTTGAAAAGATCCGACTGTCATGAGGCAACTTCTTAAATAGTATTTTTTTAGAAAAAAATTACTATTTAGGAAATTGTTTCTGACTGTTTTACACTGACTGTCGGCTACCTAACGCAGCCCTCATTTACCCGGGCTTGGGACCGGCCATGGCTGAGTTAATATATCCATCAATTTCCCTGTCAACCTATATTTATTCTGAGTAATATATCCATCAATTTCCCTGTCATGTTGCAAAATAGTGAAGGAAGTAAATAAATTTTTTATGAACTTTGCATCTCGGAAACACGGAAAATAGCAAACTATTTTCTTAAAGCATTGTATGTTCATCGTATGAACAAGAAATTTCAGCATAATATTTTTACATAGGGAGAGACCCATGGACAAATTAGATATAATAGACAGAAGAAATGAAAGATATATAAATAGTACAGAAATATATAGATATATCTCGACAGAAAGTATTATAGAAATAATAACCAAGTTTCTCCAATTGAGTTCACTATCTTTATGAACCGGATTGGATTTCTTAAGCCACGAGAAAGCTTGAAAATAGAATGGGTTGAAGTCAAGGTGGAGATTTGTTGATTATGCATTGAAATATAACATGATTATGCCACACACCAACTTCGACTAAGGAAAAAAATAAACTGATATTGAGACCCTGTCTGGGTGTGCAAGGATGGATCCTTTTGCTAAAAGTTGGATCGAATTAGATTACGTAATTATATGACGATATGTTTAAAAATGGACAAAGTTGATTGTATGTTTAATCATGGACAAAGTTGGAAATGTGTTACCAGGTGTGCTTACCAAAAATGTGGGTGTAATTAATGGGTTTGTGCCTCCTTATTTTTGTGGATTTTGTTCGATATTTCCATTAGGATGTTAAATAAAAAGTCTTCTTTAGGATTATATGTTCCATCTATCTCCATTGTATAATACACCTTGTGGCTCTCAACTTGTGGTTTTTCTCTTGTATGTTAGAAGCATATTTCGCGCAAAATTATTGTCTCATGGTGGTTTTCTCTTTGGTTTATTCCTTGCATAATCATTAAGTGTATAAACTTCCAAAATGTTGAAAAGCACATTGACATTCTCCCCTGGAACTTAACAATGCAATTACTATAATAACGTCAAATTTGATGTTCTTAGTTGTTCCCAAAAATGTGATTTCACATGTCTCTACATATTAACCGGTTCTGATTTTTCTACCTGTATCGAGAAACCATAACTAATGTCTAAGCATATAAAAAGTGGAAACTGAAATTGTGAAATATAAAATAAAATGCACATCCTCACTAATAATCAAGAACAAACATAATCCTAAAGGATGGCCTAATCCACAGGAGAAGGGTCCCAATAGGGTTACATATTCATATTAAAATTCTCACAAGATACAAGAGGTGTGTAGGAGCTCTTTATATAGCCCTGCAAACACACCCAAGTCTTCCCACTAAGCAATTTATGACTAAACATGTGAAAGTAGCATAATTGGGTCTTAGAGAGATCCATTTACCCCTATAAATACGTAATCCCTCAAGTTGAAACTGGAAAACCCACAAATTATTACAAAAGAAAACAATCACCTACCTTTATGCAAATACATATTTTGAGAAGTGAGAAGCCCCCCTCAAGGTAATCATTGATGGGAGGAGACACACATGGGGGAGGTAGTATTGGGAGGATAACCGTGCTTGGAGTAAATGTTCAGTGAAGAGTCCAACAAGTGTAAGATGGACAAGTGTTAATTTTCATTTAATAAGTTGATCATTCGTATATGATAAAAAAAGAAAGTTCGTATATATGTTATCTTTCTCTTTGAATGGGAGCATCATAAGTCTGAGATGATCTCTGTTGAGTGATTCTTTTATGGGTAAATGGATCTAGGTATGAGGGACCATTTACCCATCGTATATATATTGTACTCATCTCTCCTTATCTAAACAAGTAGTGAAGAGAGATCCCTAATATCTTGTGAGGGAGATTAGGGTTTGTGTATGCCTCCGTGGTTTTTCCCTCTCCATAGGGTTTTCCACATACATCATCGTGTCGATCTTCTTACTCTTTAATCTTTGTCTTCAACATGGTATCATAGCCTAATTTAGGCGTTGTTTTTGTGTCATTCTTGGATTCTCCCTTGTGATTGAGAGGCTCTTTTCACTTGGACGTCGTCGTCCTCCTTGTGCGGTGGTCCTCGTGCTTTGCGCAAGCCCTAGCAGCGACCCCTTGTGCGCATGTCCTGTGTGCGCCTGCCCTTGCGCACCTGCCGTTCGACGCCACCTGCCATATGCACGGCTCCTTCGAGCGCCTCCGCCCCTTGCACGCCTCCAGGCTCCTGTGCGCGCCCAAGCCCTGCGTGCGGCCCCCTGCGTGCCTCCGCTCCTACATGCGACCCCTCTTGGGTGGTACACTTTGTGCCCACGCACGGTGGCTCACGCCCTAGGGCACCCTTGCGGGGTGCGTCTCCTGTCTAGGTCGAACACCTCCAACCCCTATCTAGCGCCCTCAGCCTAGGCCCAGTGCACCTGCGTGCTAGCCCTTGCACCAGTGCGCCTCCTGCCCAACACGTCTCCTCTGGCACCCGCGCGCCCACTCCTGTGCATCTTGATGTTGATTCTCAATGCTACATGGCTGTGAGTTCTCTCTCCATTGCCTTTTACTGTATGGTTGTGGTGATTGATCAGTTCAATTGCACCACCTTTTTCCTTTTTGTGATTCCACTGGTACTATGGATTGCCATTTTCTAGGGTCTGTTTGGTTGCAGGGTTGGACATGGTTGGGTTGGGCAGGGGTACCCTTGTGAATAGTAAACTGTGAGGAGGATTGGGCCGTTTGGTTGGAGGGGTAACCCGAGTTGGGCCAACCCAACCCTGCCCAATCCTGTAACCAAACAGACCCCTAGTGTGGAGCTTCCTCTCATTGGCATCATGATTAAGGATAAGATGCGGAGAAACTTCTTGAAAAAAGGATTGCACGTGTGGCTATACATTGCACATGTGCTTAGTTTGAATTGATGCTATTAGCGAATTGAAATTTTTGATGATGAGATTAATGGTCAAAAATCATGGCTCTAAACATTCTACTGAAATCAACATTGCTCTTAACACAAGGCGAACTGATAGGAATAATCCAGACATTACTGAGTGGATCATTGATAATGGGGCTTCTGACCATATGCCATGTGATCCGCGCATGTTTCATGACTACAAATCATCCTCATGAAGAGAGAAAGTTACTGTCACAGATGGATCTCCTACTACCATCGTTGAGAAAGGGACCATATCTGTTGTTGATCTGTTCTTCCTTCATGATGCTCTTTATGTGCCTGATTTTCCTATAAATCTTCTGTCTATTAGCGAAGATCACAAAATAATTAAACTGCAAGTTAATTTTTGATCAAAGGTCGTGTATTTTAGAAGACTTGGAGACGGGAAAGAAAATTAGAAATGGTCAGTTGAAGATGGATTATATCATCTTCATGCTTGGGTTGGTCAAGCTCTTACTTCTGTAATGAAGGTTAGACTTGAGAAGGATTGTTCGATGGCAATGAAACGATGGCATGCGCATCTTGGTCATATCAATTTCTCTTCTCTGCAAGAGCTGATGCCCGGTATCCTTTCAAGGTTATCTGAAAGTGATTTGCAATGTGATATATGCCAATTTGCAAAACAAACTTGCATCACTTATTTTGTTTCTATCAGTAAATCTACTCATGCCTTTGAGCTTGTTCATTCTGATGTGTGGGGATCTTCAAATATAAAGAGTATTGGTGGTCATCTCTACTATATCACTTTTGTTGACAATTTCTCACGGAGTAACTTTGTATACCTTTTGAAAAGTAGGAGTGAAGTCCCTAAAGCAATTAAAAGTTTCACAAATATGGTTAACACTCAGTATGGAGCCATAGTTAAGAAGCTAAGGACGGATAATACCAGGGAATACTTAGAGGGATCTCTATCTACTTTTCTTGATGAGAGGAGCATCATTCATGAAATCTCGTGCAGTTATACAACACAACAGAATGGAGTAGTTGAAAGAAAAAATCGTCATTTGTTGAATGTTTCTAGAGCACTCTTACTTCAGCGAAATGTGCCGAAAATGTTTTGGGGAGAGGTTGTCTTAACTGCAGTCTATGTGATAAACATGTCACCTTCTGGTGTGATACCAAAGAGAACGCCCTATTCTATGATTCATCCCGAGAACTCTCCTTTCAGTTTGGACCCTCGGGTTTTTGGATGTGTTTGCTTTCTCCATAACTCTAGACCTGGTGTGCGAAAGTTAAATCCACGAGATACGAAATGCATCTTTCTTGGTTATTCTGGAACACAAAAAGGATACAAATGTTATGATCCAGTGGCTCGTCGCCTTCATGTGAGTAAGGATGTCACATTCTTTGAAGATGAGCCTTACTTTCCTAATAATTTTTCTTAGGGGGAGTATGTCAATGTAGATTTTGAGAAAAATGAGAAGGGGATTAACTTTCTTGGCGATATACAGGATAATATCCATTTAAGGGACGATAATGAGAAAGAAAAAAAGATAACGAGGATAAAGGATGATTTGGTCAGACTTATAGCAGACGAAAGGAAGTGGATAAGGTGGTGGAGATTGAAGAAGAAATGATACAAAGCCATGATTTTCCCATGGTGGAGATTGAAGAAGAAATGATACAAAGCCATGATTTCCCCATGGTCGAGACTGAAGAAGAAATCATACAAAGCCATGATTTCAATCTCTCCTCAAATTTGGGACACGAAGACTCTGTAAGTAGGCCTCTCACTCTTGATATTCCCGTTGACAATTCTGAGCCTTTAATGGATGATCGTCCCATCATTATGAGAAAAGCTATTAGAAATATTCGAGCTTCTACTCGTTATCTTGTGGAAGACTTTGTTGTATACACCAAGATGAGTCCAAGCTACAGATGCTTTATTACCTCTCTAGATGCTCATCATGTTCCTAAAAATATTAATGGGTCAATGCTATGAGAGAAGAAATGGAATCCTTGAAAAAATGATACTTGGGATATTGTTGATGTCCCTAAGGGTGCTCACCTTGTTGGATCTAAATGGGTATATACAATTAAATATGATGCTGATGGGAATGCTGACCGATTCAAGGCTCGTCTTGTGGCTACAGGATATAGTCAGAAATATGGGATTGACTACTTTAGACATTTGCTCCTGTCACTAAGATGAATACAATTAGAGTTGTTATTTGCGTGGCAACTCATTTTTCATGGAAAATGCACCAACTAGATGTGAAAAATACTTTCTTGAATGGTGATATCAAAAAAGTATATATGAAAATGTTGCCTGGGTTTGAGAATGATGGTAAGTGTTGCAAACTAAAGAGACCGATGTATGGACTAAAACAATCTCCAAGAGCGTGGTTCGAACGTCTACACACGGTAATAATCAGGAATGGATATACCCAAGTGAATGGAGACCACACTCTATTTGTTAGAAGGAACGATGACAAGAGGTGTATTCTTTTAGTATATGTGGATGATATGATTCTTACAGGTGATGACGAGGTGGAACTTCTTAAGATAAAGAAAACACTTGCAATTGAATTTGAATTGAAAGACTTGAGAAAGCTAAAGTACGTCCTAGGTATTGAGATGTCTCGATCTCCAGGAGGTATGTATCTAAGTCAAAGAAAATATGCTCTTGATTTGCTAAAGGAATGTGGTATGATAGGATGTAAACCTACTACTATTCCTATTGAGGCAAATCATAAACTTGGTAAAGAAGATGGTGAGCTTCTTGATAAGGTAGGAAAAGGAAGATATCAAAGATTAGTGGGGAAGTTGATTTATCTTACCTTCATGAGACCAGATATTACCTACGTGGTAGACATGGTGAGTCAACTCATGCATGCTCCAACCACCTCTCATGCTAATGCGATGAATATAATTCTAAGCTATATAAAAGGATCACCAGTAAAAAGGCTTATATTCAAGAAAAGTCCCGGAGTTACAATTGAAGGATATACTGATGCTGACCGGGCTGGTTCCGTGGACGACAGACGATCCACTTCAGGCTATGCGATATATTTGTGTGGAAATTTGGTTATTTGGAGAAGTAAAAAGCAGAATGTGGTTTCAAGATCAAGTGCTGATGTCGAATATCGTGCTCTTGCAAATGGTGTCATTGAAGTTCTATGGCTAAAAATTCTGTTAAATGACTTGGGCATGGAAGTGAGTATGTTGGTGAAGATGTTTTATGACAACAAAGCTGCAATAAGCTTGGCTAACAATTCCGTAATGCATGATAGAACAAAGCATGTGGAGATAGATAAACATTTCATCCATGAGAAGATTGATGTTGGACTGTTGTGCCTTACTTGAAGTCTACCGATCAGGTTGCTGATCTTTTCACAAAGGGGCTGCCTACTCTGCAATTTGAGATGAATGTAATCAAGTTGGACATGACGAATATGTATGCCCAACGTGAAGAGAGTGTTGAGTGGTTCTTTTGTGGGTTAACGGATCTAGGGATGAGGGACCATTTACCCATCGTATATATATTGTACTCATCCCCCTTATTGAAACAAGTAGTGAAGAGAGATCCCTATCTCTTGTGAGGGAGATTAAGGTTTGTGTGTGGCCCAGTGGTTTTTCCCTCTCCGTAGGATTTTCCACATACATCATCGTGTCGATCTTCTTACTCTTTAATCTTTGTCTTCAACAATCGCAAACGGAAGTAATTCATGTGGAGCAATCAACAAAAGTTCTGTGGTCCTCTCCCATGTGAAGATTTCAAGAATGGGCCTCTATTATTTAGAAACTTTAAGATAAGTCCTCTCATAAAATATGAGAGAAACCTCTTATCTTTTTTTCCCGTTTTTTTCTTTCTTTCTAAGACGAATCCCTTATTTTTTTGGGCTGATATGTTCATTATTTTTCACCGGCCTTTTTTTTAAATGGCGTCGTTTTCATTTTTTTAAGAACGTGGTCTGTTTTGATCGGGACCGCAATAATATGTTTAAAGGTGATTACTTTGCATTTGTTAAACTGAGACTGTGGATGTTAGACCATGCCCTCCGAGTGGAGCAACTTATCCAAGCTCCCAGGCGCTGTCTTGTAGTTTTTAAATGAAATTGATTTAAAACTAAGCAATCCTTGTATGTTTTTTATAGCAATGCACAACATGTAAATAAAGACCGGAAGGTAGGTCTCACTCAGCTTATAACAAGAAAGGGTGGAAGCGGATGATGGATTATGTAATTGTCACGTTCAAGAGAAGTCTAAAATCTGCCACTTTTTTGTGTTCAAATTTATCTCAATAAACTCATCATCTTTTTCTCGAAGTGCTAATTTGGGGAATACTGTTGTCCTGTTGGAAACCAATGGTGCCAATTGTTCTATGTAAGAAAGGCGGCGCTTTAACTTACACCATCGATTCTTTTTACTATCTGATTTGACTTTACCTGTAATTTCTCTTGTATATAATTGTGGCAGAATTTTGAAACGTTATTTGCAATTGAATGTGTAGTTTCTGGTTGCTTTTCTTACCATGGCAGTAAATGCCTGATATGTAAATCATCTCATGAGAGAGTTATGTTTGAATCATATGGAGGAAAAACAAGGCAGCATCTCTTTTGATCTCTCCAACTTATGATGCAGGAAAGAAAGCGGATCCTCCACTACAGCACCTCTGCAAAAAATGAGCTGCAGAAGCTCCATGAAACACAGCTCAGAAGTGTACACCGTCTCATCATCCTCCTACACACCATCAAACACAATGTGAACAACCACCAGGACACCATCTTCCAGTCACTGGATTCCCATCGCAACTCCATCCATACCTTCTTCAAGCGATCTGCGTCGATCGTCTCTGAGCTCCCACAATCCAGGCAGCAACAGGACACTGCCACTGTCACTGCTTATGTTGCTGGTCGAGCCCTCACAGCTGCTTATGATCATGTGGGCTCTGTGCTAGACAGGGTGGAGCATGAGGTGGAGAGATTACTGAAGGATTTGGCAGAGGTGATTTGTGCTCCTATGGCAGCCCATCTGAAGAGTTTGCGGGCACAGGTTACTGGAGGATCGCCTGCACGGCTTGTGTCTATTGTGGAGGAAATAGAGAAGGCACTCCAGGTAACATGAGATGCCAGTTTAGATTGGCAATATTTCTTTCTCAAATTCCATTTTATAAAATCTCTATTCACACATATTCTCATTTCAAGGTTCAGCTTTATCTTGTAAACTGAATAAAAAAATCATTGCCCTAATGGACCGAACAAGGTCTGGATCACTGCAGTTCTTTGGGCCCTGTGGTTAGCACGGAATGCGGTCATTTTCTGGGGTGAGAGAATATATATGAAAAACCTCCAGGATTCTTGATCTTGTGAATATATAGAAGTTTTTTTCAATAGGCATCTTCTCGACGTCAGACCATCTTTCCTTTAAAAAAGTTTATTTAAGGCTAAGAATTAGTTGTTTAAGCCATGTAAGTGCTATCTTATCCGTTTTTACTGTTATTTGATTAAAGTGGCAAGTATACCCTGACAAAAAATAGAAGTATTTACTACAGAATACATGCTGATTGTTTTCCCTTTAAAATGACGGGTGGCGAAATGTGAGTTTAATGATTTGAAAAACATGAAGGAAACATGGGAGGTGGATCTTGAACTAGAGAGAGCATTGCAAGAACGAGGGAATACAGTGAAGGAGTTGGAGAGGGCGCTGGGGGCTGCCATGGTGGAGGTGCAGGTGACCAGGAAGAAGGCGAGGATTGAAGAGCAAGAGAAGCTGGAAGCCTCAAGGCTGCATCAGGAATACCAGGAAAAATTCCGGCAACTCAAGCAGCTTCTCCTCGAAGGGGCATTTTCAGAAAAGCAGCCGCAGCAAGCAACGAGAGGACCGTTTCAACTCACAGCTCTTCCTAATAATGGCCAGGTATTATTTTACGTGCAAATTGTTGCGATATTTGTATTAGTTATTTCCTCTGTCATGTTTATGTTATTTACCCATAGAGCTTTTCTCCTAGATAAGAGAGCTCTAGGACTGAGAATAAATCATCTTTCAAACTCTAATTTCCACATGGTATCAGAGCGATGGTCCTAGACCGGAGCCTATGCCCTAAATCCGTGCCCCCACCAAAAGCCCGTTGTCGCCGCCGACAGTCTTGTGCCCTAGCGCCGTCGTCGTCGTGCTCCTTCCCCCTCGCGCTCCTTCAGCGCTCGCCTGCAGTCCCGTGCGTGGTCGTGTGCCCTATTGCGTGGCTGCATCCCTTGGCGTGAACGGCAAGATCTCTTGCGTGTCTGCATCCTGCGCTCCCTCGACAGTAGGGTCCCTTCGCGCGGCTGTGTTCCTATCGCACACATCTCCTGTGTGCTCGGCTGTGCCCTAGCGCGCACATCTTGTGTCCCACAGCTGTGCCCTAAGCGCGCACACCCCTTGGCGTCGAGGAAAGTTACAGCCTAGGTCTTCAGAGACACTTTCGTGATATGGAGGGGATTGTGGTATGAGTCTACGCCCACAATCGCCTTCACATATGCCCGCATAGACATTCTTGTCAACAACGTGTAACCCAAGTCTATAGAAAAGTGGTGTTGTCATGTCGGACAACAAGACAGATTTTCCATCCCTGGGTGCCTTTAAAAGTCCAGCACCCATGGTGAAAATGGCTGAAACGAACTATGAACTGTGGGCCATGCAGTTTATGAGTTTGATGCAGTGCAATGGCAAGAAACATATTGTCACACAAGAGGAACCTGTTGATAAGACTGGGGTTAATGGTTATCTGGCACGGTATCCAATATCCATGGAGATAGCCAATGACATCCTGAATCAGCCCACAGCAAAGGATATGTGGGATATACTTGATGCTACATATTCTCCTGCAAAGAACGAGTCGAGGATTCTACAGCTTCAGCACGACATCTTTACTTCGAAGCAGAATGGCCGTCCTCTTCATACCACGTACACCTCTTTAAGGGGTATGTTTGAGAAGTTACATAGTTATATTCCATTGACAGCTACCCCTGAACAACTCAAAGCATATAGGGACTCAGTGATGATAGGAGTATTTCTAGCAGCACTTGATCATGAGTATGATGCAGCCAAAGCACAGATTCTTACAGAGGCCACCATACCTCCTATGGAGGAGGCATATCGTAGGTTGAGCAGGCTCTCCATATCTCCTGGTGGATCTCAGACATCCTCAGCCATGGTAGCATCCCGTGGTAGGGGAGGATCATCACAGTTTCGAGGCCGAGGTGGCCGTGGCAGGGGAGGGGGTAGTCGACCCCCTAGGCAGTCATGTACTTACTGTCGTAGAACATGTCATACTGAGGAAACATGTTATTCCAAGCATGGGTTTTCTACTACTACAACTCGTGTTGCTGAACAGACTCAGCAAGAAGGGAGCTATTCCCATGGATCTGATCAGAGGTTTGATGATCTGGTGGCACGACTCAGAGAGATTATGTCGAGTCATGAATCAGCGGGTTCCTCAGGATCTTCGGAGGTAGCTGCATCAGCCTCAGCATCCGCTTCAGGTATAGCATTTGCTTTTACTAGTTGCTACAGGGCAGATTTATCAGAGTGGATCATGGATTTAGGAGCATCTCACCATCTATGTGGTGACAGAAGTCAGTTGAAGTTCTTTCGTCTGTCTCAGAAAGGACGATCAATGGTGATAGCTGATGGGACAAAATCTCCCATTACTGGTCAGGGGGAGGTGCATTTGAGCCCTGCATTACGGCTCCAGAATGTCCTTTATGCTCCTGAATTTTCAATGAATTTACTTTCAATTAGCCAAATCACTAAAGATCTACATTTTCGTACCATATTTGATCCATCTGCTCTTGTGTTTCAGGACATTCTCACAGACAAGGTGATTGGAACTGGCCGTGAGCAAGGGAGTCTCTACAAACTGGTTCATTCTCCTTATGTCGGTGTTGCTTCTCTTCATATTGGATCCGTTTCTCCTTACACATGGCATCTCCGGTTTGGTCATCTTCCTCTGCAGAAGATGGTTCATGTTCTTCCTCAGATTTCTCATCGTTCCACCTTTCAATGTGAGGCCTGCCAGCTTGGGAAACATCACCGGTCTTCTTTCCAGAGTCGTCAGGGTCCGAGTAGTCATGGTCTGTTTGAGTTGCTTCATTTTGATATTTGGGGTCCGAGTCGTGTCCCAGATTTTCAGGGACACAGATTTTATCTAGTTGCAGTAGATGAGTTTTCCAGATTGTCTTGGGTTTTTCTTCTTAAAAATAAGTCCGATGCCGGTCCTGTCATTCAGTCCTTTATTAATGAAATAAAGAATATTTTCTCTGCTAAAGTTAAGTACATTCGGTCTGATAATGCTTTAGAATTTTGTAGTACTCAACTTTCTCAGTTCCTTAAGTCTCATGGGATTGTTCATCAGACGTCATGTGCATATACCTCTCAACAGAATGAAGTGGCTGAAAGAAAGCATCGCCACCTTTTGGATGTGACTAGAACTCTCTTGATTCTGAGTCGTGCTCCTCATTCCTATTGGGGAGATGCGGTTCTAACTGCATGTTATCTAGTCAATCTTATGCATTCATCAATGTTGGGGGAAAAGATCCCGTTCTTGATTGTGCTTCCCGAGACGGATCTTTTCTCCCTTATACCACGAGTTTTTGTGTCGGTCGCATCTGTCCATCAATTCTCTCCTGGTCTTGACAAGCTCTCTCCCAGAGCTGTTAAATGTGTGTTTGTGGAGTATTCCAAAACCCAAAAGGGATATCGTTGTTTTGATCTGGTTCGGCGACGGTACTCTGTCAGTGCGGATGTCACCTTCTTTGAGTCCATTATGTATTTTTCTCCCACAGGTGACTGACTTACTCCGTCGGAAAATGGAGAAGAGATCTACATGCCTCCTCCTCCATCATTACGGTGCTCTCCTTCATTACCGCCACCATCTTCTCCAACATCACCTACATCAACACCACCACCATCACCACCACCGTCACTTGTGTTCTTTCCTCAGGTCTACTAGAGACGACCCACTGCTCCTGCACCTCTTCCATCATCTGGTACGCCTGAGGTATGTACTGAGAATTTGAGTTCTACTAATGGCATGGGTGATTTGCATGATCAGAATGAGGGACAGGGCAGCGATGCTATCACTACTCCTCATGTTGATGATCTAGATGTCTCTATTGCTCTTCGGCGGCAGAAACGTACTAGGACGATGAATCCTAAATATGGACTGGACTTTGGTTCTCATGTTTCCTTGGAGCGTCTGTCCAAGGATTTTCAGCACTTTGTTGTCATCCTGTCAGCTATAGAGATACCAAGCTCTTATCAGGAGGCACTACAGAGCAGTCAATGGCGTTTAGCGATGGAAGAAGAGATGGCAGCGTTACGGTCGCGTGGTACGTGGAGTGCGGTTCATCCTCCACCAGGTGCGTCCGTGGTTGGTAGCAAGTAGGTCTTTACTGTGAAGCATCGGGCTGGTGGTACAGTTGACAGATACAAGGCAAGGTTGATTGCTCGTGGGTTCACTCAAACATATGGGGTGGACTATCAGGACACGTTTTTACCAATTGCACGTCACTCTACCATGTGGATTCTTGTTACTGTTGCGTGGTACACGATTGGCCTCTTTTTCAATTGGATGTCAAAAATGCCTTCTTGTATGGTGATTTGCAGGAGGAGGTCTACATGCAGCATCCACCTGGGTTTGCTGCTGAGGGGGACTCTAGTATGGTATGCCATCTTCATAAGGCTATATATGGCCTTAGCAGAGTTCGAGGGCTTGATTTCAGAAGCTCTCAAATTTGATTGAACAGAAGGGATTTGTTAGATCTACTGCAGATCATAATCTCTTTATAAAGAGAAGCCGTCAAGGTTGTGTGGTCATCTTGGTGTACATGGATGACATTGTTATCACGGGCAGTGATGAACATGGCATTCAAGCAGCGAAGGATTTTCTTGGACAGCAGTTTGTCACCAAGGATCTGGGGACGCTCCGCTACTTTCTTGGATTGGAATTTGCACGAAATCAGCAAGGTATGGTTATGACACAGAGAAAGTATGTTACTGATCTGTTATCTGAGACAGGTATGACAGGATGTAGACCAGCTACTACTCCTATGGATCCCAATGTGAAGCTTTATGACGATGGGTCTAATGAGGTGGACAAGAGACGATACAGAGAACTGGTGGGAAAGCTATTATATGTTACTATTACCATGCCTGATATATTATTTGCTGTGAGTAGGGTGAGTCAGTTCATGGAGCAACCCAGGCAGGCGTACATGGATGCAGTTTTTATGATCCTGAGATATCTGAAGTCATCTCCAGGTGCAGGTCTTCTGTTTAGAAGAGATACTTCTTTCAGTTACAGGATGTGCGGATGCATACTATGCTGGATGTCCTACTGACAGAAAGTCAACTTCAAGCTTTATTGTGTTCGTTGGCAGTTCACCAGTATCATGGAAGAGCAAGAAACAAACAGTGGTTGCTCGATCTAGTGCGGAATCAAAATATAGGGCAATGGCCCAAGGTAGTACTGAGATGATGTGGGTTAAATCAGTCCTGACTGATTTAACTATTGATGTTCCTCTACCTATGCATCTTAAATGTGATAATCAGACCGCTTTGTTTATAGCTAATAATCCAGCCTTTCATGAAAGAACAAAGCACATTGAAGTGGATTGTCACTATACTCGAGATCTGATCCGGAAGGGCCTCATTTCAACGTCGCATGTTTCATCAGGAGATCAAGTCGTTGATATGTTTACAAAGGCTCTTGCTAGAGGTCATTTTCACAATTGTTGTTCCAAGCTGAGCATGATAGATATATATGCTCCAGCTTGAAGGGGTGTGTTGCGATATTTGTATTAGTTAATTTCCTCTGTCATGTTTATGTTATTTACCCATAGAGCTTTTCTCCTATATAAGAGAGCTCTAGGGCTGAGAATAAATCATCTTTCAGACTCTAATTTCCACACAAATAACTTCCATCATTTTTGAATTAATTGGAAAAAGCATGGCATAACTGAAACTAGTATTTCATCATTGAATCAACTGGAAAGGATTGCGGTGTTGGATTTTCGAGTGTATCTAAGTACATTACGTTCTTTTTGTTTGTATAAACTGTCAATGTTAGATTAATTGATGAAATATCTTCTGCAATTGAATTTAAGCCGCCCATCGAGGAGCCAACAATTTCCCGCGTGGTCAAGCATCAGGGTCCATCCCATCTACAAGTTGCCCGGAGGCCCATAACAAGGAGCTGCACCGGCAGCAGCTGTGGCCAGAAAACGCCTCCTGTTTCGGCACCGTCGTCATGCCCACGATCAGCACCCCTGCCATCCATGTATAGAAAGTCAACCTTGCGCTGTCGGAACAATGTCTCCTGACTTGTTTGTTGTGTTGTGTCCCATGGAAGGTTAGGTGAAGCGCTGGAGTGTTTCACAGGTATAGCAGTAATGCAGTGGATAACATTGGTCAAAATGGTTCTTAGCTAGGAGGTGTTATGGATATGGATTCTGTTATAGTCATAACTTGAGCTTGATAGTAAACATTTTAGCGTGTAGATAGCCCGAGGAATCAAAATCAAGAATTGTTTGGAAGCCAATATGTAACTCATGGATTCCATCTGTTTGAAATTCTGAATTAAGATGGCCACACAACTCAAGAATTCTGCAAGTTTCCCAGTTCATTGACCTTCTAACCTTGCAAGTTGAAGTCCCCAAGCTGGGCATGACTTGGGATTTACACAATTTTTTATGGAAAATAAGTTAAAATAAGTTCTTGAATAAATTCATGATGAAAGAATTTGGTAATGATGAGAGTTGATCCTTATTGTTACTTTTCACGAGTACTGGCTACTGAGAATCATTTTCAGAAACTATGGAGGGGTTTGCATGTTTTCTCGTTGAAACTTTACTTGTATCAAAGATATATATATAAGATTTTGATATAATATCCCCTGCCTTGAACTATAGATTGATATACTTGACTAGGGTAATTATCCATTTTGATCAAGAAAAAAAATTTCCTCGGCAAACTTAAATATAAATCCAATGAAGATGGAATAGCAACTCCTAGTTTCCATGACTGTTGAGAAGTTATATGACATGGACATTTATCCCCTTGATTTTTCCCTTCAATTGTGAACGGTTTTCACGTTAAACATTGTCTTGTAGTGTGCTTGTTTTTTTACATGATATCAGAGCCTTGTTGAGGTTCTGGATTGAAGCTTTTGTTTCTCATCACTGTTCAAGATTGATGTTAGGTTCCTCTTCCTTTCTTGAAGCCCTTGTGCGACCTTGAGATCTGTTGGTTGTTATCGCTGTTGTGTTTTTGACCATCTGAATTTTGTTAGTTGGCATCCAGATGGATAGGTGGTTGCTGCTGCTATGTTGTTTTTGATGTCACAAGATTGATTTAAGCTCCATTGGTGATGCGAGGTTTGTTCCCTGTTCGGGGGGAGCAGTCGTGGTGTAGGCTCAACTCTTGGTTGTTGTTGAGGGTGTTTTATTAACCTTTGCCCTTTGTTTTGCATGAGAAGGGGCTACGAATTTGTGCTAGCAAGGTGTTTGTAATATTGCCTCAACGAATATAAAGTGTTGTAGATGTGTGGCAGATGAACCCAGATGGCTGCTACATGTAGACCTTCTCTTGTAGGTCATCATAGAGAAAGCATTCTTCACATCTAGTTAGTAGAGGGGCCAATAGCAAGTCACTACAACAGAAAGAAGTATAGACAAAGTATAATTTCTAGCCACTCGAGAGAAGGTATCCTGATAATCCACTCCATATGTCTAGGTGAACCCACATGCCACAAGTCTTGCCTTGTAGCGATCGACACTACCATATGCTCGGTGTTTCTCCGTGAACATCCACTTGCATCCAGAAATAGATGCTCCAGTAGGAGCTATAACAAGTCTCCAAGTGCTATGCGACTGTAGCACAACCATTTCCTCCTTCATGGAAAGACACCATTGACTGTCCTGTGTGACATCTTGATATGTCCGTGGTATCTCCACGGTTGATAGTGCCATGACAAAGCTCCCAAAGTTTATAAGAGTCAGCTCAAGGAGACTTGGGCTGCAAGAGGATATACTACACAAGTACATCTTTTATCTCGTAGAGCAATACGCACATCTAGATCATCTGCCACCTCTTGAACCTTTAAATTGTCTTCCTGAGAGGGTATCTACTCATCCGGTAAAGAATCATGTCGTATAGACAACTCAGTAGAGACAATGTGCTCTTTACATACATGAGACGCTCGAAGAGGCTCTAGCTGTAACTACAACATCAAAAGAACCTGTAATGGTGGGGTCAGCAACATGAGTCATGATCTCTCGTAAACGAGAGATAATGTCATCAAGGTATGGATCTGCCTGAGGAGACGAAGTGTCTGGAGGTTCAATCTGCTCTGCACTCTAGAAGATGCTGGGTATCCATGCTTTTGATATCATGTGTCCTCAAAGTGTCTTGGACGATGACATTAGGTGCAGGGACTACACTGACGTCCACCTCTTAAGCCAAAGGGACCATGCCCTTTGAACTGTGTGGATACTCCAATGTCGTGAGATGGAACCATTGTTGAGGAGGTCTGTGTGGTGGCAGAGGGTGGAATAAGAAGTTTGCTGAGGCGACCGTAAGCCTCCTCCATAGGAGGTATGGTTGCCCTAGTAAGAAGCTGTGTGCATGCTGCCTCATACTCTAGATCGAGTATTTCCGGAAAACTCCAACCATCGTGGAGTTCCTGTAGGCCATCTGCTGCTCCATGGAAGTAGTAACATGCATGAAGCTGTGAAGCTTCTCAAACTTGCTTCAAAATGAAGAGTAGAAAATATGCAACAAACAACCATTCTGATTGGCTCTGTATATGTCAAACTAAAGCCGAAGAATCTTGGTCTCGTTCTTTACTTGGGCATAGGTGGCTATTGGAATATCCCACATGGCCTTGGCAGGCTGGTTCACAATATTGTTGGCGATATCTATGGTGAGGGTCCCAGAGAGCCAAACACACTCATACACTTCATCTTGCTTCCACAAAGCATTATCCCCAGTCTTGTCCGACAGCTCTAGCTTTGTCAGAAAGTCCTCCTTGTTATTGCATTGCATAAGGGTCCAAAATTGCATCGACCATACTCATAGTTGGTCCTATCCATCTTCATGACGGGAGCCGGGCCCTTGAAGGCATCGTACAAAGAGAAAACATAAACCTTCTGGGGAAATAGACTGACCCGGGCGAGTCTATATGATCATATAGAGGATTTGTTACGTGTAGACTTTTACAACCAACCTCATCAATCCTCGATACACGTTAGGTCCAAAAAAACATGTTTTATAGGTCCAAAATCATGTTTTCCGGTTGAAATCAGACAGCTTCATATTGTAGTTTTGTGACAGAGATGAGAGAAATCATCCCGAGGGTCGTAGGAGGCATTGTGATAGCGCATGGATGGGAACATGGAGGTCCAACAGTGGCTAGGAGGGCCCATACGGGTCCTGACGATACCTAGAAGCGTTGCTAGACATCCGGCGGTGGAAGGGAGGACCCACACGGGTCCCAACGACGGTTGGGAGGGGTCCACACGGGTCCCAGCAGGTAGCAGCACATACTGGTGGTGTTGGACCTCCGGTGGTGGCTGGAGGTGCCATCGACGGTGACTGCAACCCTCTTCGGGGTGAGCAATGGTTGTTGGAAGGCGCATAGGGCCCCCTCGATGGTGGCTAGGGCACTGTGATAGGGCTAGGGAACGGTGGGCTACGAGAACTCCGGTATAGGACCATCGCTCCGATACCATGTTGGGAGAAAGGAATGAATTACTTATTCATGATGCCCTAGGGTTCTCTTATATAGGAAATAAACATGTTGGGCAAATTACATAAAGAAGGCAGAAAAATATATAATATACAAAAGAAATAAAAAGATAACTAATATCTCAACCTACAATATTAAAGTGGAAGGTAGAACGTATGATGTGATGACCTTAAGATTCCAATATCATGTAGTTTGAAAGGATTCTTATCTTAAGCGGCCATGTATTATGGGGTAATAGAATTGGGATAAGTGTATAGTTAGCTTCCACTAGTTAGAAACTAGAAAGGCAAGTTGCACATAACCCTAAGTTACATAATGTTGGAGGATGTTTATATATGATCCACGCATAAACATTCAGGACATCCTCCATTCGGAGGAGATAAGTCCATAAAGAGGTGACATGATCTGCGAGAAAAAGTACATACGTCTTTACTTAAAGTATAATCACCGTCTTAGGAGAAGATAATAAAGACTGAACTGATAGCATCACTAGTAATAAAAGTTATAACCGACATCAAACAGATTGAATGGATACCTTTTCAAGCAATGTACAAAAAATCAGTACTTAAAATGTTGGAATTAACGGTATTGGGATAGTTTGATGCAATTTGATGGTCAATATCAAGTTGTATTGATGTATCTCAATTCCTGGAATTCAATGTTTCAACCCTGTGGGGTGCTGTTTAGTCTCACATCGTGGAGAGAGAAAACTGGGACTTGGTTTATATGTGGGAAGTCCTGAGACTAGTCTGGAAACAGACTAGAGAGGATTTTATTCCACAACACACGCACGTACGCGGTTTTGAATTCCAAGACCGAGTCGGTTTTGTAACCGCGTGTTTTGAATTCCAAGCGTTACGCCCCATTATCTTCTCACGAAAACGTAACCGCCCGGACGCCTTTAAGTATCTCTTAAAGGGCGTGGGTGTGGGTTACGAACATCCCATTCTATTCCTTCTCTGCGCCCTGCTCTCTTTCGAGGACGCTCCTTTTTCTCTCTCGATCTCGGGTTTCGTCTACGGAGGTGGCTTTTGAGGACGCTCAAGCACGGTGCGCACCGTCAACGAGCGTGGACCGTCGGACCCTGGGAGCGGCACGTCAAGGCCCTGTGCGCCGGTAAACTGGGGGGCGCTGTCTCTCTAAGGGGAGTCCTACAACAGGACGCTTCGGTTGTGATCTCTAACTCTACTTTTCTTTGTCGCATTGTTTGTCGTGATTTTGGTTTCCGGATTTCTCCCTTGCGCGAATATGCATATGTTATTTAATCGGATGTTTCTCTTATCATTGTTAACCTGGATTCATACATATGATAATCTGTTCTGTAAATATGTGGTCGTATGGATTTTTGTATGTATGCTTTGGACGTTTTTCTCAACAATCTTAGAGAGACAGCGTTATAACGTGATAAGAAAAATGTCGGATTTGAGGTTTCGGTCTCGTGTGGATTTCACTGGTATGCCAGAGAAATTCGGGGGTCAGAATTTCAAGCGTTGGCAACAACGCATGAAAATCTGGCTGACCACGATTGGCCTGATTTCGGTTCTGGAAACCGAGTGCCCTAAATTATCTGAACAAAATCCGGATCCTGAGACGGTTAAGATGGCGGATGCGTGGAAAGAACATGGCCATCTGTGTCATGGGTGCATTCTCACTGCACTATCGAACGTTCTGTTCGATGTCTATGGCGCATCTACCAAAACCGCTAAGGATCTATGGGAGGAACTGGATAAGAAATATAACACGGAGGATCTGGGTATTGAAAAATACTCAGTATCCAAGTTACTGAAATTTCAGATGATTGAGGGCAAATAGGTTTCGGAACAGGCTCATGAGTTTTTGTTATTACTCCATGGGTTAGCCGAGGCAGAAATGAAACTTCCTGAAAAGTTTCAAGTTATGTCGATCATTGAGAAATTTCCCAAGTCCTGGGAAGATTTTGGGATGTCCTTAAAGCACAGGAAGGGGAAAATTTCTCTGGATGATCTGATGGTCTCGATAGCCATTGAAGAGGAGCATAGGAAACGAAAACCTGTGATGCCTGTAGACGTGAACCCTAAGGTCAATGTCATAACCTCAAAAGGAAACATTGCTAAAGGGAAAAATAAGAAATTGAAAGCCAAAGGAAAAATCCAGAAAAAACCAAAGAACAAACCTTGCTGGCAGTGTGGACAGGTTGGACATTGGAAGAAGGATTGCCCTTCTTTGAAGACCCAACAAAAGTCTACGGATGTCGTTCCTCAGGCTCTTGTGCTGACTGAGGGAGGCGGGTCCGGTGAGGGGTATGTCTCAGTGAACCCTGAACTCTATTTTGTAAACGAGCCTAATGAGTGGCTTGTTGATACAGGTGCAAATGTACACATTTGTACTGATAGAACATTCTTTGTGTCTTATCAGGCTTCAGCCGGTAGTACAGTAATGATGGGGAACAGATCTGCAGCCAAGGTGCTTGGGTCCGGACAAGTCGAGCTGAGATTCTCAACTGGACGAGTTTGGACTTTGCGTAGGGTGTTGCACGTTCCTGATATTAAAAAGAATGTTTTGTCTGGTTCTTTATTAGTTAGAGAGGGTTTTCAATTAGAATTTAAATGTAATAAAGTAGTTTTTCTGAGACATGGTATTTTCTTTGGAAAAGGATATTTGGCTGATCATGATCTTTTATTTAGAATAAGATGTGACATTGATAGTTCAGTTAATAAAATTTCTGGTTTTGATTCTTCTACTTATGTTGTTTCAAATATTGAATCTACTGATTTATGGCATGCTAGGCTAGGACATGTAAATTTCAATTCTATGAAAAGAATGATGAAACTTGACATTATTCCTAATCATACTACAGACAAACTCAACAAATGTGAAATGTGTGCTCAAGCTAAGTTGCCTAGAAAGCCTTTTCATTCTGTGAATAGGGAATCTGGAATTCTAGACTTAGTACATTCTGATATTTGTGAGTTTGGTGGTGTGATGACTAGAGATAACAAAAGATATTTTATCACCTTCATAGATGATAGCAGTAGATACTGTTATGTTTATCTGCTTAAAACTAAGGATGAAGCCTTAGAAAAATTTCTTATTTTTAAGAATGAAGCAGAAACACAAGTCGAGAAAGTAATTAAACATCTGAGGTCAGATAGGGGTGGTGAATACACATCTAAGATATTTGATGAACAATGCAAACTATTTGGCATAGTTCATGAGGTCACTGCACCATATTCACCACAGTTCAATGGAATAGCAGAACGAAAGAATAAGACCCTAACTGATATGGTCAATGTATTTTTACAAAGTTCTGGGCTACCATCTTACATGTGGGGGGAAGCTTTGAATACGGCCTGCCATATTCTGAATAGAGTTCCCTTAAGGCATAAAGATAAGAGTCCTTTTGAACTTTGTAGAAATAGGAAGCCAAGCCTAAAATATCTTAAGGTGTGGGGATGCCTGGCTAAGGTCTTAGTCCCAGAACACAAGAGAAAGAAGCTTGGACCTAAAACAGTTGACGCGGTCTTCTTGGGGTATCTGGAAAATAGTTATGCCTATCGATTCTTAGTAATTCGGTCTGAGATCACAGGCATAGATACTAATACTATTGTTGAACTTCGTGATGCTACGTTTTTCGAGGATATTTTTCCAATGAAAAAAGGGATTCCTGAAAATCTGACCAGTGACGTAGCCTCAACATCTGGTTCCATTCCACAACAAATAGAAAAGATGTCAAATGTGGGGGCTAGCTCTTCTGAACCCAATGAATTTTTGGAGGATGTTGAACCTAGACGAAGTAAGAGACCTAGGATTGCTAAGGATTTAGGTAGCGACTTTGTCTCCTACCAAATCGAGGGTGATCCTCCCACATACAAGGATGCGATGGCTTCTACTGAAGCAAGGCATTGGAAGGACGCTATTAAATCTGAAATGGATTCGATCATTTCAAATGGCACGTGGGAATTGGTCGATCTACCTCCTGGGTGTTCCACCATAGGAAGCAAATGGGTATTTAGAAGAAAACTTAGACCAGACGGATCCATTGAAAAATATAAGGCAAGACTTGTAGCCAAAGGTTTTAAACAGAAAGAGGGTATTGATTATTTTGATACCTATTCTCCTGTTACTAGAATGACTACGATTCGGATGCTCATTGCGTTGGCCTCCATACATGATCTCACAATTCATCAAATGGATGTGAAGACTGCTTTCTTATATGGCGATCTTGAGGAGGAGATCTATATGGACCAACCTGAGGGATTCATAGCATCTGGTAATGAGAGAAAGGTCTGTAAGCTTGTAAAATCTCTTTATGGATTAAAACAAGCTCCGAAACAGTGGCATGACAAGTTTGATAAGACTATCCAATCTTATGGCTTTATTGTTCATGAATCCGATAAATATGTGTACTCTATGATTAAAGGTGATATGTTTGTTGTCTTATGCCTATATGTAGATGATATTTCGATATTTGGATCAAACATAAGGATAGTGGAAGAAACCAAGAGGTTCTTGAGCAGTAAGTTTGAGATGAAGGACTTAGGAGTTGCTAATGTGATTTTAGGGCTCAAACTGGTTAGATCTGCTAATGGGATAGCTGCATCTGAGTCACATTATACTGAGAAGGTTCTTGAAAAATTTGACTATCAGAGCCGTAAATCTGTATGCACTCCTTATGATTCATCTAAACCCCTCTGCAAGAACAAAAGTGGAGTACTTGTAGCACAGCTACGATATTCCCATATTATAGGAAGCTTGATGTATCTTGCGAACTGTACTCGACCTGATATTTCATTCACGGTCGCAAAGTTAAGTAGATACACGAGCTGTCCTGACCGTACTCATTGGGAGGCCTTGGATCGAGTGTTGAAGTACCTTAAGGGTACTACACTTCTTGGACTGCATTATGGTAAATATCCTCCTGTCTTAGAAGGATATAGTGATGCAAGTTGGATAGGTCAAATGGAGGACTCCGGGAGTAACGGTGTGACTGGGTATGTATTTACCCTTGGAGGCGGTGCAGTCTCCTGGAGGTCTGTGAAACAGACCATTTTGGCTCGGTCTACTTTTGAGGCAGAGCTGTGTGCTTTGGACACAACAGGTATTGAGGCTGAATGGCTTAGGGAGCTTCTCTCTGAGATGCCCATGGTGGGTAAGCCGATACCGGCAATTTCTTTACATTGTGATAGCATGACTACTATTGCAAAGGTAAAGAGTTCAAAGTACAATCAGAAAACAAGAAGACATATCCAAGTTAAACTTAAGTCTATTAGGGATTTGGTGTCTTCTGGAGTGATTGCTATGGAATTTGTTGGTACCAAAGATAACACGGCAGATCCACTTACAAAGGGACTTGATAGATCTTTAGTCCAAAAATCCAGACTTGGGATGGGGCTGAAACCCACTGAGAGTTTACCCGCAGTAGCAACCCAACCTAAATGAGTGGAGATCCCACAAAACAGGTTCAATGGGAAAACAAACTGTAAGGGGAACTGGTTGGCACTCAATATGCAATACTTTGCATGTGAGTCCTATCCCTGGAAAGTCGAGTGCCTGAAAGCTGCAGGAAAAGGTTGAGCATTATGCTCTTAATGGATTCAAGCTTTTATAAGCAGGATGTGAGCAGTGCATCCTTGGAGAATGCCACCTATATGAGTATTTCTGTGGGCCGCAGATAAAGGATGAGGGTTTATCCTTAATATACTCATGAAACAGGGAAGGGTGCAAGGCCATTAATAGCACCAAAACTAGAAGATTGTCACCATAGACTTCACTCTGTTGTTACCTCTCGATACCATTACATCAAAGGATTAAAGTTCAAGACATAGTTCACTTTATTCCTGTGATGGTGAAAGGGGATAACTCAGGTAAAGGTTCAAACCGGAAGGTACCTTTACTGAAAGCAGAGTGTGGAAACCCGAGATTCTTGGCTCTTCGTGTTTCAACAGTGAATTCGTGGGGGATTGTTGGAATTAACGGTATTGGGATAGTTTGATGCAATTTGATGGTCAATATCAAGTTGTATTGATGTATCTCAATTCCTGGAATTCAATGTTTCAACCCTGTGGGGTGCTGTTTAGTCCCACATCGTGGAGAGAGAAAACTGTGACTTGGTTTATATGTGGGAAGTCCTGAGACTAGTCTGGAAACAGACTAGAGAGGATTTTAGACCACAACACACGCACGCACGCGCGCGCGCGCCGCGCCGGGCCGGGCGCGGCGCGGCTGCGGCTGCGGCTGCGGCGTGGCAAAGACCGAGTCGGTTTTGTAACCACGTGTTTTGAATTCCAAGCGTTACGCCCCATTATCTTCTCACGAAAACGTAACCGCTCGGACGCCTTTAAGTATCTCTTAAAGGGCGTGGGTGTGGGTTACGAACATCCCATTCTATTCCTTCTCTGTGCCCTGCTCTCTTTCGAGGACGCTCCTTTTTCTCTCTCGATCTTGGGTTTCGTCTACGGAGGTGGCTTTCGAAGACGCTCAAGCACGGTGCGCACCGTCAACGAGCGTGGACCGTCGGACCCTGGGAGCGGCACGTCAAGGCCCTGTGCGCCAGTAAACTGGGGGGCGCTGTCTCTCTAAGGGGAGTCCTACAACAGGACGCTTCGGTTGTGATCTCTAACTCTACTTTTCTTTGTCGCATTGTTTGTCGTGATTTTGGTTTCCGGATTTCTCCCTTGCGCGAATATGCATATGTTATTTAATCGGATGTTTCTCTTATCACTGTTAACCTGGATTCATACATATGATAATCTGTTCTGTAAATATGTGGTCGTATGGATTTTTGTATGTATGCTTTGGACGTTTTTAGTTCATGGGTTATCCAGGGGAGGATAATCCGGTTGTGTTTGTGTATTTGGTTGGTGGGTTAAGGGTTGAGAGGGTTTGTGTGATGTGATTGTATTGGGATTTGAAAAAGTTGATAGTTATTATGATATGATTGTATTGAAATTTGAAAAAGTGGGTGATTGTTGTGATGTGATTGTATTGAAGTTTGGAATAGTGAGTAGAAGTTGAGTATTTTATGATTTTTAGATGATATGATGGTATAATATATGATTTCTTTGATGGGAAGGGAGTGAGCCCCACTAGTGGGTTAGGAATGTGGGGCTTAGGAGGTAACTCACCCAAATTGGGGGTAACCCCTCAACCGAACGGGCACTAAAGAAATTTTAAGCTGAAAATGATGTGAAAAGAAACTAAATTTTGAGCCAATGAAATTGCTAAAATTTCATTCACAATGAGAATAAACTGTGAGACAAATGTTTTCCACTGACATAACTTTGACACCATTGCGCATCATAAAAGGATCCTGGGGCATTTATCTTGTGGTCAGAGTATATAGAAATGACAATTTCGATATCCTTAAAGGCCTTTCGATAAGAGCTGATTTTTTCTTATCTTGAAATAAAGGAGCCATACTTAAAATAGACTATCTTGGATTAAGGTGGCCAAATAATACTTGCATCACTTAATATGTTTATTTAAACAATACTTATTCCTTTTATTTCCCTCATAACAACCAAAAAGAATACAGGATAAATCTCACTCATTCCTTATTCCTTGTGCGAGCCTCTTACATATACTGTGAAAGGATTATAAATTGCAATAATAAAAGCTTATATCATTAATTTTGGAAATTCATGTGCAAATGTGCAGGTAATCAATGTGCAGGTAAATATCTCCTTTCACTTGTATATATGCTCAAATGAAAGCACTAGATCGCAGGATACCATCCAACTTTCATACATGGATACAGGGGCGAATCCCAGCTATCGAAATGAAGAACTCTCTGCTAAAATTTTCCTTAAAATAGTCGTGAACATAGTGATAACAGATGAGCTACATAACAAACATGGTGTCCAAGGACACAAAGGATCATATTCTGAGCAGCAATGAGCAACAAACTAATAAGAGCAACTGAAAACACAATACAGAGCACGAACTTGTTTTGATTACTTAAGCAGACGCCTCTAACATGGAATCGGTCGCCGGAGCAACGCATTGACCGTCTTCAGTTGTCAAGACTGCTGAGCTTCCTCCTTTTGTAACGCACCATGACTGGTCCCTTGATTCCGATGACCATCGCATCCCAGTCGGTTTCTGGGAAGGGTGATGCCAGTTCCAATTCGAAGTTCCTCAGCAGATGGCTCCATATGGCCTTTATCTGCAAGTAGGCAAAGGGCTCTCCAAGGCAACCATGCCTCCCGCCCCCGAATGATATGTAGGAGAATGCACCCGCAGCCTTGTCCTCCTCCCTCCCCGGTGCAAACCTGTCGGGATCATAGCCGTCAGGATCCTTGTAGATGTGTGGCAGGCGGTTGGCAAACGTCGGCGACGTTGCAACAATGCTGCCCCTCGGGATATCGTACTCTTTACCCTCCGACGTCTTCACCGAGAATTCATTGTGGCAGTAACGGAGCAGCATCAGGAGAGGTGGGTGAAGCCTCAATGCCTCCTTGATGCACCTGTACAGAACGTCCATCTCCGACAGGATGTCGTGATCAATCTTGTCTCCGTGGACTTTCATGAGCCTCCGTTGTTCTTCGACTGCTGCAGCGAAGAATTCTCTGTACCGCGTGAGGTAGGCCCCTGTCCATATGGAAGTGATGGAGCTTGTGTGCTGCCCGGCAAACAGAGCGGCGATGAGGAGACCGGTGACTTCTTGGTCTGTGGTTGCACGCCCGTCTTTGTACTTGGAGTCCATGAAAGACTGCAGCATGTCATCCTCGGAGCGGCCTTCGCTCTTTCGGGAATTGATGATGGTTGTGAAGATATGGGCAAGCTTTTCACGGGCTTGGTCGCGCCTTCTGTGAGCTGGGATTGGGAGGTGGGGGAAAAGGAAACTGATGGGTTGCATCCCGTTGTCGAGATCGTGGAAGAGCGCGGAGACGTCATGGAAGAGTTTGTCCCTCACCTCCCTCCCCAGCAGGCACCTGCTCGCCGTCAAGGTGATGAGATTGTTCAGCTCGCATTTGAGGTCCACTTCTCCACTCTCCCCCCATCTGGAGAAGTAGTCCTGATCAACACACATTCCCCAAGCTTCAGAGCTACTTCAGAGCACGATGGTACAAACGGTATATATTGTACAAGTAAAATTTCTAGCTACACTATAGTATTAGCAAGTAATAGGACTTCAATCAGAAGTATGCAAGATTCACATAAATTTGGATAACTTGGAAAAGATTATGTTCTGAGTGGGATGTTTTATGCACAGACTCAGACAGCATACGTCCTATATTCGACCTCTAGGAACTCTTAAAGTAAATTCTATGGCGCAGTGAGCTTGCCTTTGCTTCTACTTGTTTTCTAATAAAAGATGAGAATAATCGCAAACCATAAATAAAAATATAGCAATTAATTAAATTTAAAAACGCTCGGCAAGTTGACAGAGGTGGGTAATACAATACTCTCAAAAATCCACCTTGTTTGTATTCAAAAGAAAATTTCCCATCGTTTGTCATTTGATAGGCGTATGTGGATCATCATGTGACTATTGGATCTCTTCCTCATGCACGCGCACAATAAATAAATAAATAAATAAAAATAAAACGAAGAACCATCACATGCAAGCACCAGTAGAAAAGATGCCAGCTGAAATAAAGCAAATGATTACGCACATTAATCAATTTCGACTTCCAAATCAATAGAGTAAGATCCCTTTAAGGACATCGTTTGTTTATTTTCATCAAAAACGTCATGTAAAACTCTCAAAAGAGGCAGAGCTGAGGCATCTTTCTGTCCATTTGAACTATATCTGCCAGCGGGGTTTCGGGCCAATGCTCCATCCATGTGACCATCAAAAGTGCTAATATCAAAGAGGGATTTTAGTTGATTCTCTATGAATTATAACGCAAATAAATCGCAAAAGAATTTACCTCAGCAGGAATTTTATTTATATTATATAAAAAAACAAGTAATAAGCTGGGTGTTTGTTGGCGGTACCTCAGCCTCGGAGACCATCTGAGCTACATAGCTCTTGAGCTTGACGACCCGGAGGGCCTCCGTGAAGAAGCGGAACTGCTCCTGCCTCACGGAGTAGTCGACGTCGAAGACGACGCCCGGGCCGAAAGTGGGAACGTTGAACTGGTACACCTCCTGCTGGCTCATCTCCACCTCGGGCGCCTTGAAGAAGTGCGCGGACACCTCCGGCCCCAGCAGCAGCGTCACCTTCTTGTGGAACAGCCTCACGGTGTACACGCTCCCCAGCTTCCAGTACTCCTCTCTTATCAGCGATATCGGCCTCCTCACGAAGCGCACGATGGCCCCCACCAGTGGCGGGGCCTTCACCTCCGGGGGGAGGCGGAGCTTCTTGGAGGATCTCGGGCTGAGGAGGAAGGAGACGAGCTTGGCTGCCACAAGGGTGGCCGCGAAGAGGAGTGCGGCCCCCAAGAACTTGGTGCCCACGAGTCGCAGGTCGTGATCCATCATGGTGTCCACAGTACTGTCTAGCGTAGCGTTTGAGATGCTGGCAATGGATGCCGGCCGGGAGATTGTGTGAGTTGGCAAGCTCGGAGGCGGCTTAAATAGGGAGAAGCGGGGTGGTGTCAGATGGGGTTGGGAACTGGGGGCGCGGCTGTTGGATTGAAGGCAGGATCTTTTTCCATTTATGTGCTGTATTCAAAGGAATTTATGCGATTACGATCATTCATTGGCAAATTAAATAACATGTCATATCAACCATCCGATTCCTATCCGATGGTCTTAACTAAAGCAACTCCAAAAGACCCAACTTGAAGGCTCAGGGCTCAGAACCATATTACAGAGATACTCAAGGAAGATTTAATTCCCAAAGTTCAAGTGAATTAAAGACTTTCAAGGATGATGTGACATATTACATAATTTTTATTTTATGAATCTTTTGATTTCGTCTCACGAAATCCGAGATCTTCTTCATGAGCGAGAGGTGTCGAAGAAGACAGGGATCCACAAGCGATCGAAGCGGCGGCACAGCAACGTAGCAACAATGATGAGTCTCTCTAGGTCAAGAGTAGACAGATACTCTTGAGAGAGAGGGGTAGGGGGTGGGCGTGTGATGAGAATGAGAGGGAGAGAGAGAGCATGCAAATTATGTTGTCTAAAGGAAGAGCTAGGACCGCCTCTTCTTTTATAATATTTTGGAAATCTATGGATCACAATCCACGTGCTACACAAAATCAATGGTTGAGATTCTTTCGTACTTTTATTCAATGGACATGATTTTATTACATAAATTTGCGAAACAATTAAATTAAATTAAATTAAATATATTGATTAATTATCAATATAATTAGTTAAATAAAACCAATACACATAGAAGGATTAAGAAGGAGGCAATGCTCTTTTCAATTAGGAGATGGATAACCACCTTGATTTAGGACTCAAGGGTGGTCGTCCACCCTCCTCAATTGGAAGGTGCATTCCTTGTTTCAATTATGTGAGATTACGTATCTCACATAATCCTTCATTATTTCCAATATCTTTTATTGAAATAAATTCACAAAAAATAATTCCAAATTATTTTGTGATAGTTTCAATCATGTCATTGAAAATATGAATCGTATTCATACAATCAAAATAAAATATAAATCGTTTTTTCAATTAGTTGTCCAGTGTTAATCCAATTCACATCAACAATTAATTTGTAAATACAATTTACAATTAGCTCTCTCTAATAAATTATAAATGATATTTATAATAGGATTCTTATCAGTTGTGCCCCTCCGTGATATTGCAATATCAGTCTTGCCCCTCCCTTTTTAGGAATATCCGTTATGCCCTAACTTTTTACCTTCTATCACTTGCGCTTCTCCGTTACTTTAACCATCATAAGTTGAATTTAACCATGATTTTTTCAAACTATGGTGAGGTTAAGAGGGACATAAATGTCCAGACACCCCCAACCATTCTTCCTCCTTCGACCCTCCTCCTCCTCACGGTTCGTCGATCATGAGCTTCTCGAACAACCGCATAACCTTCGATCTGTTGGGAAATGCATCACTCTCGATTTTCTCAATGCCGATCATGATCTTTGTGCTTATTTTCAGGTCAAAGTGTTGACTTGGACTGACTTCTAAGCATACAAATGCCATATGTTCTCCATGAGATCTTTGAGCTTCGGGGAACCGAAGAGCTCATAGAGAAGGATGCAAGTGCATCGAACCTTTGCTCGATCGAGTGGCAAAAAATGATGGTGAAGGCGTTAACGTAGGATCAACACGACGATCTTGCTATTGTGGAGGCATGTCTCTAAGAGTGACTTGAGGCAGGCGATAGCATTGAAGGTGTTGTGCAGGGGGACGATGGGCTGAGGGGACAGAGTCGTCGATGAGATGGTGGAATAGGACCTTGCATGATGTTTTCGCTCAAATAAATTGTTTGCAGAAGAGGATACAAATCATATGTTACCTCGTCCAACCTATCAAAAAGCATATTTTGGCCTAAACTCAGAGATAACAACGATGGAAGCTTGAAGAGTGACGATGGATTTGCCCTGTGAGAGAATTACTCTGGAGTTCTAATACCCCAAGATTCCAGTGAGGCCCATATAGCATAGGCTAAGAAACTGTAGAGAAGATAGATTACCCACAAATGAAGGCACCTCGAAGGAGAAGTTGTTCTGATCTAAATGCAACACAGTTAAAATCAGAGCTTCAGTAGAGAGGGTTGCACGGGGCCTTCGGAGAGATTGCAATTAACCAAGCTTAACTTATGAAGCTTCGGGATGGATTCCAACAGAGAATCAAACAAGTAACCCGCATCACTCGACGGGTCGATCTCATCAAGATAAAACACCTTCAATCTGGACAGGTTCTGTATCAGCATCCAAAGGTTGGGTTCGTAAGCTCCATCTGTTGTGCAAAATAGAGTGTCGAGAAATACAAGAAGACGATATTGGTGAGGCTCTCTACACCCATCGAGATATGCCCAACAAAGTTAGAATAGGTGAGGTTGAGGGGAGGGAGGAGGGGGTTGACATGGGGAGGAGGAGGGCGTTGGCCAGGTGAGGAGGGGGAGGGGCAGGAGGCAGGGGTCGATCTGGGGAGGAGGAGGGGAGGAAGGAGGGTATCGACAACGTGAGGAGGAGGAGGAAGGCGTCAGCCAGGGGATGAGGAGGAGGAGGGAGGAGGAGGTTGTCTTGGTGAGGAGGAGAGCCGGCCTGGGGAGGAGGACGAGGGGAGGGAGGAGGAGACCGACCACGAGAGGGGGAGGAGGGAGACAAAGACTATTCAATACATTTTTTCTAATTTATTTCCACTTGTGTCCATGAAGTTAACGGATGTTTGCATTGAGGATGGATGTCAATTAACCCAAAGGCACAAGTGATAGACCGGTAGAAAGTCGGGGGCACAACATATGTTTCTAAAAAGGTAGGGGCATATCTGATATTGCAATATCTCGAAGGGGCACAACTGATAAAAATCCTTTATAATATATATGATTAATATGGATAAAGATATCCATATTATTCATATCCTTGATAATTAAATTATATTTACTTATTTTGGATCTCCATTCTCCTGAGTCTAAATAATACGAATCATATTCATATTTATTCATGATAATTAAATAACATTTAATTATTAAATTCCCAATGCTCAGATATATAATTCAACAATGGAATTATTCTTGAACTCTTTCAAGAATAATGCACTTTTTCAGTGGATACATGGAGATAAGGACATGACAATTGTACATTCCATGTATAGTGACTTAGATATTGAGATCATATCTCAAATTCTTTAGACATAAAAAATGTAAAATTTGTGTCACAAAAAATATTAGAGTAAATTACAAAAAGTCAAAGAACTATACACCTGATTTCAATGTCATATATGAACTTTAAATTGTAACAGTGTGGTACCTGAACTTTTAGATTTTTCTCAATGTAGTCCTTGTCTATTGAAATTTAAGGCCGGAAAAAAAATTAAATAATCAACTAAATTTCAATAGTGAAGGACCACGTTGAGACAAATTATAAAGTTCAGGTATGATATTGTTATAAGTTCACGTATGACATTGAAATCAGATTTATTGTTCATGGTCTTTTTTCTACACAAAAGTCCTTAAATTTCAATAAAAACATAAAATCTAAAAAATCATATGAAAAAAGTTTAAATCCACAATAAATATTTCACCAAAATTATTACATTACCGTTCTTAAAAAAATGGCAGACTTTTGAACAAGGGGAATAAAGGCTAGGGGATAGACCTTGTTAAGATCTTAATCCACTTAGTTTTAAAGATTTTCTTAGAAACTGGAATTGAGACTTTTTGGTCTATCAAACTTAATTATTTAAATTCCACAAGGTTTAGTCAATATTATTTATATAAGTAGAACAATTCACCCCATCCATAAACTCTTCAACAATGTACTAATTGGACTTATGCAATCTACAGTTAACCAAAAATGAGGTTTGTGAAAGAACATATTAGTCTATGTCTGCTACTCATATTGCTGCTTTGTCAAGCATGGTAAATGACCTTGTTATGAGGATTGCAGATAGAGTTACATCGCCAACCAATTGTCTAGTGGCATGTACATCTAAAAGCAGGATTTATGGTTGAAATAATGCTTCGAATATGGACCAATTTTCTAGCACAAGAAAAAGAAAGAAAGGCGTTCAGGTATTATGAAAATAATCTATAGCCACTAACTAGAAAACGAGAATGGGAAGACACTACGAGAAAAATGAGTTGTGGTCACAGAATGTGGTCATGGAAACATGTGGTCATGATGATTCTTTGGCCACTAGTTTTATAACTACTATTTCGTGGCCAAATCCTTCAAAGATGGAAAGAGGAGAGGAGATTCATCCCAAAATTGTGGTCATGACAATTTCTACAATTCCTTGTATTGGCCACGCCATATGTGTGATCAAAGAGCTCCCGTGACAAAACTCGTAGTTAAGATTATATGGCATGAAGTGTTGTAGCCAGAGCCAATTCCGTGACCACGAATCCCAAATCCATAGGCATATTTTTGTGTATACAACTCATTTTCCTTATAGTGAGAATATACCAGTTATAAAGAAGAATGTAGTATAACCTCACACTCAAAGCGAAAGCAGTAAATGACTATAAGTTCTTGCTTGAATCCTGCATCAGGGGATTTTGTTACATTCATCAAGCTCCAAGAGCTAGCTACTACTTCCAATTTCTTCTTGCAGAGGAACTTCAACTCATAAGGAAATATCCTCGATCCTCGAGGATATAGTAGCTAGACAAGGAAAGCGGGGGTGCCTTATTGGACTAGTCGATGTTTTTCCTCCTTAAGAAGGAATAGCTCATATCCCCTTCACACATAATACAAATTGGACTCTCGACAACTAGAGTTCATGCGATAAAGAAGTAGACCTAAGCTGATGTTTTGAGGTAAACATGGACAAAGATTTGCAAAACTTGAGGGTTGTTGGGTATTGTATCCTAATCGTAGTGAAGATCCGTCAAACTAATTATCCAAAGGTCTAACTGAGCTTTACACTTTGATTTTGTGAAGATTTGTCTAAGAATCAAATTTGATCTAAGTTATTCTCTTTTCTTTTCTATTTAGTTTTGCACTTAGTTTGAACTAAGTAGCCTCGACAGTAATAGTTGAGTTCTTAGAGTTTCAACCAACAGACTTGCACTAAATTAGGTGCACGACATTGTGTAGTTCTTTGGTTCTAGTTATAACATTTATAGTTTTATTTGGTTTTTTATAGTTAGGCCGCTCTTAGATTCTGTAATATCAGTTATGCTCCTCTCTCTTTTGCAATATTAGTTGTGCCCCTATATTCTTATAAAACTCACAGTTCTACTCTCTATAATATAATTTATGCCCCCACTTTACCTTAAAATAAATGTAGAACTATGAATTATGTAAGAATACAAGGCACAATTAACATTGCAAAAAAGAGAGGGGCATAAATGATATTGCAAAATCTAAGAAGGGCATAACTATAAAAATACGTGTTTTTCCAACAGCGTAGAGATGTATATTTGAGACATATTGGTACATATTTACACATATAGACGTTGAATATCCTGTGGACATGAACTCTATTTTAAATAGGGATTTACACCCATAACCCTGAGTAATTCCGCAATTACAATCATAAACATGCATGATCATGGATTACACGAGAAAACCTCAGATAGTCACTCCGTCTCACACTCATAATCCTCCATTAGTTTAATATGTTAACTAAACTATATGAGTGAGTTTATCTAACCAATCTATGATCTAACAGCCAGGATTAGTTAAAATAAAAAACGAAAGGAAAACAATGGCGCGGGCTTCGAGGAGGAGCGGCGATGGTGGGAGGGCCGTTGCAGGTCGGTTGGGCATCGAGCAGGTCGGTGGGGAGTGAGGGGCTTGTGAGGAGGTGGGCAGGTGCGCACGGGGGAAGGGTGGTGGGGCTTCGTCAAGAGCTCGTGGGCGCGCTCGGGGAGGGGGGGCTTCGAGCTTCGGGCAGGTAAGTGGGGAGTGGGGGTTTGTTGTAGGTCATGGGGGGGAGGGCTGCTGGAGGAGGCGGGCAGGGTCGTACAGGGGAGGGGGATGGTGGGGCTTCGTCAAGAGCTCGTGGGCGCGCTTAGGGGGCGAGGGCGATGAGTGGGGTGGGGGGGCTTCGAGCAGGTCAGTAGGGAGCAATTTCATGTCATGTGGGGGGAGGGCTTCGAGCAGGCGGTGGAGACTGGGGGTTGTTGCAGGTCATGTTTGGGGAGGGCTTCGAGCACATCGCTGGGGAGTGGGGGGCTCGCTGGCGAAGGCGGGCAGGGGTGTACAGGGGAGGGGGTGGTGGGCCTTCGTCAAGATATGGTGGGCGTGGGGGAGGAGAAGGCTCAACGAGGGGGGAGGGGCTTCGAGGAGAGGTCTTCGGTCGGCTTCGAGCAGGAGAAGAAGCTCGACAGGCTGCGGGGTGGGGGTCTTCGAGCGAGGGAGGGGAAGGGTCGGTGTGGGAGGGATGAGCATGGGTCGGGTTGGGACGAGCCATGAAGGGCCCAAGCCCAAGCCCATTTAAAAACTTCGGAATTTTTTTTGGTTCGGCCCAAGCCCAGGCCTGGCCCAATTCCTATGGGTTGAGCTTAGGATAGGCCGGCCCATCTCCACCCATTACAGATTATTAACTTTGAGTTTTTGTTTAAAGTCAATCTCAATTCAAGTTAGACGAGCTAAAATATTTAAAACATATACCATAGTACTTGTGAAACAACTAAAACTCAATTTTACCGGAGATGATTTCTCGTTTTATACAAGTGCACTCAATGTTAGATACCATAAACGTCTTACATTACAGAAATTGAAAGATTGAACCAAACTTACATAATTAACAACATGTGCACCAGGCACTACATGTTAAAAAAATAGGCATAATGCACATATTGGGTAAAGGGTCAATAATAGAAAATTTTCTGATGGAAAAAAATAAACACTAAGAAATTCAAGAAAAACCACAAGAATCTAAACCATAGATTAATTAAGAAAAATTAATTCCAAATTGAAATACAATGATCATCAACTTATGTGTCACACACATGACTTTATTTATAAACATTGTATGAAGACATGATACATAAACAGAATCTGCATACAACAAGTGAAAATTTCCAAGCGTGTAGGATACGAGAAGGGTTCAGGTCTTCTTCAGGCTATTTGTGGAGATATTTGTTGCATTGTAAATATAGAATATGCTAAAATGACCATAATGGATTTTTCAACATTAGAAATATATAAATAACGATCTATTAATTATAACCATCGGATTGATTACAGATGGATAAGATGGACTTTCCTTGCACCCAGGAAATGTGCACCTTATTGGATATATTTCCGATATATGTGCGTGGGGCTGCCCGTGGGGGAGTTAATCTAGTTCCCCCGCCCCATATTCCCCCATTTTTTATTTTTTTTTGAAAAATAAATTCATGGAAATTCATCGTTATATCATTATATTATGTCAATTCAAATTTCGTGAGAAACAACGACCCCTACGATCTCCATCTCGACAATCATTTTTTAACAGTTGCGGAATTGTTGAGATCGATCATATCTAGATGGAGGCTGCAGAATTACATAATATAAGAATATAGTGACAAATATCCACGGAAGAATACATAAACATGATCTAGACATTAGAGGCATGAAGACAATGTTGGTGCCAGAATCAGATGGCTACAATGCTTGAAAAGGCAAAAAGGCCAGGACACTCAGACAACACTTGGCAACAATAGCAACACTTATAAGGTCCTTGTATGGAGTGGCAACACAAAGATAGCATTGCAACTTGCGTTGGATTCCGACTAGGGCTGATGCACCTGCAGCTGGCAACAGCAAAATGATGCACGAGCTGCGGCATACCTGGCATTGGTAAGAGACAAAAGGGCAACCAACGTTGCATTGCTGAATCTCCGAGGTTGGGAGGTCCAGCACTGGTACTGGTAGTCAATGAAGGTTGGAGGCAATGCAACAGTGAATGAGGTCATACAACAAAGGATCAGTAAAATGAGATCTGACATGAAGTAGGTCGAGTGACAGGATCAGATGTGCAAGGGAGACGCTACGAGGAGATCCGCGTGAACCATAGAAGGAGCTGAAAGAATCCATGCTGGGAAGAGATAACCAGAGAATATGAGAGACAATAAGATTAGTATCTGTAAAGATATTGGTTGAAAAAATATCATTGCTGTCAAACCATGGGAGCGAAAAAGCTCAACTGAGAGATTACAGAAAGCCCATAAGGATCTTTTATAGAGGGAAGAAACTCCATCAGAAACAAAAGAAGATATAATACATAATAATATGAAGAAAAGAAAAAACATACAAAAGGAACCATTTCCAACTCACCCAATAACAATCGCAGCATGAAAATCGAAAGCCCTTAAATCCTACTTGGTTTAAGATTAAGGGTGTGTTCGGTTCGGGAATAAGCAGGAATAAGGATGGAGAATAAGAAGAATAAGGGTATATTCTTTGTTCGGCTGGAGGATAGGAATAAGGAGAATAAGGTGAAATAAAAGTAGGTGAGATGGGATAGAGATAGTAATAAGAGTGAAATAAGATGGAATAATGGGAAATAGTCGTACCACTGGGAACCGTGTCGGGAAGAGAATTGGCCCCTTACTCCAGGGCCTATTCTCCAACCAAACAGGTCCTAAAAGTAAAAAAGAATTTGCACAAAAAGATACATAGTTCAAGATTACAAATTAAAAGGGATGGATACCGGAGATAAAAGCTAAGTGTTATAAAATATGAAGAATGCGGAAGCGAACATGGAAAAGATAAAGAACAAAATAAGAACGCGGGATTTTTAACGTGGAACCCTACTCCGTGAGGAGCGGGATGAAACCACGGGAGAAGCCCTCCAATAGGGCATGTTTTTCTATTGCTTTTCTCAATGAGTACAGGAGGTCTGGGGCTCCTTATATAGCCTTCCCAGAGCCTCCAAGTCCCACCCACAGGCGGTGTGGGACTAAACACTGGATGGGGGTAAATGGATCTTCTCCAGGATCCATTTACCCTGTTACAACATAAAGGGCGCACAACCAAATACTCTAACACTCCCCCTCAAGCTGGAGCATGCAATGCTCAGCTTGGACAAACAGAAAGAAATTCAACTCAACTCTACAGGACACTACGGACAATATCAACCCAACGCGCACATGCTGCAGTCGAGGACGTTGCTTCTCATGCCGTGTAGGTGAGGAGGACGAACGGGCTGGAGTGTGAGTCAACTGAAGACTCGGAACCTGACCATCGAGTCTGAACTTGCGCCTGGAGTCTCCTCGTCGGAGAACTGGGTCTCTCCCATCTGGCTCAGAGAATGGTGCACTGCTCTGGTGTACCTATGATACCACATGAAAACCCTTGCCAACATATGGCACAAGGAATGGTCCTCTGCTCTGGAGCCCCTATGGCTCACATGAAAACTCTGGCCTGACAACTAGAAGAATGATGGGGACCTCTGACAATGATGGCAACTTATGCTCATCTGACAATGACCGCACACTCGTGCGTGTCTGAAACTGGAGACTCGGAAACAATGATCGTCGAGTCTGAACAACTGTAGAGTCTGAAAATTCTGAACTGGTCTGGAGATTGGATAATCTGAATCTGGAGAATATGAAATAGACCTGTGACTCTACATATACTCCCCCTTTCTCCCATACTTGTCGGAAAATAAACATCGACAAAGTTGGGAGAAGACAAGATAAATAGGGGGTAAACAACATGAACATGAAACCTGCGGCTTTTGTCAAAAAAAATTTTTAATAGCCGCCTTGATTTTTTTTTTAAAAAAAAACATAAGCCGTTCATTTTTTTTTCCGGCTTTTTTAACATTTTTTTAATGCGTACGACTCTCTTTTTTTTTCGTGTACGCGCCTTTTCCAAGAAAACTCCTTTTTTTCCTTTTTTTTTAACAAACTTTGGCCTCTTTTTTTTTAAATCAGGCCCTCATTTTTATGGCATACAGCAGCCCTTTTTTTAAAAAAAAAAAACAGGGGCAATCGGCCCCCTCCCCCCTTTTCTTTTAATGCCAAAAGTAGGGTTCCCACGACGGGGAACCCTCACAGATCTTCCGCCACCCCAAAAGGGGATCACGATCAGGCGGCCTGCAGTGCTTCGCCTCCTGCTGCTGGTTGCTGCGTCTGAAGGAGGCCTGCGCGTCGACCCCACCGCTGGAGCTTGGGAGGAACACAGGAGGAGCGGTGTTCGCGGCGAGTGAGGAAGGAGCACGAGCAGCCATGCGCCGCCTGGGATGTGGAGGAGGTCGCGCATGAAGAAGAACAGCCGCCCCCGAGAAGAAGAAACCAGTGCGCATGGGGGCTGCGGCGATGGGGCTTCGCCGCCGGGAACGACGCCGCCGGGAACGACGCCGTCGAGCGATGGGACTTGTGGGTTATGGGCCCACCACGCTTCCGCTGCGCATGCCAAGGGCACCGCCAGGAAACAAACATCAGGGTGCCTGGGCTTGCAGGGGTTGAGAACAAATTGTCAGCAGGAGCCTGAGCGATTCTTCGGGGATTTGTTGGAGGCGCGCGTCCCACGCGCACGGTATCATCAGATCTGACTGCGTGAGAGATGGCGCCGCATGCACCTGTGCAGAAGGTTTCTCCCAAGATGGGAGTGCACGCCCCGTAGAGGGAAGGAGACCAGTTGTGCGCCGCCATCACGCACAAACTAGGGTTCACCAGCAATCCGTGAATCAGAAGAAAAAAAATCCGGAGAATAACTTGCTCTGAAGCTGGAGAACATATCGACGTGGAACCAGATCTAGGGTTCGTCGAACCCTAAAATTCTTCACGGAACTTAGACTCTTGATCATAACGAAGAAATCTCTTCAAGAAATAAACACCATAATTGAATCTCGACCAAATGAAACCAAATCACAAGAATCGAACCCGCTCTGATACCATGTTATAAAATATGAAGAATGCGGAAGCGAACATGGAAAAGATAAAGAACAAAATAAGAACGCGGGATTTTTAACGTGGAACCCTACTCCGTGAGGAGCGGGATGAAACCACGGGAGAAGCCCTCCAATAGGGCATGTTTTTCTATTGCTTTTCTCAATGAGTACAGGAGGTCTGGGGCTCCTTATATAGCCTTCCCAGAGCCTCCAAGTCCCACCCACAGGCGGTGTGGGACTAAACACTGGATGGGGGTAAATGGATCTTCTCCAGGATCCATTTACCCTGTTACAACATAAAGGGCGCACAACCAAATACTCTAACACTAAGCATAAGGAAAACCACTTTGTTATTGAAATGGTATATTAGCATGAGTTACTGGTTTGTTGTGAATAATCTCACAAGGACACAGGTGCATGCAAAGAGTAATCCAATTACAAGAGGCAAGTCAATAATAAGCAACGAAATAATACATAGCTAAGTCCTAAACCATACTTATCCTTTTGGAGTAACTACAATTCTGAAAATAACCCAAATGTAACTCCATTCAAATGTCATTTGAAAAAGCCATAATCAAACCTGACCATGTAATCCTGCACATCGAAATAAATACTAAGCACATTCTTTTTAGTATAGTCCCGATAATCGATCAAAAGGAGCATACCTCAATGAGGTTGCTCCGAAAGCCGAGGAAAACATCACAAGCGTGGCATAGAGCAATCAATCAAAAACAAGTCCCAGGAAAATGCATCCTCTCCAAACAGATAAACTATAACAAAATATTATCATTTGATTATTGGTTTTCATGCTCAACCAAAAGAGAGCTTTTCTAGAAGAAAAAAACAGGCCATTGATATTTCCAAAAAGAAAAAACCAATTTAAATCATTATGCTTTGGTTAAACATTGCCATCTTAGTGGCATGGGCCTAACGAGGGTGAAGGGAAGAGTTAATTAAGGTTCCACTTATTGTATGCATTGTGAGGATATGTTTAATCCAACATCAACTTTAGAGATTCTGTGAGTGGGGTCTATAGCGATATACTATTGGTTTCATCTAAGATGTGGCAGAATTTGAATCATTATGTCCTCCATCGAGGACGGTCTTCAACATTGTCCAAACCATTTATATCTCTGCTAATTTTATGCTTGTTGCACTTATTTCAAATCATCATTGTCAGGAGTAGTGCTTATATTACAAGCGCTAAAATAACAGATATAATGCGTGACTTAGAAACATTTTTCATACTCGTTTGTCATCGAGTTTTGATCAATTTCAGCATGTAGTAAGCATATACAGAACAAGTTGCCCAGGATAATAACACCCCCATTGCAAGGAGGAAGGTGAAACCATGATTGGCACGGTACTACTTCATAGCCACGGAGGAGAGTGGAACATAGACAAATTCCTATATATACATATACATATACATATATATAGAGAGAGAGAGAGAGACGAAGGGAGTTAAATGGAGCAAACCAGCAATCCTTTCTATAACATCGTGTATATCTCAGCCCTTCCTCCTCGTCTGCATGGATGCTTATGCCAAAACAGATTCCATACACAGGTTATTTCCATAACTGTTGTCAGCAATATCGTCCTTCCGATAAGTATTGTTTTGAACATTACTGTCATGGACTCTCACACAACACCATCTCCTGCATGTATATTTCAAATTGGATTTTAGCAAGACAGCTACCTACATCTTTCTAGGAACAATAATAAAATACCAGAATCTTCTGCCAGAAATAGTGTGAAGAATGTTGAGTCGTGTTAGACAAGTTATTTCCTATTAGGAGTGTGTCAAATGCAAAGATGAGTAATTGGATCTCTACATGGTCCAATTACCACATCAACAGGTTTAATCCCACATCTAATGTAAGTGAGACTCGGTCTTACTGGTGTCTGGTGGTGCTATATACGGAGCCCCACATCACATGTAACAATTGAGAGAAAGATCAATACAGAATACCCGGCCCTTGAGAAGCATTCTCCTGTGGTTTCATCACACTCCTTATGAAGTAGGGTTCCATGTAAAATCCCAATATTCTTCTATATTTTGTATTTCTTTATCTCATACGCTTTCACATTTATCGTTTTCTACATGGCATCAGAGCTGGTTTGGTTCTCGAGGATTTATTTTATATTCATCATTTTTGTTGGAGTTCCGTTGCATCACCGCCCGGATGCAGTCCAAAATTTGCAAGGGTTCTCGCATAATGGACGCATGCAAGTAAAGAAGTTAGTACAAAAGAGATTACAAAGGAAGTTGCGGATTGGTAGTTGGAATATTGGCTTTTTAACTGGAAAATTGATGGAGATAATGATACAATGGAAAGACAGAAGATTCATATACTATGTCTTCAAGAGACTAAATGGGTGGGAGAGAAAGCAAGGGAGATCAAGAAGACATGCTTTAAACTTTGGTACTCAGGTAAAGATAAGTGCAGAAACAGTGTTGGAGTGGTTGTTCATAAGGATTTGAAAGGATTGTGTGGTTGAGGTGGAAAGATTCGAGGATCGGATTATTTTGCTAAAATTGGTGCTTGAAAAAGAAATTCTTATTATCATCCGCAAATTGATTTAGATGAAGGGACTAAACAAGCTTTTTGGGAGGATGTGGATAAGATTTTACAAGGAATCCAACAAAGAGAGATGATTTGCATAGGTGGAGATCTTAATGGATGTGTGGGGAAAGATGCTTTAGGGTATGCTAGTGTTCATGGAGGACATGATTTTGGTGATAGAAATGAAGAGGGAAAAGTCATTCTGGATTTTGTAATGGCATGTGATCTTTTCATAGCAAACACTCTCTCAAGAAGAGGGAGGACCATTTAATTACTTATAAGAGTGGCCCAACTAGAACACAGATAGATTACTTTGTGTTGAGGAGAAGAGATCGGTTGTGCTGTAAAAACTGCAAACTAATTTCAAGAGAGAGTTTGAGAACTCAACATCGCTTGTTAGTCTTGGATATGTAAATAAAAAGGTTGGTAAAGAAAAGGAGGTTCCTAAGATCACTAAAACTAGATGGTGGAATCTTCCACTGAAGCAATCAAGCTTCAGGGAGAAGGTTTTAGAAGACTTATCTTGGGTTTGCAGCGGAAGTGCAAACGAGATGTGGGAGGCAGTAGCATCTTGTATCCGAAAGGTAGCCAAAGAGATGCTAAGCGAGTCAAAGGGAGGAGCTCCGGACCAAAAGGAGGCTTAATGGTGGAGTGAAGGGGTGCAAGAGAAGCTAAAAATTAAAAAAGAATGCTTTAAAGCTATGTCAAATGATAGAACAGAAGAAACTGTCACAAACTACAAAATAGCAAAGAAGGAAACAAAGAAGGCTGTAAGCGAAGCTAAGTCAATAGTTTATGAGGTTTTGTATAAAAATCTCGACTCTAAGGAGGGCCAGAAGGATATATTCAAGTGGCCAAAGCAAAAGAAAGAAAGACCAAAGACCTTTCTCAAGTGAGATGCATTAAGGACGAGGAAGGTCATGCATTTGTTACTCAGAAGGATATAAAGACTAGATGGGAGCAGTACTTCCATAAACTTTTCATTGGGGAAGGAAATAGAGAGATCACTTTGGGTGATCTAGCTAGTAGTGAAAGTTACTTGAATAGTACATGCTACAGACGAATACAAAGAAAAGAAGTAGAGGAGGCTTTGAAGGTTATGAGACCTGGGAAATGTGTAGGACTAGATGACATCCTTGTAGAAGTATGGGGAGTTTTAGGTGAGCGTGGTTTGACTTGGCTTACGAATCTATTCAATGCTATTTGACGAAGCAAAAAAATGCCTGAAGATTGGATGAAGAGTATCGTGGTGCCTCTTTATAAGAATAAAGGAGACATTCAAAATTGTTCAAATTATAGAGGTATCAAGCTGATGAGTCACACTGTGAAAATTTGAGAACGTGTGATCGAAGGAAGCTTGACGCAAGTTTCCAAAGTTAAAGAAAATCAATCCGGATTCATGTTAGGTCGCTCAACTATTGAAGCCATCTATTTGGGTAATAAAAGTATTTTTAACGATCTACGGTTTTCTTTATAAGACTTCTTTAGTATATTATCATTGGAGCATCTATTTCATTGCATAATATAATTTTAATAAGGAACTTGAATCTTTTATTTCCGAAGTTCAACTTTGTGACAAAATTAATGTATGTATTATGGTATTTACAACCACATTAGTATTCATATCAACTTATGATTGGTGAATTCAACTTAGATTCAACGTGTTTGCATCTCACGTTCACAGCATGACTCGTATAATTGTCTGCATCTGTGAACTAGTTAACAACATTTTACCAACTATATTATATAGTACGATGTGTAAATCCTGATCACCACAAGTTGCACACTCACAGTGTTGTAAAATATGAAGAATGCGGAAGCGATTGATAAACAAAGCATAAACAAGAAAGATAGAACATGGAACAACATGATTTTACGTGGAACCCTACTCCGTGAGGAGCGGGATGAAACCACGGGAGAAGCCCTCAAAGGGGCATGCTATGCATTGCACTTTCTCAAAGGATACAGGAGGTCTGGGGCTCCTTATATAGCCTCTCCAGGGCCTCCAAGTCCCACCACTAGACGATGTGGGACTAAACACATGGATGGGGTAAATGGATCTTCTCCAGGATCCATTTACCCTGCTACAACTCAATAGGGCGTATATACGAATACTCCAACACTCCCCCTCAAACTGGAGCATGCAATGCTCAGCTTGGACAAACATAAAGCTCAACTCAACGCTACAGGACACTACGGACAATATCAACCCAACGCGCACATTGTTGCAGCGAGGACGTTGCTTCTCATGCCTTGCAGGTGAGGAGGACGAACGGGCTGGACTGTGAGTCAACTGAAGACTCGGAATCTGACCATCGAGTCTGAAACTGCGCATGGAGTCTCCTCGTCGGAGAACTGGGTCTCTCCCATCTGGCTCAGAGAATGATGCTCTAACTCTGGCCGGACAACAACAAGAATGATGGGGACCACGAAACTAAAGACCGCATACTCGTGCGTTTCTGAATCTCGAGACTCGGAAATATCTGACTTCGAGTCTGAAACTGAACTGTAGAGTCTGAATATCTGGTTGGTCTGCAAATCTGGATCTGGATCTGGAGAATCTGACTAGACTTGTGACTCTACATATACTCCCCCTTTCTCCCATACTTTGTCGGAAAACATGAATGTCGATCAAGTTGGGAGAAGACAATAATGATACAGAAAATTGGGGAGAAAATAAGCCGACCACATATTTTTCTTCGGCTTTTCTTGCATATTTTCCCTTTTTCGGCTATTCAATTTTTTTTATTTTTTTTATAGCAGTGCAAACATTTTTTTGAACTTTAGCATACGGCTTTTTACTGAATGTACGCGCCTCTTTTTTTTAACTTTTTTAACAAAAGCTTTGGCCCATTTGGACCTACAAAAACATCCTCAATTTTTTTTTCAACCACGCTCTCCCTCTCTTTTCCTTTTTTTTCTTTTCTTTGTTTTTTTTGAACAACTTACGGCCCAAAAGGGCCCATAATAATCCTCCCCCTCTTTATTTTTTACACGGTTGTAGCCCACTTGGACCTTCAATAACAAAATATAATTTTTTTTAATAAGATCGGGCCCTCGGGACGCCCTCTTCACGTGTTAGGGTTCCCAATTGGGAACCCATGGTTTCTGCGTCGTCGCCGCAAGGGTTTGAAGGAGGGGGCGCGGGGTTGCGCAATGGAGCCGTTCTGGAAGATTTCGCCGCCAACAGAGGCATCAGGTCTGGGCGCCGCTTGGATTTCTGCGGCTGGGCTGATGGAGAGCGCCGCCAGTTGAGCGGTTTGAAGGAGAGCCGCCTGTAGAGATCCTGAAGGAGGGGCGGGGAGGTCGCCACCGAAGTAGGGTTTTTGTACGCCATCGTTGGAGCTCGAGCGAAGAAGAATGGCACCGCCGGGGATGTTGCGCCAACTTGGAGGCACAAGATGTACGCCGCCAGGGTCGTACATGTCGTGCGTCGCTGTAGAGCTCGAGGCGGCCGCACGCAGGTGTTACCTTCTGTCGTAGGTGGCAGCCAAGCCTGATGATGCCTGCGTTGCCTTCAGAGAGAACAAAGAGATGCTTGCGGCAAGATTTTGGAAAAACGCATCCTCCTTGCGCTATGCGCCACCTGATGGTAATCCTCGGCTTCTGGCTTCGGCCTAGAGACTTGATAGGCTGTTGGAATCAATCATAAAAAATCACAAACAATGATGGCACGATCTGAGTCCATCGAAGGTTGCCTTGCTGCTTGCCGACAGGGTTCGTACGATCTGTGGAAGATCAAAACTGGTTGTATGATCAAGGTTTCACAAAGAAAACCCTGGTAATCGAACTTTGAACCATACTAGATAATAATTTTCAAGAGCAAACAGCAAATCTCGAACAAATTAAGAACTTAAATCCTCGAGAATCGACCCACTCTGATACCATGTTGTAAAATATGAAGAATGCGGAAGCGATTGATAAACATAGCATAAACAAGAAAGATAGAACATGGAACAACATGATTTTACGTGAAACCCTACTCCGTGAGGAGCGGGATGAAACCACGGGAAAAGCCCTCAAAGGGGCATGCTATGCATTGCACTTTCTCAATGGATACAGGAGGTCTGGGGCTCCTTATATAGCCTCTCCAGGGCCTCCAAGTCCCACCACTAGACGATGTGGGACTAAACACATGGATGGGGTAAATGGATCTTCTCCATGATCCATTTACCCTGCTATAACTCGATAGGGCGCATACACGAATACTCCAACACACAGTGATGCAGTTTCTGCAATGAGACAATATGTATATGTATTTATCTATAAATGTAATTACAACGATATTATCCTAAACATTGACATAGCAGAATCAAAGACAGATTCCTTTTAGAAAATCTTATAATAACTCCTGATACAACTGCTAATTTAGAATGGACGATTAGGTAAATCTTGTCCTTAATCTAAATAAGAACTTGTATAGACAACAATTTCCGGAATGTCATAAAAGATAAGTCCACGACTAGTTGTAGTTATATCATAGAAATTCTGTGAGCTTTTAACCAGCAGTACAGGGAAATAAATTTCCAACGAAATCAAAATCTATTATGTATATATTTTTTAAGAGCAGATTACGGTAAGGATATGATAACCAACCTTTAATTTCTGAAACCAAAATTTTATTATGTGTATATATATAACTGCAGATTACAGATTACTGTAAGAAGATGATAATCTATATTTAATTTCTGAAACCAACAATTTATTATGTGTGTATATATATGTTATAATAGCATATTACAATAAGAAATTGATAATCAACCCCTACTTCTAATATTTTATTCATGCAAGGACATCAAGGATATGAAATTTGCATGCATGGCAGCAATAAGGGGGAGAGTTGAACCTTCTGTTCTTTCCAGGAATTAGGGGTTTCCCCAACATGCAGCAGTGGAGATTTAGCAAGAGATTGAGAAGCAGGAGCTGCTCACACAGGTGAAGGATATGGATTGCTGGAGAAGAGGTTGTAGCTCCAGTAGTTGTAATAAAACTTGAGAATTTCTCCAGCAAAAGGAGGGGCTTCCAACAAGAATTTTAGGAGGTTGGAGCTTGAGAAGTTTTTGAAGAAGAAGAAGGGTTCTTCTTTCGTTGGAAACTTGAAAGGTGTTCTGAGAATATGAAAAGAAGAGAGAAATATGGAAAGCTGGACGACGGGGAAAGGGCTATATATCTTCATTTATTGGAGATAGAATTAAGGGAGGGGGATTCTCGTTGGACAATGGGAGAAGGCATCCCAACGTGGAGATATTTATAGGAAGAAGAGAGGGAGTGAGGAAGATGGGTGTATAAGAGGGAGGTGAAACAGGGAAGCTTCCTGGAAGCTTCATCCATCTATATATTAAATTTTTTTAATGACATCAGCCATGCCATGATCATGTTGATGTCATAAATTTCAAGTTTTTTTAATATAAATATATGTATATATTTATTTTTACTTTGGAATACAAAATCCTACATATATGCGTCTCGGGTGTCGGATTTTGACACGAAACATCTCGTTTTGATCGTCTGTGGACGGCGATCAATATCAGTATAATATTGATATACTTCCTATCGGGTTTTAAATAGCCAGATTTTCGAGATACAGTTTTGGATTGGATTTCAATTTTTGAAATTAAAATACCAAACGATCTCCGATTGACGAACGGTCGATTCCGTTGGTCTTGTTTCGTTGAATCGGATATTTAGGTGGTCTCAGTTTGTTTCGCGATTTCCGAATTTACGTCGCGGTTTTTTTGGGCACGCATTACGATACGACCAATTTTTTTGTTGATTTCGCCCGAACAACTTTTAATTCGTGATCAATTGATCATTTTAGGTTGTTTAGTATTGACCAACAACTTTATTGGGTTAATCGGGTCGGATTCGGGTTTGATTGGAAACCGGATGTTACACTAGATATCTAAATGAAAGAGCTCAAATAACTGAGAACTGCTCCAACTCTGACGGGATGGAAAGGAGGAACGGGATGCTTCCCAAGCTAGCATGCATCACACTGGAAGGAGGACCTCATGGAAATCTGAGGGAGAACATGACATAACTTCTGTAGAGGAAGGTGGTCAAAACGAAGGTACCACAAATATGGGGAGACTGGTCTAGTAGGTATAGTAGAAATGCCAACATGAGGAGGTTGGACAGTCTGTAGAGTACACATTGTTCACGGCCACATCCAATTACCTTGCACATGAGTATGTCCTAAAAAACAAGAGATGAAGGGTCAAAGATGGCACGACAATGCAGGTCCTTAGTAATCTGACTAATTGAAAGTAAATTCATATGAAAGTCAGGTTCATGTAAACATTCTAAAGATGCATAGACGGCATCAAATACACCTCCCCCTGTCCTGTAATGATTAAATGGTCGCCATTGGCAATGACAACCCATCAACCATGTGGTATGGTCCTATAGGACCTCAGTTGTGCTATGTCTCCACAAAGATGATGGGAAGCACCAGAGTCCATAATCTACTCTATCATATCTGCACCATGGTCCATTGCAACCAGTGAAAGCATGAGCGATACTTGCGGAGCTCGAAGAGGCTCTGGCTGCGGCAGCGGTATCTGTAGCGGTGGTTCCTGCAACAGGAGTCATGATCTCTCGAATACGAGAGATGATATCATCCAGGCGAGGATCGGCTTAGGAAGAAAGAGTATCTGAAGGCTCAATCTGCTCTACCACACAACCAGAGACAGGATAACCACGCTTCTTATAGCATGTATCCTCTGCATGTCCTGATCGACGGCAAAAGATGCAAGGGTCACGCGGACGCCCACCGCCTCTGCCATGAGGGGTACGTCTTCTAGTTTGTGTCGTCACTCTTCGGCCATGAGAAACACCCATAGCAGACGAGGGTTGAGGAGTGACCGTAGAAGGCACGATAATCCAGCTGAGACAGCTATATGCTTCCTCCATGGGAGGTATGGTAGCGCCAGTAAGAAGCTGAGTACATGCTGCATCATACTCTGTATCAAGACCAGCCATGAAAACTCCAACCATCATGGAGTTCCTATATGCCTTCTGTTGCAGAGTTGTAGTAATAGGCATATAGCTATGAAGCTTCTCAAACATGCCACGGAGTGAAGTGTAGTACACGTGCAGAGGATGGTCATTCTGCTTGACCTTGTAGATGTAAAACTGTAGCTGAAGAATCTTTGCCTCATTCTTCGCTTGAGCATAGGTGGAAGTCAAAGTGTCCCACATCGCTTTGGCAGTAGGCTGGTCCGGAATAACATTGGCCATCTCTTTGGTGACCACACGCATATATGTCATCTTGCTTCCAAGAAGCATTTGCCCCAGTTTTATCCATTGGTTTTGGATCTGTCAGGATGTGCTCCTTATTATTGCATTGTACGACGGTGAGAAATTGCATGTACCACAACTCATACTTGGTCACATCCATCTTAGCGACGGGAGCCGGGCCCTTGAAGGCTTCGAATGAGAAAATGTCACCCTCGTTCTCTGACACGATGGTAAAATGAACAAATAATGGAACTCAACTGGGAGTAGACCGATATAAACGAGTCTACATGATCATATGAAGGATTGGTTGTACGTATAGACTCATACAACTAACCTCATCAATTGTCGTTGCTTGCTAGTGCCGGAAGACATGATTTATAGGTCAGAAATCACGTTTTCCGATCAAAGCCAGACCGGTTCAGACCATAAACGACTTGCAGAGGTGCATAGAAGCCCGCAGGAGAGCCGACGGCAGCCTGGGCAGCCAAGACGACGGCCGGGGAGACCTAGCCGATCGAGGCGATGGCCTAGGGAGGCAGGGGCCGCAGAATGGGTCTTGGGGCGGTGGGTTGGAGGCCGGGCAGCAGCCTAGATAGCCTGGGCGGTGGCCTAGGCTTGTCGTGCAGTGGCCTGGAGGCTATGACCACGGCCTGCGGTGGCCCGGCGACAACCGAATGGAGGCTAGGGCGGCGAGCGGTGACAGCGGCAGCGATCGAGGGAGGAGCGATGGATAGGGTTAGGGTTTGGTGGGGTACGGTGAAGGATATGGTGAGATCCTTAAGCGCATCACGGAAGTGTGAGGATCACATCGTACGTGATCAGGAGCGACTAATCGCACTAGTTGCTCGAGGCAGCGGAAATTAAATTTTTTTTTATGCGATGAAACCACATGATCCAAGAACACTTCTCGGATTGTTTCATCTAAACCACAAACAAGTATTATGGTTACCTCTTGAAGCGTGGTTGTAATCAAGTCTCTAAACTAAGAGACCTCCTGTCTCAATTTGATCCGACGGAGAAGATGCTAGCGAGCGCGTTGATGAAATGTGTGTATCTCGCAATCCATGTTGATGATCCAAGCAATGAATCTCTTGATCTCTCACACGAGATCCGACATCTTCTTCACGAGCGAGGCACACCGAAGGAGACGGAGATCCACGAGCAAACAATCCGGCAGCATAATGACGATGCTGCGGCGAGAGCGACTCTTTAGGACTCCATAGTGGACGGCCACAAGAGAGAGAGGGTGTGTAGAGAATAAGAAAGAGAGAGAGCATATGAAGTTGTTGTAAATTAGAAGAGCAAGGGGTGTCTCTTCTTATATAGGATTTTAGGAGTTTATGAATCACAATCCATGGACTATACAAAATCAATGGATGAGATTGATTTGTGCTTCTTTCAATGGTCAAGATTTTGTTGGTAAAAACACAACAATTAATTTAATTTAGATTAAATATATATATACAACACTTGTTGTAAATTATTCTACAAAAATAATTCATAATTATTTTGTGAATATTGCAATCTTGCCATTGGAAATTTGTGAATCACATTCACAAACCCGAATAAAATGTGAATTATATTTTCAATTAATTGTCCAATGTGAATCCACTTCACATTAACATTTAATTAACAAATGTAAATTACAAATAGCTCTCTTATATATTATCAATCACATTCATAATATATATGATTAATATGGATAGTGCTATCCACATTATTCATATCCATGATAATTAAATCACATTTAAGCATTTTGGATCTCTATTCTTATGTGCTCAAATAATATGAATCACATTCACATTATTCACATCTTTGATAATTAAATCACACTTAATTATCTAAGATAACTCTTTTTATAATATAAATCAAATTCATATTATTCATGATAACTAAATCACATTCAATTATCAATTTTCTCAATGCTCGGATACATATATCAACAATAAAATTATCCTTGAACTTTTTCAAGGATAATGCGCTTTCTCCGCAGATACTTGGACATAAAGACAGGACGATTGTATTATTCCACATATAGTGACTTGGATATTGAGATCACATTTCAAATCCAGATCTTGCAGACCTCTCATAGATGCTTGATTAAATAAAGACCGTAAATCTGATCTTCCCATTGTATCTGAATCACATTCAGATCACGGTCCAATATTTGGACCAAGATCAGATTACTTCTCTACTAAGAGGAGTCATTAAAATCCAGACCCGTTTCACCACTTCCTAGAAATGAAAGCATCATGGTTATACCATCGTTTATGATCACATCACCCTTGGGTATTCTCAATACTTGTACACCCTGCATACTGGAAGATCCAGAATAAACCTGGAGTATTAGATCAATTTTACAATTCTACTTCATGGTTTTATCATTAAGTTTCTCATTCGATCATTGAGAGTCGGTACTGATCATATGCTTTCCAAAAGCATATATCATACCCATGTGTTAATCATATACTTTCCAAAAGCATATATCAAACCTACAAATTCAGTCAAGCTTCCAAAGCGAGATGACCATACACGGAATTTGATTCTTCCTAATATCTCATGAGTGAGCTCATGTCGTCCGATTCAGTAATGAACATGTATGATCCCTTTAAGAGATTGTATTACTCATATGCCCTTGCATGCACACCAGTGCGTCTGTGTATAGATCTTGATTAGGTCATCAACCTATTGGTCTGCCAAATGTATATACTCAGACATATAGTAACACATCTGTCTCCGGTCAGATGATGTGTGCCTATATCATGACAGCATACGACATAGGACTTTGGTTATCTCGATCTCGTTAAGCCAACTCTTTGACCTGACTAAACTGACACCTCCGAATCTCTATTCCTATGTAGAGAACATGCATCAAGAGGTCGGTCAGATATCAGCCTTCAAAGAAAAGATCGACATCTCCTTCGCAGGCTGGAGATCCCCTCTTAATAATCATTTGACGTGCTTGATGAGTCATCAATCTAACTCTTTAGATATTCATCCAAGCACCAGCCTCTATGATTCAATAATTGAATCAACAGATGTATGATCATTAAGATGGCCATGGTACATAACCTTAATTGTAATAAGGGACCTATTATGCAAATTAATCATTCTTCATTTCAGATCAAGGAATGATATTCGCAATAACATTTATTGCATAATGGCTCGTCGTGGGCTCGCATGTCCAACATACGAGAACTTCGGTCTAGGACCTCGCTCCGATACCATGTAGAAGAAAAGGACATGATGCATTAATGAGAGGCCCTTGGGTTCTCTTATATAGGAGAGGAACCAATTGGGAAAACTATATGAAGTAGACAAAAAAATATAATGAGAAAATAGTGTGAAAGATAAGAAATATCTCAACAGTATAGCCTCATTCCAACACTTCTTGGACCTTCCTCTCCCTCTCTTAGCCGGCTCAACATCCCAAAACTCGTATTTCCTCAGTGGTGCATCAGCTGACCTCCTTTGTAGATGGTCAAACCACACTAAGCGACTTTTTTGCATCTTATCCTCGATCGGAGCTACACCAACTTTCATTCCAATTGCATCATTCTGAATCTAATCTTTATATGTATGTCCATACATCAACATTAGCATTTTCATTTCTGTTATTGCCATTCTTTGCGCATGTCAATGGTTCACAAGTCAACAGACATATTATAAAGCATAGAAGGTCTTACAGTTGCTTCGTAAAACCTTCCTTTGATTTCAAAACAATTTTATCATCACAGAGAACATTAGAGGCTCCTCTCCATTTTAGCCAATTTGCATGTATTCTATTAGTAACATCTCCATCAATTTCTCCACCATGTTGCAACATAGATCCCAAGTATATAAAAGAATCTCTCTTCTGAATGTTATCGTCACCAATCTTCACCTCGAATCCTTCACCATTGCTTCCATCAAAAGTGTACTTCATATATTTGGTCTTATCCTTATACAAAATCTTTTAGTCTCTAATGCATGTCTCGAGAACTCAAGCTTCTTATTTACTCCATCTCTAGTCTCATTAATCAAAACAATATTATCGACGAATAACATACACTAAGGTATCTCATCATGAATGTGACTTATCAACTCATCCATAATCAAAGTAAAAAGGAATGGACTCAACATTGAACCTTGATACAAACCAATGTTGATGTAAAAATAGTCGGTCTTCCTAGATTCTGTCCTTACACAAGATGAAGCCCTATTATACATATCTTTGATGAGGTTAGTGTACATGTCTCTTCTCTAAAACTCTCCACAATATCTCTCGTGGGACGGAATCATAAGCCTTCTCTAAATCAATAAAAATCATAGAGCGGTCTCCATCATGTTGCAACATAGATTCCAAGTATATAAAAGAATCTCTCTTCTGAATGTTATCGTCACCAATCTTCACCTCGAATCCTTCACCATTTCTTCCATCAAAAGTGCACTTCATATATTTGGTCTTATCCCTACTTATACAAAATCTTTTAGTCTCTAATGCATGTCTCGAGAACTCAAGCTTCTTATTTACTCCATCTCTAGTCGCATTAATCAAAACAATATTATCGGCGAATAACATACACTAAGGTATCTCATCCTGAATGTGACTTATCAACTCATCCATAATCAAAGTAAAAAGGAATGGACTCAACATTGAACCTTGATACAAACCAATGTTGATGTAAAAATAGTCGATCTTCCTAGATTCTGTCCTTACACAAGATGAAGCCCTATTATACATATCTTTGATGAGGTTAGCGTACTTGTCTCTTCTCTAAAACTCTCTACAATATCTCTCGTGGGACGGAATCATAAGCCTTCTCTAAATCAATAAAAATCATAGAGCAGTTCTTTAGCTCTATAAATCTCCATTGTTCTCAGCAAGTGGATGGCTTCAATAATTAAGCGACCTAGCATGAATCCAAAATAGTTTTCTTTTATTTTGGAAGCTTGCCCCAATTTCAATCACACATTCCCGAATTTTCATAGTGTGGCTCATCAACTTGATACCTCTATAATTTGAACAATTTTGAATGTCTCATTTGTTCTTATAAAGAGGCACCACTATGCTTCTCCTCCAATCTTCATGCATTTTTTGCTTTGCCAAATAACATTGAATAAATTTGTAAACCGAGTCAAACTACGCTCACTTAAAACTCTCCAAACTTCTATAGGAATGTCATCAAGTCATGCACCTTTTCCAGGTCTCATAACATTCAAAGGCTCCTCTACTTCCTTCTTTTGTATGCGTCTATAGCTTGCACGATTCAAGTAACTTTCACTACTAGCTTGGAAGAGCAAGATCTCGCGATAAATTAAGGTGTCTCTTTGGATCATGAGATATGGTTGTTTGCTTACGAAGAAATGTAGAGACAAGATCCTTTAACAAGGGACTAGACTTGTTCAAGATGTGGTGACGACACTGAAGATGTGTACAATTTCTTCGTCCAACACTCGGAAGATATTTGAGATTGTGATGGTAACCCATGGCTCGAGACGAATGATTGCACTTCTTTTTGGAATTCCATTCAATTGTTTTGCGATAATTCTCATGAGGACTATACCGAAACCCTCGCGCTTCTTTGGGTTCTATGGTGTGCCAGAAAAGAGCTCAACTTTCATGATCAATGTTTCTACTTTGAAAATGTACTAAAACATAGCAACGCCCTCCATTTGACATGGATATATGTACTTTTAAGTTGCGCATATGAAATCCTATGGTAGGACCCATCTTGAGCCCTTATCTGGATCTAGAGCATCCATATCATCTCCATAGAGATGAGTCTCATCTTCTGCCGGAATATCAACTACGACATGCATGGTAGCATCAATCTTTGCAGTGGATGATCATTAATGAAAACAAAATCTCCAATAAATATTCAGAATAATAAAAAATAAAATACTGCATGGGAGCATTAATCTTTGCCGTGCATGATCATTAATGAAAAAAAATCACCAATAAATATTCAGAATAATAAAAAATAAAATACTGACCAACCTCAAACCCCACAATTGACTTGCAATAATACAATATGAAAATCTAAAATAATATATGAAATCGTAGAACAAGAACAAAATATGAGCTTACATAGAACCCTAATTTAGAGGAGCAAGATGAAATAATGAGATAAAAGTTATAAAGGTCTGATATTGTATTAGCTTTCTCAATGAATACATAAGGTGTGGATCTTTATATAGTTCTACCAATACAACCGAGTCCCAACTCTAAACAGTACATGATTAAACACACATGACACATGTGGCTCAATTTTCAATTCTCTCAACCATTTCCTTGGTATTGAGGTTACTCATAAACCTAGGGAGCTAATTTTTATCACAAACATTACAAACCTGCTTGAGGAGACAAGCATGTGGCATGCCATACCAAGGCAGATTTCTCAAGATCCAAATGCCAATTTAGTTGGTGCCAATACCAAAGATGTGCTAGTTAGTACATAATTTGTGTTGAAAAGTTAGTGTGTACCACTACAACCAGGGTAGACATAATTTCCTTCATAAGCAAAATAAGCCATTTCATGAACAACCCAAGGATGGTCATCTCAATGCCATCATGATTATCCTTGGCTACTTCAAAGTCTTCTCCAAATACAGGGGAATTACTTCTCCAAAGAACATATCCTTGCATATGGATGACTGCTCTGATGTTGATCATGCAGGATTTCCATAAGAAGGGTAACTATTACGAGTTTTAGCACCATTGTGGGTTGCAATAATGTGACGTGGTGCAAATAAAACAAACTTTGGTGGACAAATTAATTGTTAAATTCGGGTATAAAGCCATGGTGCACAATGCTAATGAGATGGTGAGGGTCAATTCTGTTCTTAACAACTTGCATATCCATGTCCATGTGCCCATGGAATTAGGTGCAAAAATAAGGCTGCAATATCCATTTAAAATATTCCTTCCAATAAAAGTGAAACATGTAGAAGTTGGATGCCAAAATACGAGACTTGATAGAGAAGACTCATTCAGACTACACGTGTCTCTTATAATGAACAAATTGCATATTGTTCGCAATGCTTAAACAAATCAAGTTGATAGATGTATATGAAAGCATATGTCTATCTTTTGTTCTCTTTTTAAATACTTGGATTATTCTCTAGAGATCGTGAAGATCTTGGGATACCCTATTAGATACGTTGAGATCTTTATATTTCTATCTTAATTTCATTCCAAGTTTGTGTATTTCCATTTTAACCTCTCTATGCACTTAAACAGGGAGGAAGAGTATCAACGAATCATAGACATCCATTCTCTTCCTTCAAGTGGCATCAAATTAGTGATCATAGATCAGTGGTCGCATACCTCCACCCTCTCCCACCCTAAATATCACTCAGGACCTTTGATGCCTTGATATCCGTACCATCAAGCCTCAACATTGATGGACACCTCCCTGCCATGGCCCTCCTTCCCGATGTCAAGGCCCCTCAGCCACGCCCCTCCCCTCCACCACCACCATCAAGATCTCCATTGCTCTTACATCTCTCTGCTGCAATCATCATCGATCTGTCCATTGCCGCCACAGCGCCACCAATCCACTCCTCTTCATCCAGAATGGACATTCAATAATCAATAATTATACTCCAACTTGGGTGAGCATTCGAATTATCATTTTCCTTTTAGGCTGGATTGATTGTCTTAATATTCCTATTTTATCATTTCCTTTTGGGATCAGGTACCTCTCTCACTATGTAAGGAACGAACCGTTTCCAATATAAATATGTATACTTTTCTCGTTTTACATGCTATTGTTAAAAAATGAGGAATGTTCAAAGAAATAGAAATAAACGTTGAAGAACAACATGATTTTTTACGTGGAACCCTATTCCCCAATGAGCGGGATGAAACCACGGGAGAAAGCCTCAAAAGAGTCATATGTTGCTTTGCACTTTCTCAACTGTTACACGAGAGTGAGGGGCTTCTTATATAGCCCTCACTAAGTCTCCACATCCCACAGACGGTCGATGTGGGACTAAACAACACGATGTGGTAAATGGATTTTGGATAGATCCATTTACCCATCTACCACATAAGTGACGCATATACTAACATACTCCAACACTCCCCCTCAAGCTGGAGCATGCAATGCTCAGCTTGGACAAACATAAAAAAATCTCAAACTCACACTACAAGACACTACATATAATATCAACTCAACGCAAACACAATTGTCGGTTGTTGTCGAGGACATTGCTTCTCATGTCGTGCATGTGAAGAGGAACAAACAGGCTGGAGTGTAAGTCAAACTGGGTGTGCTTTGTATTGCGCTTGTCAGAACCACCAAAACTGAAATGAGTCTCCTCTTCTGAGTACTCTGGTCTGCCATATGTAGAAGATTGAATCATGTGGACAACCGCTTCATCTCTGAAAGGCCTAACTGAAAAAGCCATGGAGACATCATCCTCGTAGTCCACGGTTGTTGAAGAATGGAGTCTGAAGAAGTCTCCTCGTCGGAGAACTGGGTCTCTCCCATACTTTCTCAGAGAATGGGATCTCTAGTCAGGAGTCCCTATGAGATCACATGAAAGTCCTAGCCCACATGGCATAGGGAATGGGATCTCTACTCTGAAGTCCCTATAGATTACCTAAAAATTATGAGACAAAAACAAAGATGGGGACCACACAACTGATGAAGGCATGCATGTGCGTATCAAAATGAAGACTCGGAAACATATGAACATCGAATCTGAATATCTGAACAACTGTAAAGTCTGAAAATCTGGTTGGTCTGAAATCTGGAGAATCTGAATCTGAAATAGACCTATAACTCAAGACAATACTCCCCCTTTTCTCCCATACTAGTCGGAAAACTATGACGTCGATCAAGTTGGGAGAAGACAAGAAATGGGAAAAAATAAAACAATCTCAAATGATTTTTTTTGTTCTTGCGGCTATTTCTCTTTCTTACTTTCTTTCTTTTTTATATAGTTGTCTCTTCTTTTTTTCAAATAAGCCGTTCATTTTTTTCAACTTTTCCTTTTTTGCAAAATTTTTGCGTACGGCTTTTCTTTTGCACGCGTCTTTTCCAAAAATCTTTTTTTCAAAATTAGCCCAAATAGGGCCAAAAATATTTTGTCGCTCCCTTTTTTAATTGCAATAGACTTCTCCCCTTTTTTAATCAAACCACAATCGGGCCACCTCCTCATTTCTTTTCTCTATTTTTTAACAAATTCCTAATTGGGAACCCTTTCTCTTGAAACATGTTGCCCCGTAGGAGAGGCATCACCAGGGAGGTGCCTTCGTCTGGAGGCCTGAAGGGGGGATCATTGTTACCTAGAGTTGGGAAGGAGGAGTTAGTGTGGCATCGCCGCCGGCTGGGAGCCGAGATGCATCGGGCTTTGCCTACCGGAGGTTCTCCCCCGTGATGGGGCTTCGTCTCCCAGGTTCGCATCATTGTAGGTGCGTACGACACTGGAGGAGGCTCCGCCTGGAGATGGAGAAGGGTGTGAGGAGGTACGCAAGGGCAGTGCGCCATCTGGAGGAGAACATGTTACAGGTCTGGAGGGGCGACACGATGGACGAGAGCGTGATGTTGCGGTGAGGAGAACGGAGCGCCACCGTTGGGTTCAGTAGGAGAGCTCAGTCGTTGAGGGAACCCAACAAGTGTGTCGCCTCCTGCTTCTTCGTCTCTTGGAGATGGTATCTCCGCTATTCAAGGAGGAGGAGATGCTCTGCTTGGATGTGATGCCTGGGAGATATGATGGCCCCTTGCGGCATGGATGCGTGTGGAGGCGCTATATGTGACTCTTGTCTCCTTTGTATGTGGTTGCGGAGCACTTGGGAACTGATGGCCTCTGATCAATGTTGCTGGGAGTTGTTCTCGTGGCAGGAGGCAGCTAGGGTTTCGCCAAGGCAAGGGTTTCGCCAGATCGACTAGGGTTACACATGCCGCTCTTCTTGCTGACATGTTGGCGGAGATCTTCGGAGCACCGAAAAGAACCAGAGTTCCAGAAATAGTGGAACTGTTGATCAAAAATTAGGATTTCAAGAAACCCTATATATAAATCTCGAACTTCATCATGAACTTGAACTATACATAATAATCTTTAACAACAATCGCACATGCTCTTGATAATCGAATCTCGAACATAATATAAAAAATAAATCTTTAAGAATAATCCTCGAGAATCGAACCCGCTCTGACACCATGTTAGAAAATGAGGAATGTGGAAGCTAATATCATAGAAACAGAAATAAACATTGAAGAACATCGATTTTTACGTGGAACCCTACTCCCTAAGGAGCGGGATTAAACCATGGGAGAAGGCCTCAAAGGGCCATATGTTGCTTTGCACTTTCTCAACCGTTACAAGAGGATGAGGGCTTCTTATATAGCCCTCACTGAGTTTCCACATCCCACGAACTGATCGATGTGGGACTAAACAACAGGATGTGGTAAATGGATCCTAGAGGGATCCATTTACCCATCTATCACATAAGTGGTGCATATACTAACATACTCCAACAGTTACAATATGAAGATGTGGTTATAGACAAATGCATCAACCAATCTGTGCGACCTAGTGTGTCAACAGATGAAGGAAAAACCGTGGCTCATAAATCCAATTACATATTCAAAACATACTTCCACATAAAAAACACTTCATATTTTTACATCACAAAAAATTAAAATTAACATGATTCTAAATAAGACCAGTTCAAACGAGATGACGTCACAGCTTACCTTGCCACAAAGTGGACAAAAGTCACTTCTTTCCATCCATTCATATATACAGCCTAGGTGAAAATGATGGGAGCACAATGCTACAATCTTGGGATTTTCAGCAGTATACTCTGCAAATAGAACACAATTATACTCTGCAAATAGAACACAATCAAAACACTATGAGAGGGCATGGGAAACCAATATAGTTAACCACCATCAAGGTTACTCTGCATTATATTAGATTATACATTGCACCTCTAAGTCTTGACATATCTACCAATATACATAATACCTAAAACGGAGAACCAATGAAGTTTTAACAGCTTATATCTCCCTTCACCAAAACTATATTGAGCACGCAACATGTCAGCACTGATATCATTTCTTTCAGACCCTCTTAATAACTCAGAGTTCCGTTATGGATGAAAATTAATGTATGTTTCCTGTAAATAACATTTTTAAAAGCCAAAATGAAGGCCTTTCGAGGTTAGTGACCATCCGAGATTCTATTGGGGCTTTTTTAAAGAAATACCAACAGTACTGGACTTTACATATTACCCTCCAGGAGCCCAAATAGCAAGATATAAATTAGAGCACATTTATAGCATAAAGACGACGCTATCTTAAATGATGCCATTCCTTTTTAACCACGAAGATCATGTTAAACAACTGAAGGTTTTGCACACTCCATCACATGCTGGAACACTGCAGTTATAACTTATAACACCCATGCCCTTCATGAAGGATATCCAAGAAGATTCCAAAGAACCAATGTAAAGTTGGGAATCTTGAGGTGCCTCCGATCCTCCCTAGCAAAAGGACAAAGGAAGAAGAGGGATCTGCATCCTCCTCAAAAAGGAGCACAAGGGACAATGTGATTCTAGAACTAGGCCCTGCTTTTACCTATATGTATGTATGACAAGCATCTTCTTCCACGTCAACCAAAACAAGATCTTGATCTTTAGTGAAGTATTTGTGCTCCAAATGCATCGGCAGTCCAGAAAAATTATGGGATCAAGGGAGGTCATCGGTGTGCAAAACATTTTATGTGCCGCAGCCACACATAAATCACACCATTTCAGTGCCAACAATCTATGCTACCAGTCTGCAGTCTAAGGCCTCCAATCAAGGACAATAGACAAACAAGCTCCTTGAATCATGTGTTGAAGGCAAAGAGAAAAATACAAACCCACGCTAAACCAGTGTAAAGAGTTTAACCAGGTTTTCAACCCCAAGCCAGTTATTCAGTCATTACTCATTAGTAAGATTGCCATCCATATTAGAGTCTTCTTTTTAAGTGGGCAGCAACAACGGGGATAATTCATGTGACACCCTTCATAAAGAGATATCTTAAATGTAACATGGCTCATTCCACCAAATACAGCACTCTGACATAGCTAAATAAGACAATGTTGCTAAATTTTCATCATCCTTCCCAAAGAGCCACATCACCCATTTAGAAAGCCCTAAGCTCTCACATCAAGATCATCCCAAGGTTCTATGTGCATGTATCAATGCAATTTCGCCAATGTTAAAAAAGGACATGCTGAGGGCATGCCAACAAAGTTGTGAAATCGTGTCAAACCTGATTAAAACCAATTAGTGTCAAAATAATAAAGGTTATACTAGTTCTTTGAATATCTATATAATGTAATTGTACATTTCTACTATCATCCTACATTTGGAGGTTTAAGGGAGGTTGATATGTGAAATCATGTATTTTTTTCAGAAGGCCATTATATTAACACATTATATAAAATTTTATTTCTTAAGCATACATGATATTAAATTATTATAACATATAACAAGAAATGAATTATTATAAAAAAATAAGAAGAAAACCTAATATTCAACTTAAAAAATCGAAGAACAATGTAAGGAAAACACGGAAGAACCAATAGAGACAATAAAAAGCTCTCCTTACTGTGACATCTACGAGTCATAGATAAGTCAATAATAGTGGCATGCCTCTTCATACCACCCATATTGAATGAAATTTAAGAGTATCTAAGAAGATGCCGTAACAATATCGCATATATCCATGATGTAACCGACATACCTCTAAATATGCGACCAATATTTGGAATGGGGGCACCCACCCGTCAAAGCTAGGGAAATGGCATGTGTCGCCAACATGTCATGACATCTAAATCTATGGATCACCCTTTTCAACCAGCCTTTCATTCCCACTCTACACTACCATAGCTACCCCTCAGCCATAAGGATTTTTCATAGTAACAACCCCACTAGAGAAATTTGTATCATCCACCCTTTTTGAAAAAAAAATAAAGAATTAATGGGATGATTTTGGGTTTCTTATATATCATGAAACGTTAAATCCATGTAGGTGGGAATTACATAAGAGTACTCAGGACGATTCATAAACATAGAAGGGTTACAACTAGAAATATTTAAAATAGAAATAAAAATGTTGCTGCAAATATTAGCCCAATGATGTGAACATTCCTCAAGTAGGGATATCAATGTCCAACTTGGAAGTTAATAACGATACCTTTCTTTGGAAGCGATCCTATAAATATATCCACAAGTTAGGGCTCTGTATAAATGTGAAGGGTAATGATCTTCCCTTCTCACGTTGCATCTTGAATAAAATGACAATCCGTCTTAATATGCTTGGCCCGCTTATGAAAAACAAGATTAATGGCAATGTAAATAACGGACTTGTAATCTCACATGTGGCTTGAACCATAACTCTGTATTCTACTTCTACACAATCTGGAGACTGTGATTTGCTTTTTGTTGTGTCATGTGATAAAGTTTCCACCGAGAAACATAACAAAACCAGTGGTGGATTGATTATCCTCATAAGAACTTATGAAGTCAACATCTACGCAAGATGTAACATCGGTGTAGCCATTGACCCCCTAGAAGAGGCCCTTTCTTGGGAGACCATTCAGATATGGAAGAATTAGAAGAACGTGGTGCCAATGGCTGCAATGTGATTTCTCCATGTACTAAGTGGCTCTGAACATGTTGTATGACATATAAAGTCCTAGTGATAGTAAGATCTAGCATTTTGCCCATTAGGCTTCTGTATCGTGTGGTATTCTCAAACATGGGATTAACGGAGATAACATATCTCTATGTAACAACTGGAATAGAACACAAGAATATTCAAACAATACTTCCTTTGTGACAAATGTAATTCTTCTATTGTGCGAATCACCTCAATACAAATGTGGATCACCCCATTAATTGAATGAATCTAATGCGATAGGTTTTCAAAGAGTTCACACAAGATCCACAAGAACCATTGTGTGAAGCATGGTTTAGGTTTTGTAACCTCTTGTGGAGATTTCTATACCACGGAATCTCCAAATCTAACATTGTACAGATCTTCTACGAAGGGGATAACCGTACAGGCACTGGTTGATGTCACATGTGTCATTTCACACTGCAATCTTGACCCAGATTCACTTTGGATGGTTTTTAGAGGATATTCAACCGCCCATCAGATTATCAATCTACACGAGATTACCAAGTCAAGGCAACATATGAGATAGCAGACATCCTGATAAGTTGCTTCAAACTTACATTGATTATAAGATTGTATACCAACACAAAGAACTCGATGCAGAATTATCATAGATGATGGAGTCTGATGCGCAAGTGGAGAGAAGAATCATATTTCAGCTACCAGATCAAAAGGAGATATTGAGTCATCTTCTAACGTTCTAATAGCATAAGTATGAGTCAATACCACACTTCCCGGTGCATTACTGCCCCTTTATATCAGGTATTTTAGAATTCAGAGCAGCATCCTTCATTACTGCAGTTGTCAAACCAATCTTATCCATCTTGTACAAACCGGTGACATGAAGAATTCACACCTCGTACAAGAGAACCTTGAGTAATAGAAGCTTAGATAGACTACTTTTGTCAGATTATTGCCAACATTGCAGCTACAAGATCATCCTCTTATGTATTTATAAAAACTAAGTCGGTTAGTACTATTCTATTTCTCAAGATGTCCCGAGACAGCCAACCCATCATGCAATACTAGGAGTGATTGAAAATGACGACCAACCAATGAATGGTTTCAATTAACTGAGCAAAGAAGGCAGAAAATTACAAAAAAAATCATATACAGGGTTCTAAGAAATAAAATAAGAGCGGTGCACCGGTGATGAATAGCTGTGGAGATCGAGCAGAAGCTGAGTCACCCAATCTTGTGCATCTGGAGTTTTTTACATCCCCCTTCTACTAACCTCTCATCCTACACCCTCTGCATGTGTGTGTTCCTTTTTCTGAAGCTTTTCGTGCAGGTTTTCTTCCTCCTTTTACACAAATACCAAATAATGAACAACAATAGCAGCAAAGCCTTTTCCCACAGTTAAGTAGGGTCAGCTACATGGATTTTTCACCTCCATTCAGATCTATCTTGGGTCAATCTCGGGCTTATATCCAAAAAACTAAGATCCTTTCGTATAGTCTCTTTCCAACATTTCTTGGACCGTCCTTGCCCTCTCTTAGCCGTCTCAACGTCCCAACACTCGCATCTCCTAACTGGTGCATCAGTCGATCTTCTTTGCAAATGACCAAACCATCTTAAACGGTTTTGTCGCATCTTATCCTCGATCGGAGCTACACCAACTTTCTTTCTGAATGCATCATTATGAATATGATCTTTACGCGTTTGTGTCCACACATCCACCTTAACATTTCCATTTCTGCTACAGCCATTCTCTGCATCTCTATGGTTCGCAGGCCAACACTCAGATCCATAGAGCATAGCAGGTCTCACGGCTGCTTTGTAAAACTTTCCTTAAATTTTTAAAGGAATTTTCTTATCACAGAGAACAACAGAGGCTCCTCTCCACTTTAACCAGCCTGCATTTGTTACATCAGTAACATCTTCATCAATTTCCCCATCATGTTGCAAAATAGATTCCAGATATCTAAAAGAATCTCTCTTCTGAATATTATCATCAGCAATCTTCACCTCGATTCCTTCATCATTGCTTCCATCAAAGGTGCACTCCATATATTCCGTCTTAGCCCTATTTATACGAAATCCTTAGTCTCCAAAGCATGTTTGCATACCTCAAGCTTCTCATTTACTCCATCTCTAGTCTCGTCAATCAGCAAAATATCATCAGCAAATAACATACACAAGGTAACTCATCATGAATGTGACATGTCAACTCATCCATAATCAAAGTAAAAAGAAATGAACTCAAAGTTGAACCTTGATGTAAACTAATGTTGATGTCAAAATAGTCAGTCTTCCCACGATGGGGTCCTTACACAAGATAAAACTCTATCATACATATCCTTTTATGAGGTTAATGTATAGGATAGGTATTTGTCTCTTCTCCAAAACTCTCAACAATATCTCTCGTGGGACAGAATCATAAACCTTCTCCAAATCAATAAAGATCATATAGAGGTTCTCCTTTTATCTCTATAAATCTCCATTGTTCTCCTCAGCAAATGGATGGCTTCAATAGTTGAGCGACATGGCATGAATCTGAATTGGTTTTCTTTTACTTTGAAAACTTGCCTCAACCTTCTTTCGATCACACGTTCCCAAGTTTTCATAGTGTGACTCATCAGCTTGATACCTCTGTAATTTGAACAATTTTGAATGTCTCCCTTTATTCATATAAAGACGCACCACGATACTCCTCCAATCTTCAGGCATCTTCTTTCTTTGCCAAATAACATTGAATAGATTTGTAAGCCAAGTCAAACCGCGCTCACTTAAAACTCTCCATACTTCTATAGGGATGTCATCCGATCCTACACCTTTCCTAGGTCTCATAACATTCAAAGCCTCGTTTACTACCTTTCTTTGTATTCGTCTATAGCTTGCACGATTCAAGTAACTTTCATTACGAGCTAGATCATCCAAAGCGATCTCTATATTTCCTTCACCAATGAAAAGTTTATGTAAGTATTGCTCCCATCTAGTCTCTATATCCTTCTGAGTAACAAGCACGTGACCTTCCTCGTCCTTAATGCGTCTCACTTGAGAAAGGTCTTTGCTCTTTCTTTCTCTCGCTTTGCCCAACCTGAATATATCTTTCTGGCCATCCTTAGAGTCGAGAATTTTATACAAAACTTCAGAAGCTTTTGACTTAGCTTCGCTTACAGCTTTCTTTGCTTCCTTCTCCGTTATTTTGTAGTTTGTGACAGTTTCCTCTGTTCTATCCTTAGACATAGCCTTAAAGCATGCTCTTTTAATTTTTAGCTTCTCTTGCACCCCTTCACTCCACCACCAAGCCTTTTTTGACCTGGAACTCCTCCCTTTGACTCGCCTAGCATCTCTTTGGCTACCTTTCGGATACAAGATGCTAATGCCTCTCACATCTCGTTTGCACTTCCGCTACAATTCCAAGATAAGTCTTCTAAAACCTTCTCTCTGAAGCTCGAATGCTTCAGTGGAAGATTCCACCATCTAGTTCTAGTGAACTTAAGAACCCTCCTTTTCTTTACCGGCCCTTTTATTTGCACATCCAAGACTAACAAGACATGTTGGGTTGTCAAACTCTCTCCTGAGATTACTTTGCAGTCTTTACAATACAACCGATCTCTTCTCCTCAACGCAAAGTATTCTATCTATGTTCTAGTTGGGCCACTCTTATAAGTAATTAAATGCTCCTCCCTCTTCTTGAAGATAGTGTTTGTTATGAAAAGATCATATGCCGTTACAAAATCCATAATGACTTTTCCCTCTTCATTTCTATCCCTAAAACCATGTCCTCTATGAGCACTAGCATACCCTGAAGCATCTTTTCTCACATGTCCATTAAGTTCTCCACCTATGCAAATCATCTCTCTTTGTACGATTCCTTGTAAAATCTTATCCAGATCCTCCCAAAAAGCTTATATTCAGAATTTCTTCTTCAAACACTAATTTTAGCAAAATAATCCGATCCCCGGATCTTTGCACCTCAACCACACAATCCATTAAATCGTTATGAAATACCAAATAATGAAATTGATACTGAAATAGAAGGCATCTTAGAAAGGATAATCATTAAGCTTCCCACGATTTAAGCCTTAGAACATATCTATGCCCTTAAGAAATACCTGAAACACAATGTGGTAAGAGAATATATTGTATCCATAGCAAGTTCAATGGTCAATTTCAACATGAACATGTAAAAGAACAAGCTCAAAGATCGCTTTAGTTGATTGCACAATCAAAGACTTGACCTTCGATTGTACACTTCCAGATAATGATTTCTCCATGAAGATACTTTAGACATCCGTGCTTGACAAGCTCAAACTCGAACCTTTAACCAAGACTAAGAGGATCTTTCAACTAGTTGATCGATAAATCAAAAGGCCAAGAGGTGTTATATGTTGTTAAAACATCATCATAACTTCTTAGGGTCTGCAATACCCAATGGACTTCATGGTTCTAACCATGTATGATGAATTATCCCAATCTTTCACCATACAAAGAAAGATGTTCTTAGCTTCCGCTAAGGCATCCATTGATTACGATACAAGGGCAGCCAAGTTCCGAGTGAACGGAAATAGTTAATAGAAGATAATGAGATCGCACCTAACTTTCGTAGTTTTAACACTGAGTGTGACGATTGTGACACTATACGGGAATACTTAAAGGGGATGAACTTAAAGGATTCCTTTGCACAAACATTCTTAATTAAGGATGTTGACGCATATAGAGTAGTGCATGTACCTCTTCGTTATTTTATTTTTCAGTTGTCTACTTTATGTAATTTACCCATAGGCTACTCTCCTATATAACAGAGCCTAGGGCTTATGGAATAAACACGTTATTCATTTTTCCCAACACGGTATCAGAGCGACGGTCCTAGACCGGAGTTCTCGAAACCCTAACCCTAACCCTACCACACCTGCCGGCCCCCTTCTTCCCGCTCCATCGGCACCGCCGAGATCGGCTTTGCTCCATCAGCGCCACCTCTCCAACCATCGCCGCGCCTCCGCGTGCAGCACACGTTGTGCGCCTGTGCGCGACTTCTCCGTGCACTCCTGCGCGCCTCGTCTCCTCCTCGCAGCGCCTTGCGCCTCGCATCCCCAGGTACACGCACTGTAGCATCCTTGTGCGCATCATTGCGCGTGCTGTAGCACCTGCGCACCATCACCAGTGCACACGATCACTTGTGCACACCCGTAGTGCACGCACCCCCAGCGCGTGACTCCTGTGCATCTCCAGTGCACACCTGTGCCTGCGCGTGACTCCTGCGTGCGTGTAGGGCTTAGCACGCACATCTTTATGGGGATAGTTGCTTGAGGTCTACACATGCAACTAATCCCGTCTATGTTATTGTAGACAAAGCTCATCTTCGGTCAATCGCTCCAGTCTTCCATCTCCAGTATGTCAGAAAGCAAGGCGGATATCCCATCTATTGGCGCCTTTCGTGGTCCAGCGCCTATTGTCAAGATGGATGGTACAAACTATGAACTGTGGGCAATGCAGTTCATGAGTATGATGAAGTCAACAGGTAAGAAGCACATTCTTACCGAACCTGAGCCTGCAGAGAAGACTGGAGTCAATGCCTCTTAGGAGGCTGATGATGCATATGCCAAGGTTTGGCTATCTGGTACGTTGGCTATTGAGATTGCCAATGACATCCTACATCAATCCAGAGCCAAGGATATGTGGGATATTGTGGCGGCAACATACTCTCAGGCGAAGAACGAGACGAAGATTCTGCAACTTCAACAAGACATATTCACAATAAAGCAGAATGGTCGCCCTTTACATTCTCTCTATATATCACTGAGAGGGATGTTCGAGAAGCTTTATAGCTTCATGCCCTTTACTGCCACGCCAGAACAGCAGAAGACGTACAGGAATGCGACAATGGTGGGTGTGTTCCTGGCTGCACTCGATCCAGAGTATAAGGCGGCACGATCACAGATTTTGGTTGATTCAACTATTCCTCCCATGGAGGAAGCTTTTCATAGATTGAGTCGGATCACAGTTCCTTCCACAACCGCGAGTCAGAATTCGTCAGCTATGGCAGCTAACAGAGGTCGTGGATTTCATCATCAGGGCCGTGGACGTGGACCTCGTGGAAGGGGCGGCCGCACTAGGCCAACATGTACCTACTGTCACCGAGTTGGACACAATGAAGAGACATGCTACTCAAAGCATGGATTTCCTGCATCCGCACGAGCTGCTGAGCAGATAGAGCCCCCATCTACTGCTACTTTAGACCAACGGTTCGACGATCTAGTTGCCCGTCTGAGGGGCATTATTCCACCATCTGGCCCGGTACCGACTACAGAGCCTCAATCTGATGTCGCTGCTTCCGCCTCCGCTTCTACTAGTACCTCAGGTAGTATACTTGCACTGAACAGTAGTAGATCAGATACTTTACCATGGATTATGGACTCGGGCGCTACACATCACCTATGTGGCGACCAGCGTCTGCTTTCAGGATACACTCAGATCCCTCCAGGTCGGACAGTAGTGATTGCCAATGGCACTCATTCCCCCATCACTGGTCAGGGGGAGATAAGATTGACATCTTCTATGCAGCTCAAGAATGTGCTACATGCACCTGATTTTTCAATGAACTTATTGTCAATTAGTCAGATTACGAAGGATCTACATTGTTGTGCAATTTTTGATCCATCTTCTTTGATTTTTCAGGACATCCATACGGGCAACGTGATTGGTCGTGGCTATGAGCAAGGAGGCCTCTACCGCCTGAATCAGACTCCTTTTGCTGGATCCTCATCCTCTTCTTCTGGATAAGTATCAACCTTATTATGGCATCTGCGTTTTGGTCATTTACCGCTTTACCTCACACACCTATTCAGTGTGAGGCGTGTCAGTTGGGAAAGCATCACAGGTCGTCCTTTCCCAGTCGTCCAGGTCGGAGTAGTACCTCCAGGTTTGAATTATTTCATATTGATGTCTGGGGTCCGAGTCGTGTACCCGATCATCAGGGACACAGATTTTATATATTATTTATGGATGATTTCTCTAGAGTGTCATGGGTATTTCTGATGAAAAATAAATCTGAAGCAGGAAATATCATTATCCATTTTCTGAATGAAATACAAAATGTTTTCTCCACATCTGCGAAACTTGTGAGAAGTGATAATGCTTTAGAGTTGTGCACCAATATCCTTGCCAATTACTACTCCTCAAAAGGGATTATTCACCAAACATCTTGTGCTCATACATCTCAACAGAATGGGATTGCTGAAAGAAAACACCGTCACCTTCTTGATGTCACAAGATCTCTCCTTATACAGAGTCATGTTCCCTACTCCTACTGGAGTGATGCAGTTCCCACTGCATGTTACCTAATCAACCGTATGCCTTCGTCTGTCTTGAATGAACAGATCTCGTTTTCACTTATTCATCCTGGCAAGGATCTGTTCACCCTCACTCCTCGTGTGTTTGGGTCGGTTGCTTTTGTCCATCAGTTGTCGCCTGGTACTGACAATCTCTCTCCTAGGGCTATCAAGTGTGTCTTTGTTGGGTACTCCAGAACTCAAAAGGGGTACAAGTGTTTTGATCCTCTGCGTCGGCGATATATGATCAGTGCAGATGTTACATTTTTTGAATCTGTTATGTATTTTTCAGCATCAGGAGACAAGCAGCTACCACCTATACCTCCTGATGCCATATACATGACACCACCATCTCAGATGCCGTCACCACCACCACAGCCTCATATGCCATCACCACCACCACCACCTATCTCACCGCTACCGTTCCATTATACCCGCAGGCCTCCTCCAGCTCATGGTCATGACTCGTCCACTAGCTCGCCTATGGTATGTAATGAAAATATTAATGTTGATGGATCTGACGACATTTCTGAGCAGGATGTGGTGCAGGAACCAGATGAGACTACAGCTGATTTAGATGTTCTCATTGCTCTACGGAAGTCGAAGAGGAGCTGTGCTAAATATCCATTATCCGCATTCGTGTCTTTTGAGAGGCTATCTGGAGATTTCAGGTCGTTTGTTATGGCACTTTCAGCTATAGATATTCCACGGAATCATCATGATGCTCTGCAGGATAGTAGATGGCGGCTAGCAATGGAAGAAGAAATGGCGGCACTTCAGTCCAGGGGAACTTGGAGTTTGGTTCCTATACCTCCAAATGTGAACCCGGTGAGCTGCAAGTGGGTGTTTACAGTGAAGCACAATGCAGATGGCTCCATTGACAGGTACAAGGCGCGTCTTGTTGCACGTGGCTTTACACAGACATACGGAGTGGATTACCTTGACACATTCTCACCTGTGGCACATCATTCCACTCTTCGGATCTTGTTGTCAGTTGCAGTTGCTAGAGACTGGCCGCTTCATCAGCTGGACGTGAAGAATGCATTCCTATATGGCGATTTGCAGGAGGAAGTCTATATGCAACAGCCACCTGGTTTTGCTGTTGAGGGGGAGTGTTCCAAGGTATGCAGGTTACATAAGGCCATCTATGGCCTTAAGCAGAGCCCCAAAGCGTGGTTTCAGAAGCTCTCAGATCTTTTTGAGAAACAAGGATATAAACGCTCCAATGTTGATCATTCCTTATTTGTACAGAAGACGGCTAGAGGTATCACTGTAATCATGGTTTATGTTGATGATATCTTGATTACAGGAGATGATGAGCAGGGCATAAAGCAGGCGAAAGAAAGACTGGGAAATGAATTTGTCACCAAGGACTTGGGAGTCCTTAGATATTTTCTGGGGCTGGAGTTTGCTAGAAATCCATATGGATTAGTAATGTCGCAGAGGAAATACGTTACAGATTTATTGAATGAGACAGGTATGCTAGGGTGTCGACCTGCTACGACACCAATGGATCCCAGCATGAAGCTCTATGATGATGACACAGAAGAGGTGGACAGGAGAAGGTACAGAGAACTGGTAGGCAAACTACTGTATGTCACGATCACTAGACCTGATATATTATTTGCAGTGAATCGTGTGAGCCAGTTCATGGAGCAACCACGTCAGGTCCATATGGATGCAATACACATGATTCTGAGATATCTGAAATCATCTCCAGGTGCAGGCTTGCTATTTAAGAAGGGAAAGGAGGAGCTCTCTATCACAGCGTATGCTGATGCAGATTATGCAGGATGCCCCAAGGATAGGAAGTCCACCTCAGGATTTGCAGTCTATGTTGGAGATGCCCTAGTCTCATGGAGGAGCAAGAAACAGACAGTAGTAGCTAGATCCATTGCTGAATCTGAATACAGGGCTATGGCCCAGGCTAGCACAGAAATGATGTGGGTGAAATCTTTACTTACAGATCTATGTCTTGATATACCGCTTCCTATGATGTTGGAATGTGACAATCAGGCCGCCTTATTCATTGCAAACAACCCAACCTTCCATGAGAGGACCAAGCATATTGAGGTTGACTGTCACTACATACGTGACATGATCCAGAAGGGGTTCATTGCTACATCTCACGTCACATCAGAGAATCAGACTGCTGATATATTCACCAAGGCATTACTTCGAGGCCCATTCCAGAAGTGTGCATCCAAGCTGAGCATGATTGATATCTATGCTCCATCTTGAGGGGGAGTGTTGACGCATATAGAATAGTGCCTGTACCTCTTCGTTATTTTATTTTTCAGTTGTCTGCTTTATGTAATTTACCCATAGGCTACTCTCCTATATAAGAGAGCCTAAGGCTTATGGAATAAACACGTTATTCATTTTTCCCAACAAAGGATCCTTTAGAATTAACCTTGACCACCTCTGACGTGACCATAATCCAAAATCTTGCAATCACTTCCTAAAGACGTATTTGATTCTAGCCACATCATTGAACCAAAGTTAAACGAGGGAAAAAATAAAAGCAAGCATGATGGATCATAGTGAACCCCTTCAGGAGACTCCTTGTGTCACAACTCAATCTATAATGACACCAAGTGGTACCCAAGTCATGGCATGTGCTTTCGTTGCAAATCCTACCTCAAAAGACCGTTTTGGAGACAACCTTGCAGAATCGATGGACCTCAACAGAACACCTCCGGTTAGAAGAAAATTCGTCTGGGTGGTTTATGTGGAATCTTATTCCCCGTAACCCCCAGGTCAACTTATAATTTAGTATGTATTGTAAGGAAGTCGTCTCTCCTGTTAACAACTTCCTTTAGAAGGGAGATGTTTCCAGAGGCAATGGCTCCCATAGCAAATGACCATGGGAGTTGTTTCCTCCAGAAATGGAAATGGCTATGTCTGGAATATGCAACCACAGAGCTTCCCAATCCAGGGAGCTGCTCTCTTCTTCCCAAAAAAAATAAGGCATACACCATAGGCACTTTCGACGCCTAAGTGGATGAAACAAAAAATTAAGGTATTAGATTGCAGCAAGAGCTGCTCTTTAGATCCCAAAAAAATGAGGTATTAGCACCATCCAGGGAGTTGCTTTCTTATTCAAAAAAGTCAAAATTCGTTTGGGATACATTCAAACATTTTGTTAGGTAATATACTTGAGTCATTTCATGCATTTGAGCCATACGTGTGAGCCCTCAAATAAGCTTAAAACATTAATTAAAGTGAACAATCTCATGCAAGAGGAACTACAAGTTATAACAAAAAATTGTTCATTGATTTTACATGTAATACATAAGAGTATATATATAAACTGCATCACTGACGCTTCCTCGTTTGGGATACATTCAAACATTTTGTTAGGTAATATACTTGAGTCATTTCATGCATTTGAGCCATACGTGTGAGCCCTCAAATAAGCTTAAAACATTAATTAAAGTGAACAATCTCATGCAAGAGGAACTACAAGTTATAACAAAAAATTGTTCATTGATTTTACATGTAATACATAAGAGTATATATATAAACTGCATCACTGACGCTTCCTCCTACATAAGATTCTCAATTTTGCTGATCTTTCCTCCGGTTCCTGCAAAGGCTTCTCGAGCACCAATTCGGCGACGAGCAAAATCTAGCTAGCTTGGTGATTTCTAAAATCCGAGATCAGCCAGCATCGTCAACTTCAGTGACGTTTATATGCAGTGCTGACAACTGGGACCAACGCAGTGCTAGTGTCAGTAGGGCCCCTCTCGTTCACAGAAGTTGTTGGTGTGGACGTGCTATCAAGGTTGGCATGTACCTGTAATGAAGTCTGAAAATCAACCCCTAAGGTCATCTCTATCAGGGTGTCTACTGTGAGAAGTCCAGAAAGTCAGCTACTTGGCTACATCGTCGTTGTCCTCCAACTCGAGCATCACATCCCTGTCCATGTCCTCACTCTCGACCCCTCTACGTAGGAGTCGATTCAGCAGTCTCCTCTTCTTCGTTTCATCCACCCTCTTTATCATTATCTGAGTCATCTCCAAACTGCCTTTAAATGGCATTTGCAAGTCGGTGCTCAGAATCAACTGCTAAAAAATCCACACAATCAGGATCATCCCTCGCAAGGAGAGCTCCCAGAACATTGATACTAGAAATGGCGAAAGTCTAGTATCATGTTTTTAATATGTTGAAAATGTAAGGAATTTTTAAGTATTACTTACAACAAAGTCCACGATGCTCTTGTGTCTACCAATGATCGTCGGATGATACAGTTATACTAGATCATATAATCGTCTGTGACCCCATCTCCTCCTGTCACTATAAGGACCGTCTCCTCGAGTTGTTCCACATTCTTAAGAAGTTGGCATGGAATTGAATCCAATCAATGTTGATCTTCCCTAGAAGATCTATTAATTGGAGTCACGTGCAAGTGTTACATGGCCCTGGTATACCTTGCAACGCTCCAAACTGGTCTAGGACTCGATCTTGAGTATATGACTCCACCAAACAGAAAATGGATGAGCGGTACTCTGGCTACATGCATATCTTTTGCTTTTAAGCAGTAAGGAGGAAGTATTTGAATTACATCCGTTGTGTATGGCATCCAAACTACCTAAGAAAATCGACATATTTATATTTAAACCATGCATAAGGAATAGTATCGTAGAAGCATGTTTATACATGAGGTTGTCTGAAGATCAAATGTGTCACGGTACGATCGTACCACGTAAAGTGCGCTCAGTGGTGACATCGAAATGAGCCCACCAACAACATCTCAAGGGGATCCCCTGCCAATTGGACCTCTGACGCATAATGGGTGCTATGTGGGGAAAATGATCCCAAGCCCACAATTGGAGTAGAACGAGAGCGCCGCAATTCTCTATTGCTTCTTTCTTGGATGTGATGCACACATAGTATAAAATGTCTACATAGCTCCATGTTCTCGAGTAGCTCCATTCTTTATTGTGACGCCCGATGATCCGGGTTACCATTTACACAACACTCGCAATATTATATTTGTAATTGATCGCATTAGATTACAGAAAATGAGAGAAAATTTTCGCCATTTTGAAATGGCATTCATAATCAATGCAAACAAACACATAACTAATAACAAGTGTCACCAATTCACATTTCATTAATTTCCATATAGATTGACATGTAACAAAAGAAATTGTATTATGTACAAGTATCCAAATAAAACAGAAGAGACAGAAAAACATTTACATTATCATGTACAAAAAGAATAATCACGTGTACCGTAGAGAGTATCTGCGGAAGCTCGGGGTCAACTATCAAACTACTGCGATACAGACGCCTTGCCTGCCATAGATGTTAGGAACAAGAGAAATGCCAACAAATGTTGGTACCATCAAAATTTATTATTTATAAAACGGGTTGGTTTCAAAAAGAAGCAAGTAGATAGGTATTTATCTTTAATTCTAACAAGCTACTTGCGTGGAAATTTGGTTTCAAGTTGTTCTATATGTGAATCCCCTGTTACCCATCACCCCTTAACTTTCCATAAATGATATGTTCATTAATTGATCATATGATCCATATGTTGGTTATCATCTTTTGAACACTTATAACTCATGTTGATGAATCTTGGGATTGTAGATGATGAGTTTCTGATCTGAAATTTGTCTATATCATATTCTCAAGCCCAGTGGATAGCATGTGGTCTTGGTCTAAGTGTGACCTCACATTATGTCTCTAAGGCATGAAAAATACCTTAGGTTGGGGTGCCTACGTATGCATGCGGTGGAGTATAATGCATTGTAACTAAGTTCCCAACACGTCCATTGGCTTCTCCTGACATATGTAGTAGTAGTTCTAAAATCTGATTAAATGTCGATGATTGATGATTTCTGTACTAAGCTCTATTGTAGTCAAACTCAATTGTAACACACTCTCAACTATAACTCAGTTCAACTGTAACTAACTCTCAACAGTAACTCATCGTCATGATCTATTGGCAGAACAGTAACCAAAACTCAAGCGGTGAGGAAGCTTCCTAAGAGATTCTTCCGTCTCGCCCTCTAAGTGGAAGTACAATCCAGTAGAGGACTAGGCCTACTCCAAAACTACGCCTCTAAGACGGGTGGGAGAGACTCTCCAGAAGAGTCACTCCAAAAACCGGCCTGACGGGTACGGGCAAACGAACTCGTAAAGAAAAACCAAAACTGAGGGTTCCCTGTCCTAGGCACCCTACTGAAACAGAGTCAACAAAACTGATCAAAACCTGGATCCAAACGAAGCGTAAAATAATGCAAACTAGCGTAAAAATTGTAAAAAAAGACTGGGATCCTAAACCCACGCTAGGCGACCGTTGCCCTAACTGGATTTTATATATCCCGTCCAACTGAAGGTTACCGCGCCCTCGCACGGTCAGGTGTAAGGGTCACCACGACCGGCACAATTAATTATCATCAATGTTTCACCGTCATACTTATTTTTTTATTTCTCAATCCTTTCTTAATTTTTGTTGTGGGTAACATAACAAATCTAGATTTCTTATCAATAACTCTTATCAGTAGCGATCAATATTTAGTAGAGTATACCTAAATGATGATTTCATGAAGATGATCAGTCCTTGTAGTCACAAGTTATCTTTTTTAACAATCATAAGATTATACGCTATTCATTTGATGTGTCTAAGTTCAATTCTATGCCAGATTACCCGACTCTTTTATTCTTTAACTCATGAGACTTAGAGCAACTCATTAGATCTGGATTAAATTCAATGCTACATAAAATTTCATAATCTTAAAATCGTGAACTTAGTCGTTAAATAAGTGATCTTCATTTTTCTCTAATTTGTATGTCGATCTCCACAAAATTCAAGCATGAAATAGTAACTATTGTGGTCTGAATTTTAGTTTTTTTACATGTGATATTCTATTTCTTACTTTGAAACTTATACCACCCTTCATGGTGGAATACAATTATTTCAGTTTCCTTGTATTAAAAATTTTGATATTTCTGAATACTCTTCATCAATTCTATTCTTTCTTGTCTAAAGAGAGAAGAAACTCTATTCTCTCGTCTTTTTGAATTAAGCAATCGTGAAATTTATATTCCCCTTGGATAAAAGATATGATGATGATCCTTCGAAATCTCTATTACTTTGTTTTCCATATAAATTGGATATTCAGATTATGAATATAACAGACAATGCTCAACTTCCAATATATCTAAATGGCAGCTTTGGCCAAACAATAGAAAACATAACTTTAGCCACAAATTCCCTTTGGGTTTTCGAAAAATCAAATGCTTGTGGCATAAATTGTCCTTGAAGATGGTTACCATCCAACAAGAGAGGTACAGTAACTTGTAATTAACCTTGGACAGTAAATCAAAGATGATATTTTGAAAAGGATGTGTGAAATTGCTTCTTGATTCCCAAACTTTTGAAAGAAACCAGCATCACACGGATTCCTATCTAATTTCAATCAAAAAAATATTGACAGACCCTTCTCATAACGAAGTAATCGGCTAAAATTAACCCGAATAAAAATATTTTATTCATCTCCAGAGACCATAACAGTCAAAGCTCCCAATTTTCCATCTTCTCTACCCGAGGATATCTCATTCTTATTTTCCCACCATGACAGTAATAAAATAACCAACAAGATACGAAATCAACACAAGACAACTCCAAATATGAATACCCCGATTACTGAACAAAAAGAAATATTTTATGAATGAAAAAGAGAAATGTGGAACTACATGATGGGCATCAAAAAAGGGAAAAGATTGTACTTTGAAATCTCTAAATTTTGGAGGATTTCCGGGCATGCATGCAGCAGCCCAAGCTTGATCAGCTACTGGACTTGGCAACCAGTAGCTCCTGGTAATGGGGGAGCAGCATTCAGTTGCAAGGAGTAGCTCCAGCTACTCTTCCAGGAGAAAAAGGAGCTCCAGCAGCTTCAAGGACATCTGCTTGTGAATAGTAGAAAAGGCTGCACATGTTGCAGTAGCAGCTGCACATGCAGCAGCAACAACAGACGGCTGCACAGGGGAGAGGGGCTGAGGGTGCATCTCTCGACTGGAAAGAAAAGAAAATAGAGGAAGATGGGGAAAACAAGGAAAGGATTTGGAGATATATACGAAGGAAAAAGAGGGTTTGGGTGTTGCCAAGTTGAATAAGAAAAGAGAGCCCAAGTGGAGGGGATTAGAAAGGCCAACTGGAATAAAAATATAAAAGCCAAGTGGAAGAACTGCCTGGAAATTCTGATAATTAACTTTTTTACATTTATCTAATATCTATCACTTATGGGAAATACCAAAGCTACCCGTTTTTGCACCTCAAACCTTCAATTCCGATGATTAATAGCTCGTTTCGATCGTCTTTGAATGGCGATCGAAATGAGTATAATACTCATATACTTCTGATCTGAGATGAATTTAGAAATTGTCAAAATACAGTCTTGATTTACGGTTTAAATTTTGCGATTTTAAATTGTCAAACGATCTCCGATCGATGACCGATCGTTGGTCTTGTTTTGTTGAGGTGAATGTTATGATGGTCTCGGATCATTTTTACGGCTAGCAGTAGTAGACGGCGCTAACAGAGGGCTAGAGGAGGCTTGCAGCGATGCAAATACCCTCGGTTGGGGCTGTAGCATCGCATGCGGCCCTTCGGAGGGTTGCAGTAGCGTGTGACGCTGTTGGAGGCGGTGCGCAGGGTCTGCCTGCAACGACGGTGATGCGCAGGGGTCGTTGGCAGCGGCAACGGTACGCGGCACACAAGGAGGTGCGGCGGATAGGGTTAGGGCTTGGGGTATGTATGAGAAGTCCGGTCTAGGACCGTCACTCAGACAACATGTGGAGAAAAAATAATGAGATGCTTATTCATGAGACCCTATTCTCTTCTAAAAAGGAGAAATGTGTTGGGGCAAATTACAAAAAGTGGACAGAAAGAAAAGAGAAAACATAAAAGTGATAAAACATAACTAATATCTCAACAGTTTGATGAAACCATTGTTTAAATTAATTCTTCGACGGTCAATCTGATGTAAGGGCATAAGTAGTACCAAAACAAAAAGTCAAGGCACGACTGATATTCCCAAAAAGGGAGGGACATGACTGATACTGTTACATCTAAGAGAGGCATAAGTGATAAAAACCCTATTTTTGTGTTATTTTCCCTCTTTTTTCAATCACTCATTTTTGTCAACCCAAACCCATTTTATTTTTTGGCCTCTTTTTATGTTTCTCTCATTTTTCTTCACAGTACCTATTGTTCTTCTTCATGTTTTTTTTTCAAGTCTCAACTCATTTCCAGCCCTTCGTTTTTGCCGGTTGCCTTCTCTCCTTCTTTAAAAAAGAAATATGCAAACCCTTCTTAACAAAATAGATAACATTAATAAAGCAGAATATAAACTGGACCAAATGCCACATTAAGTGCCCATGTTGTTGGTCATTTTCCATGACAGGGTTCTCGAGGAAACCCACCATCGTGATCAGCAAATCAAGCATGTGTGGCCTCCTAAGGATCCCTCCTACTCGACATGTCTCCTATCGTCGCATAGCTCAATACAGATCTGGGTCATCAGTCCTTTTTCGACGACTACAGCTTTGGTTCTTCTCCTATTGTTCAACATATGGAGCCCATCGTTGTGCTGCACTTGTCGGTCTACCGTTCGAGCAAACCTATGTAACCTCCTTTCTGCGACATGGCTCCGTTTTTCTATTTTGTGGACTTCGACCACTGCATGTTGACATAGTGAACAGCAATGCTATCCTCTCTTCTTCTTTTATGGTTCATGATAGTGGAACCCCCTCGATCGTTATCGCCTCCTTTGTTGATCATCTTGAACCATGTAAGCTTGTTCACACTATTCCACAATCACCGTATAAAAAGATCGTGATCCTTCATCGATGCCACACGCAACAGCTTTGTTGCATGCCACATCATTGATAGCCTAATCTCAAGGTCCACCTCATCGCTCTTCAAGCAAGATATGATTGATGTCATCCAATGCTTGCTTGCTTTTTGGGAAATTATCACATGCGTCATCATAGTAGCCTTGGTTGGTGAAGTACATCCGGCACAATCGTATAGATCTTCAATAAAGATCAAAAAATGGGAGGATGAACTTCAAGAATAAACTAAAATTGACAGCACAAACAAATCTCAAAATCAATGAGCGATGACTTGCTCGAATACCATATGGAAATATATAATACAAAAGGTGGAATCATACTCCCTAAAGAGCAGGATTAAACTACAAGAGAAATCCCAAGAGCTAAGTTTAATGTTCATTTTTTCTAAATGACTCAAGAAAGGTGTGACGATCTTTATACAGCTCAGTCATTACAACCAAGTCCCACTCCTTAGAAATACAGGATTGAACAACTCGCCACACAAAAATGCCCAATTACATAATTTTCTCAACAATTGGAAACCCCATATATATGAGTCGCATGATTTTCTCAACAATTGGAAACCCCATATATATGAGTCGCATTCATATATTCTCAAACAAAATTAACTGACTAGCTACAATTTCCGGTCATCTAATTTTCTATTCAGCCGATTGATGACTATGGTCAGTTGATTATTGTCATGTTTGACAATCACCATACCCATTACAATTTTGTGAACAACTGACCAATTAAATGATCCTTGTGTTCAACCAGTTAATCTTGACTTCAGCTGACTCAGAATTGTCCAGTTGAAAAAATTAATGCTCCAGAATCAATTATTTTACTATTTAATTTCCAGTAAAGTAGCCTTTATTTTCAATCGACTAAAGTGTTTTTCAGTCGAATCATTTTTATTGCAATTGACAATTTTAGATAGAAGTTGCTATCCATTTATGCAAAGAGATGTGTCTTTTAATGGTAAAGACAGAGAATAAGTCTTGTAAAAAGAACCATAAGGCATTGGTTTTCAATCATTCATTCGTTACATTTACTCACATCTCTCTAGTGATAAAAGAAGTCTCTCACTTGCTCTCAATTCCATATTTTTTTAAGAAAATAAGTGCTGCATAATCATGCTTTCAAGCTTCCAACCTTACGGAATTGTAATAAGTAAGATTGCCTTTATTTTGTTCTCATATTGCATTATATATTATTTGAGGTTGTGAGGCTTATTCCTTGTATTTATATTGTACAGTACACCCAGGTTTTCGGAACTCCTCATATAGACAGAAGAAAATTTTGATTTTGAAGGTTTTATAAAAGAGTCAAATTCCTAAGTAGTACCTGGGAATTACTTAAATACCCAGGTACTACTTAATGTTTTTTTTACTTAAAAACTACAGAGGTGTCGCATGTTGAACATGCGACACCCCTTAAGTTTTTTTTTTACCCAGGAACTATGTCGGTGACGCATGTTGGATATGCGCTATAGATAACGCATATTCAACATGCGACATATATCCAGGGAATTCCCCTCGAAGATGCCTGGTCTCGAAATGTTCTGTAGAGGTATCGCATGTTGTATATGCGACATTTTTCCAGGGAATTTCCCTCGAAAATGACTCGTCTCGTCCAATGGTCCGATAGCCTGTAGAGTATACTGATAACGCATTTTCAATATGTGTCATCCTTACAGGAAAATCTCCTCGAAAATGGCTGGCCAGGTGTGGGCTTTGAAATTTCAACATATAACGCATTTTCAATATGCGTCATCCTTACAGGAAATTTCCCTCGATAAGGTATGGCCAGGTGTGGGCTATGGAATTTCATGTTTCTAAAAACCCTTGAAAAAGCATGCCAATTCCATGTTTCTAATGTAAATAGACATCTTTTTGCAAACATTCCAGACATTCCAAACATCAAATGTTTCTAATGAAAGATGTATGACCCAAAGAAGACATTCCAAATATTTAATATAAGTAGACTTGTTCACGAATATACATTACATTTTTTGCATCATATTAAAAATTACAATGATTACAAGTCAACGTTTTTTCCTCCGCTGGTATTTAATCGTAGAATCTGGAGGATGGAACGGTAATAGACGGTTCGCTCCGTCTATCATGTGGATTTGAGAGGGTCCTGGCACATCTTCCTCGAACGTTGGCATCGACGGCGGCGTTAGTGTGCAGTAAGTTGGTCGTGTCTGGCTGGCGTCTAATCCATGCCTCAACGGTGCCTGAGGCGTTGGCAAGTCCTCTCGTGGTCGCTCGGTGGCAGGTGTGAAGTAGTCTCCTTGCGCAATGACTTCATCTTCCGCAGCGGCTTCTTCGTAGTCCATGGGTTCCGCGACTTCTTCACGCGCCCTACCTCGACCTCTTCCTCTTCCTTGTCCTCTTGCCCTTCCTCGCCTTGCCTCCTCCCTAGCCACATCTGCACGCTCGTCATGTAACGTGACCGCATCTGCAAATTGTAATGACAGCCACTCCGTCATTTCCGCCTTCGCTTGTGCCGCAATCTCGCGGCATTCCTCGTGTCCAATGTCGTAGACACGGCTCCACAAAGCGAGCAGCATTCAAGGAAAAGACATAGATGTAAATATGAAACAGTTTTCTTAATTAATTTACCAAAAAAATTATAGTTCGAGTACTTACGTTGCTTGCCAGAATTGCACCCAAACGTCCAACAAATCTTCGAGTAATGATCCGATACCATTGCTCGTATGCGGGCGTCGCGAATACCCCTCTGGACCGATCGATGCGAATAATTCTAACTTCCCGCTCATCCCACCGGGCAATATGCAAGCTGTGTTTTCCCCTCCAATCTACATGTACTTTCCCCCTCAAATCGATAGCGTGAAGTTCTTGAAAGGTGGAGCAGCGCATTGGAATATCTTGAAGACCCCCAAATTGTCTCTTGAAACGATCTGGGTAGTAATACTCCACAATGTGGAAGTAAATCAAAGGCACTTCCGCTCTTCAAATGTGTTCGCCTTCAAGAGAGTTGGCTGGGAGATGGGCGCGGATCTCATCGGTATAGGGAGTCCAAAATACCTGAATGCAAAAATTGTATTACGATTAGTATTTCTTTTGTTGATATAGGAAAAATTTGTGAATGTAAAATTACTTGGTCGGGTGATTGCATGTCAAAAGCATCCCTGTAGGGTCTCACCACGTGTGTGGGCTGTCTACGATGGGCAAACGCCGTTGCCCAGCGAACTCCTAACGGGCGCCCGTACCATTCTCTGCCGTCCCTAACAACGGGAGCAATGTGGGGGAAATGCTCCCATGCCCATAGCTGAAGGAGTATGACCGAGCCTCCAATCTCCTCGGTCGCCATGTCTGCTGCTAAACATAGGTGCCTGTAAAGGTATGCAAGTACGGTTGATCCCCAGCTCAGTGTCCCAGAAAACTCGAAATCCTGTAGATGTGGTAGAGCGATAAGTGAAACCAAGGACCCAGACTTGTCCGTGAATAGGACTCCACCAAGCAACTGTAAAATGTACGCTCGAGCGTGTCTCTGTACGACTAGCTCGTCTGCATCCTCAGCCAACTCTGAAAAATTGGTGGACAACCAGCTTGCTGACACCCTGCTGCCAACTATTTCTGCGGGCAGTGGCCTAACGCCCAACAATTCCTCGCATGTATCTGCCCATGTCGCTCCAGGTGTTGTCTCCCCAGTAACCGCAGGCCCATCAACACCGCAAGAAATGAGCAGTTTTTGTTTGTACTTCCCGTACAAATGTGTCCCGTCAACACTAATCAGAGGCCGACAATATTTGAATGCTTCAATGAAAGGACCAAATGCCCAAAAGCATCGTTCAAATCTGTGGCAGAGAGATTTCCGAGCATCAGGATGGTCGCTGTATTCAATATCAATTTCAGTCCCTGGAATAGCAGCCTTCATTGCATGCAAAAGAAAAGGCATTTCAGCGTATGACTTCTTCCAGTCACCAAATACGATTCCAATGGCCTTCCTTCGAGCATCCCAAGCCCTTTTCCTTGAAACCCAGTAGTTGTACATCTCGTGGATGTGAGCTCTACAACTTGATACACGAACATTAGGGTCATTCCTAACAAGAGTTAGCAATGATCTGGACATGAATTTGTAGTCCAACTGAGGGTGATCCTGATTAACTGTTGGGTTTATACAAGTGTGTGCCCCAACAACCTTGGAGATCACCCACAGTCCATCAAATTTTCTGAAATGTCCTCGTAAATACCAAACGCAACCATTTGATCTCTGCGTACAAAAAACCGACCATATCAAGCTGGTGGATTCCTTGACAATGAAGTCATAATGTGATAGAATGTGGAACTTCTTCACAGCGTAAACCAAATCCTCCCTACATTTGAACGTCCTACCCTTACGGATTTCGTCAGCAACACCATCAAGTCTAGACTTGCTTCGAATGTCCTCTTCATATGTTGAACGAGTATTTGACCCTCTAACCCCAAAAAAGGGTATATGGGGTGTAATAGTATGCGTGGTTTGTTCATCAGTTGGGAGCTCCTCGTCCATCGTATCATCTTCGACATCTTCGCTACCTTCATCCAGGTCATCATCGGTCCCCCAAGGGATGAAATCCTGATCCATCCGGTTAACCTCTCGCAGCAACGGCTCACTCAAGCCCAAATCCTGAACCGTGTTTGGCTGCGTTACAGGCGCATCCGTATCAAAGTAGGGTCCCATGGTTGGGACATTTCTTGGTGGCGTGCTGCGGACAACTGCTGCTTGTGTGCTCGGGACTCCAGACGGTCCCTTGTTAGTCATAACAGTGGGGACTTCGCTCACAGATACATCTTCAACATAAATATCGGTAGGCATTGATTTTCCAATGGTCCGAGCGTACACAAGAACTGCCTGCACATCATCATCATCGACAATAGATGAAAATGACGGTTCCTCCCCTGGGCCTCGGGGGATGCGATGTAATAATCGGATTTTTTGACTGTCAACATCCAAGTTGAACTTACGGTAAACCAAGTTCAACATCTCATCGAACGTCATATTAGGAGTCAACACAAACCCCCTCACGTTGGTTGACGATCCGCACATGAGTGTACTACTCAAATGACACATACAATACAACTGCTCCATTCTAACCTAATACGTGACACAACGTACAAGCAAACGTCATACATTCGAGAAATGAAAATAACATGCATATGATACAAACAATAACTAAAGAAAACGTTTTACCAAGTCCAATTGTTCGCAACAAGTGATTAGCCCTAATGAGAAGCGGGGACGCCTAGGACGGTGTCAATCAGTGAAAACACGGAAAAGGAGTGTTCCGCGGGGCTAGGAGTGACCAAAAGGGGGGTTTTGAGAGAGGAGGAGATCTCAAGATGCGGGTGCTGAGGTTGGCGTCGGGGGCGGCTGGGGTGCTGGAGAACGAAGGGCACGAGGGCAAGGGTCGGGAAATGGGAAGGCCGCTGGGCGCGGGGCTTATTTAGGCCTAATATCGCATGTTGAATATGCGTTATCTATAGCGCATATCCAACATGCGTCACCGACGTAGTTCCTGGGTAAAAAAAACTTAAGGGGTGTCGCATGTTCAACATGCGACACCTCTGTAGTTTAAGTAAAAAAAACATTAAGTAGTACCTGGGTATTTAAGTAATTCCCAGGTACTACTTAGAAATTTGACTCTTTTATAAAATACAAGGTGCAATTAAGAAGAAGTTGCCCTTATTGAAATCAGCTTGAGTAGTGAATACGACCTAGTAATTCAGTTGGTTGAAATCCCAAACCAAGAAGACTCTGATCGAAGTTTTTCCCCAATTGGATTTTCTCATAAATTAATCGTGTCCATTTGTGATTGCTTGAATATTTTTATGATTGGACACTACTATACTTGGTGTTTGTTTGCGTTTGATCCGCAGGCCAGTCGATTGGTCATGATATGCTTCCGCGGATGATTCCTCAAAGAAAATGGGGTTATCTCAGATAATAACCTCCAACATCTACTTACATAGGAGGCCACGGAAACTGAACATGTACCCCAAGTCACAGATTCACATTAGAGTCCTCCATGTGGATGTTAATTAAATCTTACTGAACAAGTCATAACTCGCTCAACATATAGGTTTAATCTTCTAAGCATATTCTAAGCAATGTATGCAAAATGGTCGAATATACGGATACACCTTTTTTAATAAACAGATATACAATATTTCCATATGCAAACTAAAAATGGGGTTTACATGTTCCACCAAAACTAATGGATTACAAATTAAAACAATTAGTTAAGTGTTCTTTTTAAACAGTAATTTCTTGTCATCTAAATGCTGATTTTAGATTCCAGATGAGTGATGATCTTATATTTGATCAACTTCTATTTATTGACCGTAACAGAAATAAGTAATTACTATCTAGATCTAACAATATTCATTTTCTAGCAGGAATGCACTTGTTCTAACAATAATGACACTCTGAAATTCCTCCACTGGTTTCCATCGTGTATTATATGTGCATTCACATATCGTATGTATGAATGCTCAGGGGTTATAAATATGTGTCACTGTGTATAAATACCATTGTTAGAAAAGATCTAGGGTACATTAAAAATACCTTCAAGGCAAGTGGGACAAACATCCTCATCCTCAGGGAAGGTGGGCACGTATTCCACTCCATAGGATGTTTTTGCAAAGAGAGTTTTCTTTGATTCAGACCTTCCAGCTTTATCCTCTGCAATATCCATACTGCTATGCTTCTCATCGGCACCAAGGGCTTCAATGCCTGAGACACTATCACTCCTTATAACTTGTGAATTTTGGTGAAAAAGGCCCAGAGATTTCTCACGCCTCAAACATAAACCTTCACGCATAATATGAGAGTATCTAGGATCATTAAATGCCGGTGGACGAGGAACAAGTTGGCTGGTATCAGATAATGAATTATCGCCAAATGTAGCATTCAATCCGCTAGATGTAAGAGGGGTTTCTCCTGGGACTAGAGATGGCTGTGTACGACTTTCAAACCATTGAGAAAGTACAGCATACTGCAATGTAATGAAAAAATGTCTCATGTCAGAAAACATAGTTAGAAATGGGCAAGATTTAGGGACAATTGTCCTTTACTTCATTAAGAATTTCTTGGGAACCTTAAATGTTATCCATTATAGACAAATTCCTCCCCAGCAACATAGGTGACAAAAAGAGCGACTTTTAGCTAATTGCGCACTAACAAAATAAATGTTGCCTTCTTAGTTTATTAGTTATTGTTGGGAAATGAGAAAACTTGTTTATTCTTTAAGCCCTAGAATCTCTTATGTAGAGGAGAGTCTATGGGAAATTACATAAACCAGACAAGAGGAAAAAAATAGATAGACAGATCCAGAAACATAGAAATATAGAAGCATATGTCTACACTCCCCCTCAAGATGGAGCATAGATATCTATCATGCTCAGTTTGGATGAACACTTTTGAAATGATTCTCTAAGTAAGACCTTGGTGAAGATGTCTGTTGTCTGGTCCCCTGAGCTGACATGAGATGTAGAAATGAATCCCTTCTGGATCATGTCATGTATATAGCGACAATCAACCTCAATGTGCTTCGTTCTTTCGTGAAATGCAGGATTATTAGCAATAAATAGTGCAGACAGATTGTCGCATTTTAGCGACATGGGAAGAGATATATCTATATGTAGATCTGTATGGACCCACATCATTTTTGTACATGCTTATGCCATAGCCCTAATACTCAGATTCAGCGCTAGATCTAGCAACTACAGTTTGCTTCTTGCTTTTCCACGAGAAAAATAGATCTGCAACAAATATAGCAAATCCAGTTGTGGACTTCATGTACTTGGTGAGATAGTGATGGTGCCATCTCTTTTAAATAGCATCCATGCACCTGGAGATGATTTAAGATACCTTAGTATCTATGACGCCCTCAGATATGGATACACGTTTATACGGCATTCGCAATATAACATTCAATAATAATCGCATTAGATAACATAAAATTGAGAGAAAATTTTTCACATTTCGTATTTGACATTTAGAATCAATGCAGACAACTATAAAACCAACAAGAAGGCCACCGATTTGCATTTCATTAGTTCTTGTTTCCAATAGGTTCTCTTTATTGAAATGTTCATATTATATTCTTGGAGTGTCCATGTAAAACAAATATAAATAAGAAGTGAAATTGTGATTAAGGTCAAAAGTATATGCATATGTAAAGAATGGACCACTTGAGAATTTATAACTTGTAGTACTCATGCAAAGATCCTATTAGATCTGCAAAGCTAACCACACAAGATCATGAGAATTGAGGTTGTAGGTAAGTACATCCTTATAATTACGAATCATTGATGATAGATATTATTGCCGGTCATGGTGCCCTTTACACCTGACCCGTACAAGGGCGGTGACCCTCAACTAGGCAGGAGATAGGAAGCCTGGTTCGAGCAATGGCCGCCAAGTGCGCGAGTCTAGGATCCTAGTCTTTTTTACGATTTTACGCGAGCTCCCACTGTTTTTATGCCTCGTTGGGATCCTGACTTTTGACCAGTTCTGTTGACCCTCTATTTTAAGGTACCTACATTGGGGGTCCCTCGATTTTAGCTTTCTTTACGAGCTCTTTATCCGTACCGGTCAGGCCGGTTTCTAGAGTAACTTTTACGGAGAGTATCTCTCACCCGTCTCAGTGGCGCGGTTTTGGAGTAGACCATTTCTCTAATGGACCACACTTCCACTTAGAGGGCGAGACGGAAGGGTCTCTTAGGAGACTTCCTCACAACTTGAGTTTTGCTTACCTTTTCATCAATAGGCTTGGCGATGGCTACATCCGAATCAGTTATAGTTGAATCTGAAGGAGTTATAATTAAGCATTAAAATGAATTACAGTTGAGTTGACTAAGAAATGAGATCAATTGCAATAGTGTTAGGCTAGTGTTGAGATCAATCACAGTTAAGCTTGACTAATAGTCGGTTTTGGTACGGAATCATCATTTATCATAAATCCTCAATCAGCGACAATTCATCGGATCTCAGAATTACTATTTTGAGTGTTAAGGTAAGTAGTGGACGTGTTGAGAACTTAGTTAGGATACATTACACTTCACCGCATGCTTACGGAGGCACCTCAACCCTAACGTGCTCTTTACGCCTCAGAGTCATAGTGTGAGGTCACCCTCAGACCAAGACTACAGACTATCTATTAGACTTGAGAAATTAGGCATAATCAAGGATCAGATTAGAAACACATCATCCTCAATATCAAAATACACTAATAGGATCTCTTAGTAACAAGAAAATAATATACATATGAGTCAACTGCTATATATGAAAATGATACGTAAATATGGAAAATATTGAGGTGATGATGAACAAGGGGTTTACAAACAAAGCGGCTTGAAAACCATTCACTACGCAAGTAGCTGTAAATTCTATATATCAATGTCGTTCTACTTTCTTTCTTTTGGACACATTAAAATACTTGTTATTATTTTTTAAATGTTGGAATGTACACAACATCCGCTGACGTCCTTCTATTCATTGCATGTTTGGCGAGCAAAACACATGCGTTGCAGTAGTTGATTGATGAACCTGAGCATTCGTTGTTATAGCAGACGGTACAGTTATTACCGTTTTTAGTTCTGATTATGTATAGTATTTTTTTCATTTATGTGCATCTTGGGATACATGTATATATCGTCGTCTTATTTCGATAAATGTTACATGTATAAAAATTAATGAAATACAAATTGGTGGCCCTTCTTATTGTTTCTTTGTTTGCCTACATTGATTATGAATGTCAAATGCGAAATGCGAAAAATTTCCCCTCATATTAATATTTTCTAATGCAATCATTATTAAATGTAATACCACAAATGTCGTGTAAATGGGTATCCAGATCCCGGGCATCATAGTTGATGTCACTTGACTGATGTCTTAATTATATTATTTATTTATTTTCATTGCTGGATTTCCAGTCTTCTACTGTAGAAATTTTAAAAAAAATAACTATTTTTCTCTCTATTTAAGGTGTTACAATTGACCGTATTCGCACCTCGAGTTTCGAATTCTGACGCACAATAGCTCGATTTGATAGTGTCTGAACGACGACCAATATAAGTATAATATTTATATACTTTAGATCATGTATAAACTCCCGAATTTTTTGAGATATTGGTTTTGGGTTAAATTTTGTTATTTTTAAAATATTGATCGATCTTCGATTGACGAACGATCAATTCTTTTGGTCTTATTTTGTCGAATTGGATTTTTAGATGGTCTCGATTTGTTTTGCGGTTTTCGAATTTGCATCGCAACTTTTCCGTGGCATGCATTACGGTACGAATGACTTTTGGTTGATTGCGACTGAACGTCTCTTGATTTGCGACAATTGATCACATTAGATTATTTAATGTTGATTGATAACTCTACTGAATTATACGAACCCAAATCGGGTCGGGTTCAGGTTATTCGGATTCGGATGCTAGCTCTCTTGAGAGATCAGGCCTAAACGACAGTTCCTATCCAAATTCGACCCACTTTTAAAATTTCAAATTTCAAATCCTCCTTTGTTTACATAGTTTCATGATTTGTCTCCATGACTTGCATCGTCGCCATGTCAACAACCGCCTCCTCAAGCCCCACCTTCGACGAGGTGGTCGATAGCGAAAGTGTTCCTTCAACCGCCGGGATTGGGACCCAACGTGGCGGTGGGGGGAGAGGGAACACGTGAACCAGCAAACGAAAGGAAGCATGTCCCACCTTCAAAGAGCAGAACTCCTTTACTGCCACGAAATTCGCACTTTCCATGGCCATTAAGGTGACAAAAGGGTTAGAACATGGTGAACATGGTATCCGACCATCTGCCAATATCTTCAACACCACTCCTAGATTTGTCAATGTTGATTTCTACACATCCACCATATGGAAGAGGAAGGGTACACCAAGAACTTGAACCGCATTCAAACTCATAGCCGGAAATTCTCCATCTGTGAATCGCAAAAGACGCCAAGCAATTCCATCAGTTCGCTTATTCTTTAACAAATAGTCTGCCTCAGCAGGCATCAAGCCCCTTGCACACACGACCTTTTCACTTAGGGAACCACATCTCCAAAGAACGACAGTCCCAAGATTCTCCATAGCAATCCAGGCACCGAGCGAACATCCAACGATGAACCAGTGCAGACACCCATAAGAAAAACTTCTTTCGATGAAATTGAGCCAATCCCAGAGAACGTGGATGCATAATAGTATGCCTCAATGCGTCTCTGTTCCAGACCTACACTCAGTGTAGACAACAAAGGAAAGCACATGGACATCTAGAATCTTCATGTCTTGCAATCAAGGCTTTAAATGTCGATTTCGATTTCATTTCGAGATGGCGAAAAAATGAAATGATTTCGAAATTTCGCCATTTTCAGCCAAAATCGGTCTAGATTAGTGAAGAAAGAGTCCATATCGAGATTTCAATTTCAATTTCGGTGGAGTGTCCAAACCGACAATTCAACGAAATTTCGTTGAAATTTTACGAAATTTGGAACACTGCATGCAACTTTCCAATGACCTATCTCTTTACAACCAAGGCAGCAGGGAGGTGACGAACAAAAAGCAACCTTGTTATCATACTCTCCACACCTAAAGCAATGATGGTTGCATTTACCATGAGACACAAATGTCTAGCCCTCTTTTTCCCTCACATCTTCATAGATGGTGGCTCTCCTATCCCTCCCCTCTCCCTTATCAATGGCCCGCATCCTCGACCAAGTCTTCTCACCATTCCACATGACCCACCGCAAGCGCTCTCTTTTTCTCCTCTCCCCTACATCACCCCTTTGGAGCAATATAGGGCACATGTAATAATATACTATAAATGTTGCAAGAATATAATGGCATGAGTGTAATTGCAAAAGGTTAGGAGCATAAGTGTTATGGGAGAAGCTTTGAGGCATGCAAGGTATCATCAACTTTTTCCATTGTAATTTGTATATATATGCATGTCAAGTTAATTAATAAAATAATTTTTCAATTCATATTATCGCAATACACATACATACACATTTTTTAAATTTGTGCCTTCTTCTCGATAATGTTCTGGCTCCATCCCTGATAAGAACAGTATCAGATGTGAGGAACTGGTCTTTCACTATCAAATAGCGATGATATAATTTTGTAAGGAATTTGTAAATTTGCTACTCAGCTCATTATGTAACATGTTTGGCATATCATGCAAGTTGGAAATAGTGTTCTTCATATATATCAATGATATACAGGTAGTACTACACCAACAAGGAATCATCCTGAGAAGCCGTCCAAATTTGCATGTAGATATCTGCGAGACGAAATCAGCAGTCTATTGAGAACATGTATGAACCAGTTTATTCCATATATCCGTGGATGTCTTTATGTACAGGAAATTTGCCACGATGTAAGGATCAATGTTGTTGGTCATCCATGTCATGACCTAAAAGTTGTCTCCCATATATTACTCATATTCCTTGTCTGTTTCTTTTGCGGCTCCTTTATCATAATGTAGATCTTCCTCTCACCACTAATGAATACCTTGGAGGCTCGAGATCAGAGTACATAATCGTTTTCATTCTTTAATTTGATAAAAGTCCCATGGGTCACCACAATAAAGGTGGATATCAAAGGTTTAGTCTCAGCTGAAGTCGTAGCTATTGCAATCAGGAAGAATCATAGGTATTCTACGGAGATTTACTCGAGCATTAGAGTTAACGATAATGAAAGTGTCGAAGATGGCAAAACGTTGTTGGACCACACATACGTCGAGGAAGGGTGGTTGTGGAGAGGCTACCGCGAGTGTGCGGCACTACCAGTGGGGGGCATGGCTCCTTTAGTGCAGCAGCGACGTTAGTAAGGAGCGGTTGTGTGGTTGCTGCTGGAGCAAGGGCAATGGTAGCACCAGTAAGGCACGCATCGCTAGAGCAAGGACGGTGACGGCATGTGGGGGGTAATACCTCTTGGGAGGAGTGGCAACGATGATGATGTCGGGAGGAGACTGGCGACGAGGCTATCGATGGCAATGAAAGACTGTTTACTGATTCCGGTAGCAACGTCGCTGAGATACCATGTGGAGAAATATAGAGAACTAAAGGAATGTTTTTTGTTTACGGGGTAGTGTTTCATATATAGTACAAAACCCTAAAGCCTCGTAGATGAAAATTACATAATAGTCATGTTAGAAATGTTGGGTTATTTCTGTTTATTCTTATTTCATTCATGTAACCCCTTCGAGGTATCTATGTAATTTTATGTTTTGTTCCTTTAGGGTTTCACGCCATATAAGAAACCCTACACCCATTGAATTAAGACAAGTCATCTCATTCTTTCTCCACACGATATCAGAGCAGCGATTTTAAACCGTCTCATACCCATACGCCTTCCACCACCTCCAGCTTCATCCTCCTCGATCTTATGTGGCATCTCCTTTCACTATATACACGTGTTGCCTAGCATGGTTGCCCTCCTTTAATCTCCAAGCCTTGTACAAGGTTGTAGGGACACCCTATGGCATCACCCAAGGTTCAACACCCATGGACGATGCGTAGGGCTACATCGCCAACCCCTCATTGTCGACCCAGCAACTCCAGGCAGTGCAAGCCCTGTTACAGCCCTTCCTGGACACATTACCCACTGCTCCAAGCCATCGTCAGACACTCCAGGTCCCCTCCAGACCCGTCGCCAGACTTTAGGCCACCGTTAACCCATCTAAGGCATAGTTTGGGCATTACCGGGCACTCCATATCCATTCTATGGCACAACCAGACCTCCCTTCGATGCATCTATAGGCGTCATCTATGTCAACTACCCCTTCCATGGCGTGCTTCTCATGTTGTAACCGATTGTATGTATGTGAACAAGGATCAATTACCCCCTTTGATCTCTACAGCCGACTGCTATGACATCAACTCCTACCAAGACAAAACCCTTGTACACTACGTCTTCTATGATGGTATAGGAAACTGCTATAAAACTCAAGGCGACTGAAAACTGTCTTTTGGTATCGAGCATTCAAGGTGTTCGTTGACAGTTAGCGAAAGATCTCTCTTCCCACAAAAGAGCTGTTGGAGGAGATGAATTAGGACTCTGATTCATGGATTGCTGATAATTGTCAGGTTATGACTAGGATGGTAAAAAGTGTGGCATCTCATATAACAGCAAATCTCATGTATGATGATACAGTGAAGGGAATGTGAGTTGAAATGGAATAGACATACTCCCAACAGACAACCAAGTCCGACCTCGCTGATACATATATATATGTGTGGACTACATCCCAGGGGGAGTACACCCCCGTTGAGTACCACCGGCTCCTTAAAGGTCTATATGAGAAGCTTGTGATATTCCATCATGTTTGTTATTCTAAATAAGTACAGGAGATATATGTACGGTATGTTTATCGGTTTCTTGTTGGTTTGCATCCTCGATACCAAACAATGAAGGAACAATTCCTTACATACGATACCATGTAATCCCTGAAGGTTATCTTTGGTCGCCTTCAGGAGCTTCAGACATCTACTGGACGTACTTCTCTATCTTCTACAGAGACTTGTGCCTATATGTCCTCATCTGAGAGAGGAGGCCGACATAGTTTTCATGGAGGACATGGTCGCGATCATGACTTAGGCCACAGTCGTGACTCAAGTCACGGTCGTGGACGTGAAACTAGCTATCCACAGTACCCATAGTGCATTCACTGCCAGCACTGGAAGCATACATTAGAACGTTGTTAGACAAAGTTTGGCCTTCCTCCTCATACCAATATTGTGTATGGGCTAATTACGATGTCACAAGGCATCTCCTAATCAGGATTCCAGTGGACAGATTGTCCAACTTAGTGCCACTAATTACTCTCTTTTGATGTTGCTTCTACAGAACTCTTGAGAGTACTTCTACTGTGAATCTGACAACCATCGCAGGTACAATAGCCAACTTTGTCAATACTCTTGCTTATGTGTGGATTATTAACTCTAGGGCATCTACCCTCTGATGGGAGAAGGTAGTTTGCCGACCTCTTCCAAACCATCTTCCTCTGTGAAGACGGTTTGGATCGCCAATGGGGCTTATTTCCATTGTGCCCTTGATTTTCCTTTAAGCTTATTGCATGTTTATAAGCTTTGTGTTGAGTTAAATTGTCGTGTGATTTTTGATGAGTTCTACTGTCATTTTCAGGGAGACAAATTTCTTAGTACCCACTTAATGGTCTAGTGGCAGTACATTGTGTCTCCCACACAAAAGACCAGGATTCAACTCCCACTCATGTAGGGGAAGGTAGTCGACGGCCCAACGTAAAAAATAATCGAATCTTTCAACATGGATTTGAGCAAGGATCCATGTAGTCGACCCAACTTATAGTGGGAGAAGGATTAGTACATTTAGGCAAATTCCTTAGTAGTGTACTTGGAGAACATAATTCCTCGGATATGGTCCCAAAGATGTTAATTACTTAAATAATGTACTAAAATCGTATTTACAAAATGTGTTATACATGTCGCATATATAAAATATGACACGTGTACAATAATAAAACAAAGTTGGGGTTTTTTGGCATTTCCTTCTTATAACACAATCATAGAATGTGACATCAAAAACTCACAATTTTGATGTTGCATTCTAATAATGCGATATAAGCTTTTCCCAAGTGTTTACATTTTATAATGTATGGATGTCACGGGTCTAATATGTAATATACATAATGCATTTTAGACATGCGATATCTCTACATTACTCAGGGAATTAACACTTCAACTACATTACCAAAGAATTTGCCTCGATTTTCAAGACATCCAGACGAGGTAGCTTTTTGATGGGGGGCATGAGAAGAACGGTCTCTTTTATCTTGGCATTCCCTTTGATTCCCCGTTTGTCAGTACCGCGTCTATCTCCACATATCTGTTTCTATGGCATCTTCGTCTTGAGCATCCCTCTGCTAGAGCCCTCTCCATGATGTTTTCGGAACTCTCTACGCTGAAGTTGTTTGAGTGTGAGACGTGTAAGTTTGGGAAACATCATCAAGCCTTTTTTCCTTGTTGATTTGAGTCGTGTCGTATCATTCCCTATTTTTGGTCTATTGTGATGTTTGGATACCATGTCTGATATGTAATGGTCATAGATATTTTGTAGTTTTTGATGATGATTATAGTAAATCTTCTTTGCTCTTTCTAATAAAAAATGGTTGTCGATTAATAAAATTGCTAGGACTTTCTTTTATTTTATCAAAACGTCCTTTTTTGCTTGTGTTTAAAAATATGTAAACTGACAATGCCCATGAGTTTACTCGGTAGGAGTTACAGGACTTAGTATCTTTCTTTGCTTCTCAAGGGACACTTTATCAAACTTAATGTCAGTGTACCTCTCAGTAAAATGAGGTTGTGGAAGGGAAACTTCGGTATCTTCTTGACATTGCTCGATCTTTACTCACTCAGATGAAGGTTCCAAAGACCTACTAGGGGGATTCTATTCTCACAACCACTCATCTCGTAAATAGTGTCCCATCATCTGTCCTAAAGGGAGACGCTCCTTTCTCCTTGTTATATACCAGTGTCATCTTTCTCATTGTCTGCTAATAGGAACTAGCCAATTTTTCAGTTAGACGTAAAGAACGATTTTCACTATGGCGACCTCGAGGTCTATATGACACCACCGTCGGGTTACTCAGTCGATAAGAAGCATGTGTCGACTTCGTAAGGCCATCTATGGCCTAAAGCATAGTCCATGGGTGTGGTTTGACAGGCTTATTACTAAGATCAACTCCATTGGATTCTACATGACGACATCCGACTACCCAATCTTTGTTAGACAACGGTCCATTGGCACAGTTATAATGGATGTCTATGTTGATGATATGGTTGCGATTGGTGACGATAAAACAAACATTTCAGAGACCAAGACCTTCTTCAAAAGGTATTTGTCACAAAAGATCTTGGTCAACGCTACTATTTTATTGGCATTGTGGTAAAAAGCACTACATAGGATTTACATCTCGCAATAAAGTATTGCCAAGATATTCTTACAGAGATTGAACTACTTGAATGCAAACCATCTGCATTGTAGAAGTGAGAAAACACTCTACATGCATTGATCATGAGTTTGAGGACTCTACACGATATAGAAGTCTCGTGAGAAAACTACTTTACCTTATTGTCACTAGGCCAAATATATCGTTTGATGTGAGCAAAGTGAGCCAACACATTAAGAGAGCTATGTATTAGTCATTGGCATGATATTCTTATGATCCTTCGATATTTGAAGGAATCTCCAGGGCAAGGTCTCTTCTACGAGGTCAATGGTCATATGTCATTGCCTATATTGATGAAGATTATGTCAGTTCACCGGAGGACCGACGATCTACTATTGGCTATACTATTTTTGTTGGTAGCAATCTTATTACATGGCATAACAAGAAGCAAAAATAGTCTCTAGATCAAGTGTAGAAATAGAGGACAGGGCGATGGCCCAAGCCACTTATGAGATTACATGGCTTCTCTCCTTTCTACAAGAGCTTGGACTTCATACAACTACTCGTGTCTCCCTATATTGTGACAACAAGCCCGCTACCTACACTGCCACCATTCCAATTTTTCATGGGCAGACTAAGCACATTGAAGTTGATTGCCACTTAATTCGTGATGTTATATAGGGAAGGAAAATTACTAATCTCCATATCTCCAAAGATATTCAGCTTGAATATATATTCATGAATGCACTACTGAAGAAATGCCTCTCGTTGATTATTTTCAAATTGGGCATGATCAATAGATATGCTCCAACTTGAGGGGGAGTGTTAGAACTTCCAAGTTTAAGTGGTCTTCTCAAGTTTACACAGTCCAAGTCTCCATCTCGCCCTCAAGTAACTAATTAGGATTGATATTTGTGACTTTATGATTATATATAAAGATCGTATATTAATCAGCATTCAACAACGACAACATAGCCTTTTCCCGCATTAAGTAGTGTTGGCAACATGGATTTTTTGCCTCCATTCAGATCTATCTTGGGCCAATCTTGGGCTTAGGTCCAAAAAACTAAGACCCTTCGTATAGTCTCATTCCAACACTTCTTTGGCCTTCCTCGCCCTCTCTTAGCTGGTTCAACATCCTAAAACTTTCATTTCCTAACTGGTGCATTAGTTGACCTCCTTTGCACATGACCAAACCACCTTAAGCGGTTTTCTCGCATCTTATCCACGATCGGAGCTACACCAACTTTCCTTCTGATTACAACATTCCTAATCTGATTTTTACATGTGCCTACACATCCACCTTAGCATTTTAACTTCTACTATAGTTATTCTCTGCACATGTCTATTTCACATGCCAACATTCAGATTCATAGAGCATAGCAGGTCTCGGCTGCTTTGTAAAACTTTCCTTCAATTTTCAAAGGAATTTTCTTATCACAGAGAATAGTAGAGGCTCCACTCCACTTTAGTCAACTTGCATTTATTTTATTAGTAACATCTCCATCAAATTTTCTATTATTTTATAAAACAGATCCAAAGTATCGAAAAGAGTCTTTTTTTCTGAACATTGTCGTCACCAATCTTCACCTTAATTCCTTCTATTGCTTCCACCAAAGTGCACTCCATATATTTGGTTTTAGCCCTATTTATACGAAATCCTTTAGTATCCAATGCATGTCTCCAGACCTCAAGCTTCTCATTTACTCCATCTCCAGTCTCGTCAATCAACACAATATCATCAGTGAATAACATATACATTCATCCTGAATGTGACTTGTCAACTCGTCCATAACCAAAGTAAAAAGGAATGGACTCAAAGTTGAACCTTAATACAGACCAATGTTGATGTCAAAGTAATCAGTCATCCCACACTGAAGCCTTACACAAGATGAAACCCCTATCATACATATCCTTTATGAGGTTAATGTATAGGACAGATACTTGTCTCGTCTTAAAAACTCTCCAATATCTCATGTGGGACATAATCATAAACCTTCTCCAAATCAATAAAAATCATATGAAGGTTCTTCCTTTTAACTCTATAAATCTTCATTTTTCTCAACAAGTGGATGGCTTCAATAGTTGAGCGATCAGGCATGAATCAGAATAGATTTTCTTTTACTTTAGAAACTTGCCTCAACCTTCTTTCGATCACACGTTCTCAAATTTCCATAGTGTGACTCATCAGCATGATACCTCTGTAATTTGAACAATTTTGAATGACTCCTTTGTTCTTATAAAGAGGCAACACGATGCTTCTCCTCCACTCTTCAGGCATTTTCTTGCTTCGCCAAATAACATTGAATAAATTTGTAAGCCAAGTCAAACCACGCTCACCTAAACTCTGCATACTTCAATAAGAATGTAATCAAGTCCTACACCTTTCTCATGTCTCAAAACCTTCAAAACCTCCTCTACTTCCTTTCTTTGTATTCATCTATAACTTGCATGATTCAAGTAACTTTCACTACTATCTACATCTCCCAAAGTGATCTCTCTACTTCATTCCCCAATGAAAAGCTTATGAAAATACTACTTCCATCTAGTCTCTATATCCTTCTAAGTAACAAGCATGTTGCCTTTCTCATCCTTAATGCATCTCACTTGAGAAAGGTCTTTGGTCTTTCTTTCTCTTGCTTTGGCCAACTAGAATATATCCTTCTACCCTCTTAGAGTCGAGATTTTTGTACAAAATCTCATAAGCTTTTGACTTAGCTTCGCTCACAGCCTTCTTTGCTACCTTCTTCATTATTTTGTAGTTTGTAAGAGTTTCCTCTGTTCTATCCTTAGACATAGCTTTAAAGCATGCTCTTTTAATTTTGAGCTTCTCTTGCATCCCTCCACTCCGCCACCAAGCCTCCTTATGTCATGTAGCTCCTCCCTTTGACTCACCTAGCATCTCTTTGGCTATCCTTCTGATATAAGATGTTGCCGCCTCCCATGTTTCGTTTGCATTTCCGTTTCCAATATAAGTCTCCTAAAACCTTCTCCCTAAAACTTGATTGCTTCAATTGAAGATTCCACCATCTAGTTCTAATGATCTTGGGAACTCTCTTTTTCTTTACCATACCTTTTATTTGCACATCTATTAGTTGAATATCTATATCTAAATTTTTCAATATCCATTTGACATATGTATTGTATTTGAGGATATGATTCATTATTTTTTATATTCATATTTGTGTCCGAATTTTGAAAAGGATAAGAACAAGGTAATACATAGTTTCATATCTATGTCCAATCATTTCCATCCCTACTTTTAAACACTAAATTTAAGCAAGTATGTATATAGTCGATGGCAAACAAAGACATCTTGTCACACTGAGTTGGAAGCTTCTGGAATCTCACTAGCATATTTAGGAACGGAGAAACGTGTGTTCCCTAAAGAGAAAGCTGCATCATTCCTGAACAAAACAGTAAGAGCCTGCCAGAGGGCCGTCACATAAGGCACATTTGCAATCCCAAGATGAAGTCCCAATGTACTGACATTTTCAACAAAAAGTAAATATAAATTGAAATAAGATGTTACAGATGCATAACATTACCCCAGTGAATAACCATGGAAAAGTATAGCGAAGAAACAAGTAGTTTCTATGAATGGAACTGCTTGGATATGCATGCTCTTCAGATTCCTCCCCAAACTGGCAACAACAAAATGATATCATCTGTGTTCACATGAGCCACCACGGGGAAAATATGGAACTAGAGATTGAAGAATGTGTAGTTAGCAACAGGCCCTTCATCATCTCGAAATGCAAAAACCTATTTTGGCATACATCCTGCCAAGTATATCCTACTACAGTTAAATTAGTGTACTGCAGAGATTATTAAAAAGAAAAACAGGGCAAAAAAAGCAATGCATAGTTATCTAGATCAAAATTTGAGCTTAGTACAAATTTTTTAATGCCAAAACAAATTGCTATTAAGAGTCCTAAAGATTAACACGACTAACAAATATCATTTAGATACAGATCACATGGAAGAAGAAGAAACGGAGGCAAAGCTTTCTGTTGGAATGTATACAAACTCCATCACTTGTAATATTGAGGAAAATTCGTCCAATTGATAATCACATATGTATCAGGCGGGGTTTGAATTATTGTGATATTATCACGATATATCACAAATATATCGACTGATGGGTCATTATGTATTCATGAGTTATACAGCTTTTTTCCATGATACCAATCGGCATATATCGGTTCCTGTTAACGGCTTCATTAAAATGCCAGTAAAGAACAAGTTGGACTTCATCACAATTGATATCGTTGCTAGGGTCTTTTATCTCCAATTTCATTCCGATGCTACAATCTTTCTATGAAAGCATTGAGTACTTTTGGAGGGGTTTTTTTTTAATTTTCGAGGTTTTAGTAGTTGATTTGTTAGGATTTTGCCACTTTAAGAACAAAACTGCAACGTAAACTTCGAGATCGTGTATGAAGAGTCATAATAAAATAAAACCTCAAAGTTCGATCCAAATTCGTGCTCCGATATAATGTGAAACCATAAAATGTTGAAATAAAATGATAATCAAAAGAACGAACATAATGGAACTCTAGGGTTTTACATGGAACATACTCCTTAAGAAGTGGAATGAAACCGTGGGAGAAAGCCTCTAGGTTTGTGTTTTCTATTTATTTCTCTCAATAACTACAACAGGTGTAGGGTTTTTTATATAGTCGTACCAATGTGATTGTTGAGATATATTTTATCTTTTCCTATTTCATGTACTTCTATTTCTTTTCGTCTCTATTATATAATTTTTCCAATGAGTTCTCTCTATATAAGGAAATCCTAAGGCCTCTTGATAATACAACAAATAATTGTCTCAGAAGCTAGACATGTCTGCTACAATCGTACTGCCTCCAAAATGGTTCCAGTTATTTGCTTAGTGTCCACGACCGAAGAAAATATGATCCACATCCTATACCCTCTCCATACATCGGGGACACCCCGGGTCAGCCCCTTGCACAAAATGTGCAAACCCATCCTCCGTCAACAGTCTCCCCCTTCTCAAAAACGATAAGAAAACCTTCACTCAAGTTGGAACCTTCCAATTCCAAATGCGTCTGCAATCTGCCTCGCACCTTACATGATCAAAAACCCGTGGGCCCAACTATCTCCTCTGGCTCAACAAGCATCACCAAAAGTTCCTCCACCCATTGCTCGGAAAGCTCAGATCTGAAATACAGAAAAAAAATACATTCATCCCAAGAGTCCGCCAAAGAGCACGTCAAATCCACTGCCAGCACTTTCAATCAGGGAACCTTGTAGCCAACATCCCCCTATCGGTCCAATCATCAATCCACAATCAAAAAGTAGTCCCGTCCCAAATAACCAGCCTCATATAAGGTTGCATCTCCACAGCCACACTACAAACACCTCTCCAAACAAGGATGACATGGTGCCAAGCCCGTTGGGGCCCTGAAACATAAGTCATGGCTCATAGATCTTCCGGACAAGTCTGCTCACCAACTTGTCACAATCCCTTCAAATGCGAATGACCCAATTGCCGAGCAAAGCTTTGTTCATTTCCTCCAAGCTAAGCACATCAAGGTCACCATCCTCGTTCTCACACAATACCATGTTCCAGACCACCGAGTGGAAACCCTTTGTCTGCCCAGATGACTACCAGAGAAGCCTCATGATGGATTCGAGCCTCATCTGCACCTCGACGGGCATGATCATAGATGACATGTAGAAGAATGATATCGCTGAGAGGACGGAACACGGAAGCACTAATCTATCACCCTAGAATAGATAAGTAAACTGATTTCCACTCAGCCAATTTCTGCTCCAACCTTTCAACAATCAGTTGCCAGGCAACCGCACGCATCCTACAAGCCACTAAACGCACATCGACGTAGCGCAGCAGCAGGTCCTTGCGCGGTGAATGCAACCAGTTGGCACAGAGCCCAATCTCCTCCTCTGAAAGGCCAAAAGGGGTGAACTCCAACTTATCCATGTTCAGTCTCAGCCAGATATCGTACCGAAATGTTCACCACCATAGATAAACCTATGCAACTGTTTGCACCGCCTTCTGCAAAGAGTATTGTATCATCTACACATTATAGGATGGGAACGGAGATCTCATCTCTCGAATATCCACTGCAAAACCACCGAAAGCACACCCTACCATTATTGATAAGGCATCCGAGGCAAAAACAAAGAGGAACGGTGCAAGGGGGCATCCCTATCAGGTGCCCCTCTGAGGCCGAAAGAAACCCCCCTTGGGTTGACCCTTCACCAAAACAGCGCAAGAGGTTGTCGTCATATACCTCTTCATCCAAGCAATCCACTTATCCGGCAAGCCTCTCATGTGCAACGATGCTCAACGCAATCGCCGGTCCACGCAATTGTAGGCTTTCGAGAAATCTACCTTCCACATCTCCTCTAAGTGATCAAATCGTTAGGCAAGTAGGTAGAAAAGTCAATTGTAGACTTCCCGTCTAGTAAGCTTCATCCATAGTCAGCATCCCAGTAGGCTATAAAATATGTGATGCCCCCCTTTCGTGAAGACCAATCCCCTTCCTAGAAGGACATGATGTAACTCAAAATCATCATGCAAGCTCAGATGCCCCCTTTCGTGAAGACCAATCCCCTTCCTAAAAGGACATGATGTATCTCATAATCATCATGAAAGCATCAGTCGAGCTTATGTTGGATGATCAATGAACTAAATTAGCTTGTCCACTACAAACAATATATCTAATTCAATGATGATCAAATGTAGCATCATTCCAACAAATTGTTTCTATGGGCTCGTATATCTAATCTATTCAAGCCCGTAGATGTATACCTTTGGATCCACGAGAATCAGAGCTGAATTGGATCCCAACATTCTAGTCTCACGCAATAGATCGGGGAAATAACCACACCTCTTCATCTTAATCCTGAAGATGTATATCAGTAATGAAACATCTTTGACCACAAACTGCTACGCTAGGTGTTTATTTGTCTCCACAATACCCTTTAAGCCATCACCAAAGAGGATGATATTATCTAAATAGCCAGTGTGGCTGCAATACATTTTCCTGCCTTCCGTGCAAACATTGAATGGTTCAATGGTCAGATGAATGGGCAATACATTTTCCTGCCTTCCGTGCAAACATTGAATGGTTCAATGGTCAGATGAATGGATGAGGAGCAACAGTGAATGGGGGAGCAGCGTGATTGGCTGTGTGATTGTCTCTGACACCATGTTCAAAGAGAGAATGATAATTCTTTATTAGAAATGATACCCTGTCTCCTAGTATAGGGAGAGACAATGGTTAAGATTATACCAAAAAGACTCCTATGCAAAAGAAATGAAAATAAAAGACAACACCACCTCCTGAGGGGTTTACAACTCACATCACTCAACAAGATCAATATGGACGTGTCAAATATCGGTTCCATGTAATCTCAACAGTGATTAAGAACCACAACTTTCAAGTTCTCAAATATCACTTAGCTGTTTTATGGACGGAGGAAACTCACCACTTCATATAAAGAGTGACTTCGTCCTATTGTAGGCTGATAATTTTAATGCAATTCAATTAGAAACTCCGTGCCCTGTTATATGTACTAAGTAAATTTCAAAGCACACCACTATATTTACTAAGTAAATTCAACTGACAACTCAAACACAAAACTAAAAGGTGATAATTTTTACGCGTCCACCCACATTGCCAAAAGAACGCCATAAATACTATCAAGAAGAAACAAAGAGACAAAGGAAAACGAGCAGCATATTCTAACAGTACTACAGATTCACCTTCTCAGATTCCGCCCCTCATTCCTCCGCCGAAACCCGCAAAACTATCTCGCCTGCATGCGAAGAAGACCAACCCCCCACCCCACCGCCGTACACACACTGACCACAGGGTTACAACTCTCCGCATTACTTAGAAGTTATTTCACTTCAGAACCACTGGAAAATAGGAAGTCATCGTTGGGTTGGAGACGTGATGAGAAAGAAGGCAACTTACATCTGTGTAGAGAGGAGTTTTGGGGAAGAATCGGAGATGGAAAAGGCACGGAGCAACAGAGGGAGTAACGGACGGCGCGGGACGACGGTGGCGTGCGTACCGACAGAAGAGGACAACGTGGAATGGGGACGAAGGTGGGGGTTCGGTGAGAGGTCGGCGTGGTGGGAGATTACTACGGTGGCCCCGTCTTCCATAGTCCACTTGAGTTTTCCCTGCGATGGTTTTGGGAACCCAAGTCCCACCACCCGTTTTTCTTTTCTTCCTTTTTTTTAGATATTTGCATGCATGTTCCTGTAAAAAAGTAGCAACATTTTAGTTCACGTATAGTTCAGCTTTAGATTTTGACTTCCAACTTTCTTAACAAATTTCATGACCTAAAGCATCTTTGGATCATCCAACTACTGCGGTTAATCACTAGCTAGATGTATTGTGTAATAGAAAGTTGTCTTCTTGCAAAGTTTCGACTCAATTAAGTTCTGATGTCTCCATTAGATTCCATCTGATATTAGAGAGAATTTTTAAGGGAGAAATTTATGTAGACCTTTTTTGACATGTAAAAGTTATGATCTTTTTCTCTTTATATAGAAATGTGAAACATTGTAGATGTAATAATCAAGCGAATCGAAATACAACGAAATGCAAAATTACAAGATGAATAAATAAAGATAGTGAGAAGAGACAACATTATAGATGTTAGAATTATTTGTTCTCTTTATTAATATCATTAGGGTTTCCGCTCTATATAATAGATGCTAAGGCATCAGAATAAGACAAACTTTTATCCCCGATAATTTTCTTCGCATGTGATAATATGGTAACTTTTTTGAGTTTTTATTTGATGGAATTATGCACAAGGTAAAATGTGGTCGTCACAACCCAAAGAAGTCTCAAATAAAAAAAATTTAAATAAGAAAATCAAACTAAGTAGAGAAGCTCGGGAGAGAAATAAATTGCTATTTATTACCTGTATAGTTTACATGATCGAACTCCAGGAGGCTACAATTCTCGGAGTTTACTGTTTAATAAAAATTAATGAGGTGTTTTTCTTTTTCTTCTTTTGGTATTTTTATGGGATTTTAATGTTTGTTTTTTAATGATTTTATTTTTTGCATATTTTTATATTTTTCAAATTTTTTAAAACAAAACTAAATAAATAAAAGAAATGAGAATGAGATGGCACAAACTCTTTTTGTATTTTTCAAATATAGTAAAAATGTTCAGAAAAATCAAATAAAAACTTTTTTGTGTTTTTTATTTTAATTATTTTTATGATTTTTTAGAGATTTTTCGGTTTTTTATGATTTTCAGATCAATAAAAACATGAAATAAATAAAAAAATTAAAGACGCTATTTTTTCTTTCCCTTTCTGTTCTTTCTCCACCATCACGCCACTCGCTACTCCACCGTCGACCCACGCTTCACCATCCACCTCCTTCTTCTGCAGCTCACCAGCCCTCTCCCGCGATGCACCCTCCTTCGTGCGCCACCGCCTCGACCGCCCTCGGTCACACCGTTTCACCGTCGAGTACTTCCTCACCGAGCCATCTCTGCCCGCCCGCTCGCCCTCCGTGAGCGACGCGCCTCACTGCCCTTGTCAAGTATTTTTAGGATCTATTAATTTTCCTTAGGTTGTAGATCAAGTATTTTTAAGATCTATTAGTTTCCTTAGGTTGTAGATCAAGTAATTTTAGGATCTATTGATTTTCCTGGATTCCTCTCAAATAGACTTATTTAGGGTAATTTTATTTCTGCAAAATAAATGGTCTTCTATTTAGTAAAATTACTTTACAAAAAATCACCTTTCATGCATCATTAATTCATAACTAATTTGTTTTACAAAAGAAAATTCCAACAAATATAGAGCATTAATTCCATCACAATTCACATTTTCCCAATTTTAAAACTTTTTAATGTCCTTTGATCGTAAACTACATTTTTGCCCCTAAACTTGACCAAATTTGCATTGCATTTATTTATTGCATATAAAAATACCTATCTAAAAATCATAAATTCTATATCATCTACTAATCAATCTAAGGAGAGAGATGTCTCCCTGAGTTCGACATTGGGCTTGTCTAAGTAAAATATAAATTGATCCCTCAGCTTAATTGATAAATTTAATTAAGTGATCATTTTGAGAAATCATGATTACCATAATACTGTAATAATTAGACATAATTAACATAGGCATTTTATGGTTCTTCAAAAGATGCCAGGAAGAACACACTTGGAGGTTGAATCCGATGAGGTTCAATCGACCTAGTCTTGGTCGCTCTAGGTCGATGGAGCCTACTGACGATAGGAACTACTCTCCCACGCTACTTCGTGTCTGCTATATAGGCTTTGAAGGTCTCGTCGATGACCAATGACTGATCTGGAGCAAATGAATGTAACAACAACAAACGAGCTTCCAGATTATGATCCAGATCCGATCAGCTCGTAAAACCTACATGTGATATTATTGGTGCTCGGAGAAGACTCCATCCATGTTATTAGGGATAAAATAAGAGAAATATGAAGTGGATGAAGATCTTTGGTGGCGGCGATGATCAGGAAGGTCAGACCTCGTATATGGAGTGATCTGAGGGAGATCGAGTCATGATAGAGTGAAGAACACGAGGTGAATTGATGCGGTGCTCGGAAGGTGAAAATTGATCGGAATTAAGCTAAAAGCTGAATGAAATGCAAAATTGAGTACAGAATTGAAAGAATTGATACCTGATGCTACCTACGGTTGATGATAATAGATCGTTGCCTCTATCTACGACGAGAAGCAAAAAAACTTCAACGTCTCTGGCAAAGCTTCGGTAAACGTATGGATCACACCCTCCTTGTGATCTGACAGACTCCTGGCTATAGAGATGGAACCTTGTCACTGCGAAACTCTCTAGAACTCAGCCTCGGACGAGAAAATCACAAGGAAAACGGATTTGGGTAACCGGCAGACTTGGAGTGGTTATTTATAAACAACGAGCTGGAGCAATTTTGAAATCTAGTGAGCACACGAACCGAGGTTCCGATTGTGAAATTATTAAACGGGCATATTAGATCATTATCCATGAGACAAAATTAGTAGAAGAATCAAGTTGAAAAAGATAAAGGAATCGACCGGGAGAGATCCTCAAAGAGGTCCATCGATGCCATTTATTCGGACGGAGCTGGAAATGAGAATCTGACACGGGTCAATGAAACCTGGTTCACTGATTAGAATGCGCCTAGAATAAGAAAAAATAGAAAAGGACAAAATAACAATAAAAGTTAAATAAATTAAAATAAAAATCGAAAATGATTTTAAATAAATGATGTAAATAGAAAAGTTAATAAATAAATAATCATAATTTTAATGATTTTTAATAAATTTAACAAATTAAATAGTTTGGTTAAAGTAAATATCTACTTTAATTTATAGATATTTTACATATATATACAACACATTAATTATTGATAATTTATTTTACAAATAAGTATATATAATTTAATGTTTTTTATTTATTTATGGCATTTTTCAAGGATTTTAATGATATTTTTTATTTTTAGAAATAGATTATTAGGTGAAATAAAAAGGGATATCTACAATATATACATAGTGGTACAAGTACAATATATACAATAATTTATTTTTGAGAATTTGATTTATGTAATTTATATTTACATTTTATTTTTACAATCTTTATAGATATTTGTATAAAATACAATATTTACAAATATTAAATATAATATATACAAAAATATACAGAAAATAAATAAAAAAATTCACATAATGTTGTACATGCACAATATACAATACACTAAAAAAAGCCAATTTTTACATTTTAACTCTGATTTTAGCGAAACCACTTTCATTTTAAAGCTTATTTTATTTATAGTACAATAAAAGTGAGTTTTCTTTGTTTTGAGTTTTTATGGTGAAGTATGAGTCTGACAAGTTTAGCTTTGTGACTTTTTCAAAGTGTCATTGTTACACAATGTACAATGAATCTTCCTGTAATCATTTTTAATATCTACATTTTTCTGTACAATTTCAAAGAAGAAAACATTTTATTTGGAATGATTTGAGTCATAAGTAAAATATAATAAAAATTTATATACAAATAATGATATACGTGACATTAATGAACAATGAATGAAATTTAATTTCCTTTATTTTTCCACAAGAGGCCTTATCTCCCATCACTTTATTCCTTGTTGATCAGGTCAAGTGTTGACCCTTCTCTCAGGGTTAAAGTCAGTCTATGTTTATTGCATATATACAGTCTTTATTTTCTTTATTTTTCCTTTCCTTTCTTTCTTTATCTAGTATAGATTAAAAAATGATATTTGTACAATATTTACAAAAGAATAAGGGACAATAAAAACAATGTTTGATTAATATTTATAGGTGGTTAAGAAGGGATTTTAAGCTAAAATAAGTGGATAAAGATGATGAAATGCAGTTTCATCAATACTATCTGGAAGGTATTTGAGAAGATGGCTGACACTGGGCGTTCACAAACCATGAGGAGGGCGTATGTTGACACCCATCTCGCACTCCTATATATGGAGGAGGGTAAATAGGCTGTTATTGATCTTGTCAGAGACCCGATTCTTGGCATCGGAATCATAGATGACAAGATTACACTTGTAGAGCAGATCGATAAGAGAGTTCAGGAGTTATATAAACTCATTGGATTGGGATTGTTTGGTTAAACTGCCTAAGTAAATGGAGGAGTCTGAAAGGGTATCTAAGCTAAAGATACATGCCTTGTCTGTGCCTTCTACTCTTGTTTATAGTGTACATCATGTACATGAGCATGAGCATGTGGTGAATGAGCCTCCGAATGCATGGGTCGAAGATCATGCTTATACCCATTTGTACCAGAATGAAGACCCATGAGCAATTATAGTCAGAGAGGAGCCTTCGTTGGCATGGGAGGTGAATGGTTTGGTATACTCATGACCCTACCAACAAATATGCATGAATGGGGGGAATTAAGCACTACATGCGTCCTCCTGTATACTCCAACACCAGGTTCATCTTTGCACCTCGCCCTTCACAACCACTCCCAAGACAACAATATACTCAACCATCGATGCAACAACTACATTGTGGACATTCAGGTCAGTAAGGCTCGTTTCACTAGCACACCCACAACAATAGTATCATTGTTAGGGCAACTATGGACAATCTTCGCACTTTCACTTCTAGGAGGGTAAGGTTAGGTATGACCATGGCCCATCTACACCTTCTTCCAGTCCTTATGGTGTATATAAGTATATTTTAGATGAGATTTGAGTGTAAATGAATGAAGTTCATGACATGAGGGTAGACCTTGGTCGGATCTTCAGATACCAAGATGAGATGATTGTACCATCAACCTCCCTTCTCGTCCAGGTTCAGGCTAACCCAATAGCTTGAATATAAGTCAACAACATCATAAAGATCAATATACTACTCAGATTCACCCATGTCTGAGCATGCGATCATTTCGTTTGATAATGTTAACCATATATCTCTTAAAAGGGAAAGGACCATGATTGTACCTAACCGAGAACAAGCGAGGGAGGAGGACAATGTTGAGGGCCTACCTGAGGAGACCTCAGAAGATGAAGAGGAGAGTCATAATCAAAAGAGTCATCATTGTCAGCAGTAGTAGGAAAAGATGACAGATATAGCTAAAAGGAAAAGGAAAATTAAGAGCACAAGATTCCCTGATTCAGGTGAGTATGAGAATGAGGAGGATCTTGCACCTCCACCTAAGGAGGAGACACCAACCGCGGTTACTCCATATTCTTTACTGCATAATTTTAATTCCAAGTATCGTAATGGTTCTGTATGAGAAAAAGCACGGTTTCTTTGAATACAAAGTTACATGTTTCAGTTTAAGATTTTGATTCTTATTCTCATCGTGTTTCAATCCATTTCCACCATGATACGATTATGTAAAAGAATACATTATGGTTAAGGGTACCATTTGATAAGTATGTGGATAATAATATTATTTTTAAAATACCTTAAGGTGAGATGCACACCTACCAGGGTTAGCAGGAAGAAGCATGACAACCACGTTCATAAGCATGTCCTTACTATTACCAATACTTTCTATGTCAGAAATCACCAGCTTCCGAAAAGAAAAGAAATACGGGTGCACACTATGTAGATAGTCATATAAATGACATTTTGTTTGCACGTAGTCTTCTAGATAACGGTTCTCTTGTTAACCTCTTGCCTCTAGCCCTATACAACAAGCAAAATCTCAGATCTCTTCAGGATTCCCAAGCTCCACTCCATTTTGTAGATAAAATCCACTAAGAGGGCTAATGGTGAAGTTAGAAACATTATCTTATTGATTGCATGGTAAGAATACCTAGTGGACTTCACCATCCTTGATATGGAATCCTCCAATCATTGGAGAGAGTTCTGGATCATTTTAGGACGACATTTATTTTGGACCATCGAAGCTTCATTTGATTTATCATATTAGGAAAATGAAGTTTCATTCTCCAAGTGGAGAAGTGTAACTTCGAGATGAAGAAGATAAAATGGCAGAGACCTGAGTTAGAATCCAGCACGGAGTCAACTTCTTCCAAGGCAGAGTGCATAACATTAGATACAGTTGATTCATGACTATAGAACCCTACAGTACTAAGTGATACCCTCTCATCTGGAGAGGATGGTGTATACCATGCAGTTTGCTGGGATTTGCAGAGTTCCTTGATTGATGCATTACCATACGCCTTTGATGACATGAAGGCTACTCCCGACATGTCAATTGCTTCTTTCATGGAACACTTAAAGGTTGATGATTACAAGTCAAACACGGCTTTGGATGACTTACATATGATATTTGACGAAGACACAAACATTTGATGGCCGGCACAACATAGACAAAACCATCTTTATGCAGCATGGAACCTGATTCATAAATGGTTAAGCCGAATTGCTAGATGATACATCACTACCTAAGCTAAAATCATTACACCCTACCCTTTAAGTATCACTTGCTTGCAGGATGTGAGAAGAGATATCATATTATTATTAGATTATATTTGAATGTAGAACAAGAGTCTAGATTACTTGAGATTTTGAAAGGAACTGCAAGGATACAGGTTGAAGAGTGTCAGATATTGTTGGAATTAACCCCACTCTCTATTCACAACATATTTATTTGGAAGATGATGCTAAACCTTCATTTGAATTTCAGTGTAAATCAAATCCAAATCTAAGAGAACATGTTAAGAAAGAGATTAAGAAATGGTGTGATGCTATTTTTATTTTCCCCATATCCGACTCCAAATGGGTAGCACCTTTACATGTTGTCTCGAAGAAGGTGGACATTCAGATGGACACAAATGAGGAGGGAGAAGATATTGCGACAAGAGTACCCATGTCGTGCCATGTCTTTATCGATTACATATGCCTGAATGCCGCGACAAATAAAAATCACTTTCTTTTACCTTTTATTCATCATGTTTGGGAGAGATTGGCAGGAAAAGAGTTCTTCTATTTTCATGACAGGTACTCGGATTACAATCAACTAGCCATAGCTCCCGATGGCTAGGAAAAGGCCATCTTCGCTTGCCCATTCCTCACATATACATTCAAGCGCACGCCTTTCGGTCTATGCAATACCCATATCAACTTTTCAATGATGCATGATTGTTGAGCTCACCGAGATGGTGGGAGATTTCCTAGAAATGTTTATGGGTGATTTCTCCATCGATGACGACTCTTTTAATGCTTGTCTTCTATATTTGGACTAAGTACCTCAAAGGTGTAGAGAGGTTAATCTGGTGCTAACCTGTGAGAAAAGTCATTTTATGATACACGAGGGTATTGTGTTGGGGCATGCCATATCCAAGAAGGGAATGGAGGTTAACCCTATCAAGATGGACGTGATAAAGGAACTTGAGCCCCCGTCAAGTTAGGGAATTTCATTTCTAGGGCATGTTGTTTTTTATATGAGATTTAATAAAGATTTTTCAAATATTATCCGACCATTGACAGAGCTCTTAGGAAAAGACAATGAGTTTATTGTCGATCACAAATGTCTAGAGGTCTTTGAGCTCTTAAAGATAAATATTGTAGACTATGCTCTACAATCTCCTTTTAAATTGGTCTATTCCCTTTAAGATCATGACAAATGCTTCGTATTTTGCTATAGAAGTCGTGTTAGTATAGAGGAGAGATGGGATTCCGTTTGCAACACACTACGCGAATAATGTGGGTATCGAGCATAGAAAAATTATACAGTGACTGGAAACGAAATGCCCACAGTAGTTTAGGCTTTAGAGAAGTTCAAATCACATCTTTTAGGATCTAAGGTGACTATATACACAGGTCATATAGTCATTTGTTATTTGATAGAAAAAAGGATGTGAAGGCACACCTTCTTAGGTTGATTTTATTACTGCAAGAGTTTGATTTGGAGATAAAGGATAAACATGGGGTTAAGAATGTAGTGGTTGATCATTTTATACATTCTTGAGTTGAATTCCCCAGATTCTAACTCTATTCATGGATCTTACTCAGATGAGTCATTTTGTGTTATTGACTTTCTCCTGTGGTATGCCAACATGGTGAACTTTCTCATCTCCAAGCAAGCTCGTCAAGGTTGGTATAGAAAATGACATTGTTCGATTGAAGTCGGATTCGAGGAAGTACCACTGGGAGGTTATGTTTCTTCTCTTTGAATGATTGATTGTATGTGGAGAAGGTGCATTCGTCGGTAGGAATATCAGGGTGTCCTCAACCATTGCCATAGTCTCGAGACAAGAGAACATCACTCAGGAAAGAGAATAGTTCATAAAGGGCTCCAATGTGGATTCTACTAGCCTACCTTGTTTATAGATGCTTATGATTTTTGTTAAATCATGTTTGATTTGTCAGTGAATGGGCAAGACAATAGGTTCAATAGATGTTATGCCCATGTAGCCGGTAATTTTTTGTGATGTTTTTTATGCATGAGGCATTGATTTCATGGCTCCCTTCCCTGACAACAATAGATATGAACACATCTTGTTAGCGATTGATCATTTATCTCGATGGGCGGTGACTATCAAAACCTGAACCATAGACAACAATATTGTTTATAAGTTTGTGAAAGATCAAATTATACTTAGGTTCGGTGTTCATGAGGTTCTTATTTATGATAGGGGTGGCCATTTTGCGAATAGAGACATGAAGAGCTTCTAGAAACTATGGTATTGATCACCGAGTTACTAGTCTTTACTACCAACAATCTAACAAAAGAGCAAAGGTACTCGATAGAGAAGTAAAGAGAATATTGCAAAAGTTGGTTCATCCTGATAGAAAGAATTTGTCTCACCTTTTGGACCAAGTTCTATGGGCCTATAGGACATCTCCTAGTGATGACCTCGAAAATCACCTCTTTAATATTGAGGGGTTGTAGTACAGGAGACGGATTACGATTCAACAAAGACCACAATTTAGAATATGTGGAAGTTATTTTACTTGGCAAGTATACCAAGGTCGAACACAGGACATGAACTTCTTCATCTATTTATTGAAAATTATTATTTAATTAACGAATGACTATTTTCTAAACCTAGGTGTTCAAGCAGATGCAAAAAAAATATGTAGATAAAATCACACTAAATGACGCATGTATTTTGTTTGATTTTTAGATGCAATTAAAAAGAGATGCAATGCATTCATACAATTAATGGGATACAAATAAATGTATGAAATACAAAAATATACAAACATGCCTTAAATTAATCACATCAATGAGCGACAGATTAAGGGTAAATTTCAGAGTCAAATCGAGCATTAAAGATGATTAATGGTAATGAATTAAAAGAGCAAGGTACATTGTAGATCATCAAAAATCATCATATTCAATTTAATCTCAAATTATAAAATAGATGATGGCATTAGGTAGATGATGAAACAAGCTTCAAAACGACACTCGAATAAATTAAAATGGGTTCCATATGCTCAAGATATTAAAGAAAATAATGCAAGGGCATAAATGTAATAAAAATACATGGAAAAATAAAGATAAATATTACAAATAGATCCCTAGAGGGACCTTTTACAATTAGTAAAAAAACAGAGGGGGCCCTATGTAATTTCTCCTTATACTTGGACTTCTTTGTAGTTAATGAAACCCGACTGGGCATCCCTATAAATTACCCCAAGCGTGTACTTGAGGCATATACCTGGAGGACCTGGATGCAATTTTTGGAAGTAACAGGGTCTGCATTGTAAATTACCTAGGACCTCGCGTACGACGCACGCGAGGGGGATAGCAGGTTCGGAGGGCGATAACTTCGGATGGATACGTGGCATGCTCCACATGCTTCGGCCCTTGGCTCAGGTCTCCAAGGCTGCAGGGTCAATGGGTGCTACGTAGCTCCATTAGGGTTGTTGGATGGCCGCCACAGAGGCACCATCCAATTGCACATGCGCTTCATCTCCGCCAGGGGAGCAGTGGCATATATGGAGCTCTGGCGAGGCTGCCAGAGCTCCTCCATTCTCCTCCGAGGTCATTGAAGGTTCGGAGAGCATTGTGGCCACCTGACAAGGATGGCTGATGGAAGGCGAAGCTACGAGGGTAGATATAGGCGGTTGTAGGTGAAGCACAACTGGTGGCGGAGCTTGAGATCATGGAGGGGGCGTGCGTTCCAACCATTGAGTACATGCAAGGGTTAGAAGACCAGCCGAAGCATGCCTGAAGTGCGGGCGATTGAAGTGGGTGAGATGGAGGACCGTGGATGGAAGCAGGCGAGGTCCTGGTGGGGTTCTTCTTCAGCAATGGGAAGAAGCAGGGTTCAGATGTGGTGGAGGTTTTAGAGATGTGATAAGGGTGAGCGCAATGGCTGGAGTGGATGGTGGTTGTGTGGCAGAGCTAAGTGGAGGGTCGGGCGATGGCAAGGATGGTTGTAGTCGAGGATATGGGGAAATCCTCAAGCGCATCACAGAAGCGTAAGGATCGCATCGTATGCGATCGGGAGCGACTAGTCGCACTAGTTGCTCGAAGCAGTGGAAATTAAAATTTTCATGTGACGAAGCCGCATGATCCAAGAACGCTTCTCGGATTGTTTCGTCTAAACCACAAACAAGTAATAGGATTACTACTTGAAGCGCGATTTCGATCAAGTCTCTAAACCAAGAGACCTCCTATCTCAAGTCCGAACCGATGGAAGAGATGCTTGCAAGCGGGGGATGAATCGCGTGCTCCTCGCAATCCATGTTGATGATCAAAGCAGCGAATCTCCTGATCTCGTCACACGAGATCCAATATCTTCTTCATGAGCGAGATGTACCGAAGGAGATGGAGATCCACGACTTGATGATCCGACAACATAACGACGATGTTGCGTCGATGACTACTCTCACAATGGCCCCATGGTGGACGGCCATTATAAGAGAGAGAGAGAGAGAGAGAGAGAGAGAGAGGCTTAGCGTGTGAGAAAGAGAGAGAGAGCATTCATTAATCATCTATCATGAAGAGCAAGGAGTGCCTCTTCTTAACAGTGTTTTGGGATCCATGGATCTCAATCCATGGACAACACAAAATCAATGGATGAGATTGATTTGTGTTTCTTTCAATGGCTAAGATGTTGTTGTAAAAAAACACAACAACAAGTGATTTAATTTAAATTATTTAATATTGATAAATCAATATAATTAATCTTAAATTAAATCATATTTGACTAGAGATAGGATAATGAGAAGACCAACTCTCATCCCGAAAAAAGAGGGGACAACTACTTCTCTCCACATGGAGAGTTGTAGTCGTCCACTCCTCTTGTGAGGAATGGGTCAATCTCCCCAAAATATCATGAGATCTCATTATCTCATGATATCTCCTATGACTCTTGTCGATAATATTTTCACCAAAACATAATTTCAAATTATCTTATGGAAACCATCAATCATGCCATTGAAATTATGTGGATCTTATTCACAACCCAAAACAAAAATGTAAATTATATTTTAATTAATCATCAAATGTGAATCCAATTCACATCAATAATTAATTAATAGATATAAATTATAATATGCTCTCTATAATATATTATAAATCACATTTATAATATATATTATTAATATGGATAGTGATATCCATATTATTCATATCCATGATAATTAAATCACATTTAATCATCTTGGATCTCTTTTCTCATGTGTCAAAATAACATGAATCATATTCATATTATTCACATCTTTGATAATTAAATCACATTTAATTATCTTAGATATCTCTCCTTATAATATGAATCAAATTCATATTATCCATGATAATTAAATCACATTTAATTATCATTTTTCTCGATGCTTGGATGCATATATCAACAATGAAATTATCCACGAACTCTTTCAAGGATAATGCGCTTTATCCGCGGATACTTGAAAATAAGGACAGGGCGATTGTATTGTTCCACGTATAGTGACTTGGATATTGAGATCACATCTCAAATCCAGATCTCGGGCATCCCATAGATGCTTGATTAAATCAAGACTGCAATTCTAATCTTCTCATTGCATCTGAATCACATTCAGATCAATGTCCAACATTTGGACCAAGATCAGATTACTTCTCTACTGAGAGGAGTCGCTAAAATCCAGACCCGTTTCATCACTCCCTAGAAATGGAAGCGTCATGGTTATACAAGTGTTTATGATAACATCAACCTCAGGTATTCCCAACACTTGTACATCCTGTATACTGGAAGACTCGGAATAAACCCGAAGTATTAGATCAACTTTATACTGTCTACTTCAGGGTTTTATCAGTAAGTTTCTCATTTGATCATTGGGAGTAGGTGTCGATCATATACTTTCCAAACGCATATATCATACCTAGGTCTTGATTATATACTCTCCAAAAGTATATATCAAACCTACAAATTTAGTCATGCTTCCAAAGCGAGATGACCGTGCATGGAGTTTGATTCTTCCCAGTATCTCATGAGTGAGCTCATATCCTCCGGTTCAGTAATGAACCTGTATGATCCCTTTGAGAGATCGTACTACACATATGCCCTTGTATGCACACCAGAACGCCGATATATAGACCTTGATTAGGTCATCAACCTATTGTCTGCCAAATGTACATACTCAGACATATAGTAACACATCTGTCTCTGGTCAGAGGATGTGTGCCTATATCATGACAGCATATGATATAGGACTTTGGTTATCTCAATTTCGCTAAGTCAACTCTTTGACCTAACTAATCTAACACCTTCGAATCTCTATTCCTATGCAGAGAACCTGCATCAAGAGTTCAGTTAGATATATGCCAAATGAGAAAGGATTGCCATCTCCTACTCAAGCTGGAGATCATCTCTTAACAATCATTTGACGGTACTTGATGAGTCCTCAATCTAACTCTTTAGATATTCATCCAAGCACCAACCTCTATGATTCAATAATTGAATTAACAGTTGTATGATCATTAAGATGGCCATGGTAAACAACCCTAATTGTACTAATGGACCTATTATGTAAATTAGTTATTCTTTATTTCAGATCAGGGAATGATATTTGCAATAACATTTATTGCATAATGGCTCGCCGTGGACTCGCACGTCCAACATGTAGGCGGTGGAAAAATTTTGAGAAAATAAGGAGAAATGTAAAAACACGAGCTTGAAGGATTGAGGAGGAAGAAGGCGGTCGGAGATGGCTTGGGCTGAGCTTTCAAAAGAAGCTCCGGTCTTTGCACGATGAGGTCACCCGATTCTCGGTGCTCGATTTTTTATTAGGCAGCCAAGGCACGGTGGTCAATGTCGTGGGTCGTCACATGGGTAGAAGTCGTCATTGCCTCACCAAGTTTGCCCTCCACTGTCACCAGAGGGGCAAGGGAAATTGGGCTTCATCCCATAGAATGGTGGATGAGGGTTGACTGTGGAGGGGCGGAGGTATTTATAGATAGAGGAGATCAAACTTTATGAAGGTAGCAGGGTATTTTGAAATGGCTGAAGTGAAGGATAAGAGTGATGGTGGAGTGTATTGATGAATACGCAGGGATAGCAGATATAGTATCTACATTAGGGAAGCATTAGATTATGGAGAGGAGGTCGGAGGTGATTGCTAGAAATGGAAGGGGGCGGTGGACTTGCGAGGTGTAACGACTGAGAGAGGGAGGGACTAGAGGAGGAAGAAGGTTCGAGGACCGTTGGATCTCATGATCCAACAATTTAGGAAGAGGGTGCATACGACGGGCGTGGATCAGATCATATGATATGATCCAGTGGCTAGGGAGTGGATGGAGATGAGCGGTGCAGATCTGATCTAGGATTAGATCAGAAGGTTGTGATGAGGGGTGCGGGTGGACGCATCTGGTTAGATTATTGGATCTGATCCAAAGGTGGTCGGTAGAATGGGAACGGATGGCCCTGATGTGATACAAGGTGACATAATAGTATAGGATGAAGGGGCGACATGGATTTCTGAGAGACCGTGGATCAGGAAGCATCATGTGGTCGAGGAAGAGGTGGAAGGGAATGCATGAGATTCGATCAGGAGGCTTGATCATATGACCGAGGATCAAGCAGGAATCAACGGGCGAGATGGAGGCGGGGAAGGCCAGATCAAACGGTTAGGGAGCTTGGTGGGTGGTGCGAGGAGGGGCAGTCGTGTGGCAGCTCCAGAGAGCGCCACGTGGTCGCTCCAGAAAAATCAACAATTACAAGAATAAAGAAATTTTAAACAAAAATAGTAGGAGGACGGATTAGAAAAAGGTCAAAACATGAAAGTTGTAGATCTTGATGAAATCTACAAGTTTTATGTTGGGCAAAAAACCAAAAGAGATCATTTTGTACAAAGATGAATTTTTGCAAGCATTTTTAATGATTACAACACTTAATTTTAAAGGTTCTGTTTTTTTTGTATTTTAAATTCTTTTTGAAGCCAAAACAAAAATACACAATATTTAATCTAATTTCAAGGGTTTTTAATAAAATATAAAAACAAAAAATGTTAGAGATAAATAAAATAAAGTTAGGGTTAGAAAATGTGTTAATTATACACATATAGGTTTGTTAACAGAGATGCAAAGTTAATGAAGATTTCTCACGAGGTTCTTATTAAACGAAGATAAAAATAGAGAATAATGATGATCCTGTTGGGATTCATCACTTACTACTTACTTTTATTGTAGAGAATCCATTTTAGACTTTTTAAGTTGTTTTGATTAGTTTTTAATTAAGTTCCTCTTGCAAATAGACCCACGGATTACATGTTTAATAACATTTCCATCTTAAATACAAATTTAATGAAATTGGTCCCTCTAGAATAGTATTTTCACGATCTATCCAAAGAGCTAATTATTCTGATTTGATGCATTTGTAGAGATTAATTTACAAAACAAAGTCCTTGTGTATTAGGTCTCATTAAATCATCCATTAATTAAATTAACCATTAATTCCTTCTTTCTTAGTAATTTACATAAAATAAGGTAAATTAACCTGTGTTGAGTATATTTCATGATTATATGAGTTTTGAACTATTAGCATCGCTTTTAACTCACATTAAAAAAGGAATAGATACTCATTCATTTAAGGACCTATGTTGTAATTTCACATGTACTTGATTAATCAATTCCGCATTTGTATTTATTTAACTTATTTGAATCGATTCATGTCTATCAATTAAGTTAAGTGATCTGGATTAAATAATTCATGAGTCTTATTGTATCGATTTCATGTGATTGTTTTACATTCCACGTCATCCATATTGTCTCCATATATTTTGCATTTAAAAGATGAAAAAATTGCATGCATTTGTATCTTGATCATAATTACATTAGATTACATTAATTAGATATTCAAGCTAGATTATATTACTTAATAGCTTGTGTCCTTGTGTTCATCTCTCGACTTACCCAGGATAAATTCAGCCATGATTTTCATCGAGATCATAATAAGTGTGGTTCCGAATAACTTTCTAATCACTCATACTACAACTTGACCATTTTAGAGTATGGAATGGGTTAAATTTCAAAGATGCCCACCTGAGTAAATAACATTATATAATTTACTTATTGAATCATACAGAAATGATTGTTCACATATGTGTCCATTAATATGTGTGTGTGTGTGTGTATGCATGTATGTAGGTATATATACGAGGAAAGGGAGCCTACTTTGTGAAGTAGGTAACCTTACCTACTTCACATCCAATTTTTTTCATTTTTTTATTTTTGAAAAATACCATCGTGGATTTTCATAATTATGTCCTTCTAATATGTCATTTAAATTTCATCATAAACGAAGACTCATACGGCCTTCATCCGGAACATGTAAAATACAACAAATCTGTGATCGTTAAAAAATGATTGTCTGGATGGAGGCCGTAGGAGTCTCTGTTTCTAACAAAATTTGAATGACATATTAGAGGGATATAATTATGAAAATTCACGGTGGCGTTTTTGAGAAAAGTAAAAAAATTGCAAAAAATGAAATGTGAAGTAGGTAAGTTACCTACTTCACAAAGTAGGCTCCTTTTCCTCTCTCTCTCTCTCTGTATGTATGTGTGTGTGTGTGTATTCATGTTCACATTCGTATTCGTGAAAATTGAGGATGTTAAGTTCATATTCATATTCACTGGATGTTGATTTTTAATATTCGCACTCACTAGATATAAAGAATAACATCCATATCCTCCATTTTATGAATACAGATACAAATGAATGTAGACATATACATATTCATTTTCACCCTACTTATGATGCATAGATCCAATCGTTCAAGCTGACATAGATGGTCGAATGTCAACCTCGGGTTTCGTATTCCTACTGAATGGTGATGCTGAGAGTTGGAGAAGTAAGAAGCAGGACTCCACATCGATTCAACAACGAAAGTCAAGTACATTTCTGCATCAGATGTTTAAAAAAAGTCGGTGTGGTTGTGCAAGTTCATCCTGAAGTTGGGCATAGTTCCTTAGATGCCCATCCCTTTGCTATGTGATAACATTGAAGCCATATCTAAGGTGAAGAAACCCATATGGAATCAAAAGAGCAAGCATGTGGAGAGGAAATATCACATCATTTATGAGATACCATGGTGAGAACATAATCATCAACGTTGTCTCTGTCGACAACATTGTTGATCCTCTTACCAAACCTTTATCACAAAGGCTTTCGACGAGTATGTAATAAGCGTGGGTTTAAAGATTGTACCTGATTGGTATTGAGGGCTTGTGGGAGGGCGATAGACATGTGGGCTTTGGGTGAACCATTTCCATAATAAATATTTTTGTAATAATATATCAATAAAAGTTATTGATTTTCACTCCCTTTTAGAGGAAATATTTATTTATGTGATAATTTATTAATAGATACCTTACTAGGGTTATGTACCATGACCATTTTGATAGAGTTGTTGATACAAAGGTTGGATCATAGAGGTTGTTGTAAGGTGGAATATCTAAAGAGTTAGATTGAGGACACAACTGCAATGTCAAGTGATTATCGAGAATGAATCTCCTGCATGAGAAGGAGATGGTAATATTTCCTCCAAAGACTGGCATCCAAATTAACTCTTGATGCTAGTCCTCTACATAGGAATAGAGATTCGGGTATCGTATGAGTTAAGTCAAGGAGTTGACTTAATTAGATTGGGATAACTATGACCTATGTCGTATACAGTCACGTATAGGCACGCATCCTCTGATTGGAGACTGAATTGTTACTGTATGTATAAATATGTATATTTGGAAGGCCATTAGCTTGATGGCCAATTCAAGGTCTATACACCGCTATACTAGTATGAATACGAGGGCATATGACTAATATACTCTCTCGAAGGGAGCATACAAGTTCACTACTGAACCAGAAGACACGATCTCACTCGTGAGATATTGGGACCAACTAAATTCCACCGTTGGTCATCTTACTTTGGAATCAAGGCATGATTTGTAGGTATGATATATGCTTTTGAAAAGCATATGATCAATATCAGCTCCCAATGATCAAACGAGAAACTTAAAGATAAAAGCTTAAAAGATACAGTTCAAATGAGATTCAAACTTCAGGTTTAATCACGATCTTCCAGTATGCATGATATACGGGTATTAGGAATACTTGAGGATGATGTGAGCTTAAACGATTGTATACCATGACGCATTAATTATGGGGGAGTGATGAAATATGTTTGGATTTTAGTAACTCTGCTCAGTAGTTTTGTTATCCAGTCTTAATTTAAATATTAGACATTGGTCTGAATTGGATTCATGTGAAATTAAAGATTGGATATCATGTTTGACATGATGAAACATCTATAGGACCTATCCTTATTTCCATGTTCCTGTAGAGAAGGTACACTATTATCGAAAGAGTTCAAGAATAGTTATATTAAATAATATTTGAATATTGAAAAATAAAGAGAAATAATTATAATTAAATTAGATTTAATTTTCAGGAACAATGATTCTCGTTTTTTAGACATGTGTAGAGAGATATCTAAGATAATTAAATTGGATTTAATTATCTTGGGTATGATTAATGTGGATAATACTCTTTATAATATTCTTGATAGTGTGCATGTGATCTGTATTATCCTAGAAAGATTTAAATGTGAATAAGATTAACAATGTGAATTGGTTTCAGATTGTGCAATTAAACGTAAATGTGATTTTTATTTTAGAAAAATAGTTTGGGATGCAAATATGATTTATAATTGTCGATGATATGTTTCCAATTGTCACAAATGATTTGGAATTATTTGATGATAATAATAAGTTGAGAAAGTAATTCCATGAATTAAGACTGGTCCAATAGAGAATGCATCAAGTGGATTTAGGAAAGAGGAGGCTCCTACTCCTAATTAGGGCAGGACAACCAAGGTGGGCACCACCACGGTGAATGCCCCCCCCTTAATGAGACCTCTCTCTCTCCCCCCTAATCCAATTCATGGAGAATGAGCCTTCGAATTAATTTTGGAATTGGAGTTGCTAATTTATTTATCAACTCATAATCCTAAATGTGGTCGGAGCCACATGTAATATTGATCGGCGATTATTATGAGAATTGCATCCTAACCATCCAATATGTTATAAACAAAAAGGATACCCTAGCTCTCTCAAGTTATAACACAACAACAACATAGTCTCTCTCTCTCTCTATCATTTTCTACGCCACACATATTCCTCTCTCTCTCCTCTTCCCTTGTGGTCAGCCCCTGCCCTTGGGAATTTCAATCGATGACAGTTGTCACCCAACTACTATGTTGCCAGATCGATTCGATCGATGCCACATGGAGGTTTTTCTTCTTCAATGCTTCATGTTCTTGAAGAAGGAGAAGGATTTCGTACAATGAAATCATGAGCTTCACAACTCCGATCTCCTCCGTAGATTGAGGGAGTCACGCAGTTCATCTCCATGCTAACAAGTATTATCTCTGTTGGATCGAACTTGAGATACGAGGTCTCTTCACTTAGAGATTATAAGATTATAATCATACTTCAAGAGGTAAGTCCAAAAAAAACAGTTGCTATTGCGACTTGTATGACAAATCTTGCTTTTGTCAGATACGATCTGACTCTCATGCTTCCATGATGCATGAAGAACTATATCCCTACTTCAATAGGGTCATTTCGAGGATCGGTGAACCACAAGGAAGAGGGATTGAGACGGTGGACAGAGATAGAGGTCGATCACGGTAGCACGCCAAATTGAGGAAACAATGAATCTGACTCATAATAGACGTCATCATGAGATAGGGTGACAATAAAAGAAGTATATGAAGATGAAACATACATGGATGTAACTGAACATGATGAAAGTGATTTGGGGAGAGAGATATCTTGATTGGAGTAAATAGGAGGAGAAGAAGAAGATGGAAGCGACATGTGGGAACCCATGGTGAATTATTGATAAGATAGAGGGAGGGATGGGCGGGAAACACAACTCGCTAATAACTACAAAACAAAGTAGATTCACCGAAGCGATACGTGTGAAGACATGAAAGTTCGACCATTATCTTGGTTGGTTTTATTACGTTCAAACGACCCTTTCCAAATCAAGCTAATCGATATCCCTAAAGGTGAGTAGGCATCCATTGATCAAGCTACACTTCGCTCATGTTGAAGCTTGACTTGACCCATTACCCACTCTCCTGCTAACATGTCGCTCTTCCTTGATTGGGCCCTCACCTAGCTAGGTCTTCTAGGCAGCCATTGATCAAAGGGAGAATGGGGATTTGGGCTCTAATTTAAGGGGTAGTTCCACTCGGTCTAGAAGGTACCTAAATATATGGTAGGCTTTATGAACCTCAAATAATGGATCCAACTGAGAGTTTTAAGTTAGCAAATAGTATTAACAATCCACTAGTTCTATATTAGGGTTTCACTTAGTAATATTCACATCACATCATCTAACGATTTTTTTCACTCTTTTACAGTAATGATATCCAATAAAACAAGGGGGGATACGGAAAGCAATACACGTGAAAATACTGAAGGAAATCTAAGATAGAATTACTTATAGTATTTCCGAGCTCTCTTTGTACTTTATGCAAAATAAATTTTTTAAACCCAATTTATATGATGTGAAAGTGAGAACCTTCGTAGGCATAACCTTATATTGGCAGGAAGAACCAAGTTAGATTGCCTAAGTCCAATTGATGTCTATAGGAATTATATTCTACAGGGGTTTGGACCTAGCAATTACCTCGTGCAAGCAAAGTAGAAAATAATCCTAGGAGGCTCTAGCCAAATACATGAAGCAAATAAAAATGGGGGCGGAAAACTCAAAATGCGGAAAATAAAGAAAACAAAAGGGAAAACATGGGGAAATAATGGTAGAACCCAAAAAAACACGAAAAAGCTGACCTCGACCTGTTCAGAAGGGGGTTAACATTTGGGAAAGGCTCTCCATTTGAAACCGAAAAACCATGAAAAAGCTAATTCAACTTTTTTTGAATCATGTTACTTTACCAGATTGTGACATCTGTCAAAATCTTTAAAAAGTTATCTTAATACCAGGCTTTCACCTATGTTTCATTGACAATAAGTTTCAGGAACCCACTTAAATGGTCAAGCATTTAACCATTGCGCCTTCCACCCAAAAGTCTGAAGATTCGAATCTTACGGCTACCATTTTCTCAAATAAAAGAAGCTCCACACTCAGTATCCCTGATCTTCTTAGCAGTGGTAATGGCAGGTTCATATGCTTCCGATTCACAAAGCAACGATTTTGTCAGATCAAATCAATCGAGACAACAAGTAAACATCTCCTTCACGTCACTTAATTCAGCAAAGTGCAGTTTCGTACAAACCTGACATGATGTGTACAGGGAGGATAATATGAATATGATACATTGATACGGAACAGAGATCGGGAGTAAGGCTCCCCGTTATTAACTGATATGATTATGCAAGGAGTTCACCTATCTTCCAAGATAGGCAGAGGCAAGAATCATGCAGAAGACGAGTAAATCGAAAATTTTCTCAAGGATGCAAACTCAGGTGGCAGAGCCTTGTCGACGGCTCCTACAGAAACCTGTGGTTCCTCCTCGTTTTTACTGTCATTCTCAAAGCAATACACCGGAGCCTGCCACTTTTCATCCTCCAAGACTGCCCCAACCTCGTATGTCATCACATGTACCGACCTCCCTGCAGATAAAATTCATAAATATATGTTACAACCTCGAGAAAATACGTGAAAGGACAATTCTTTTCGAAAAAAAACACGAATTCATAGTTCACTGATTTAGAAAGCGGTGAACCGATCGAAGCAGAGTCACCTGTGTAGAAGATCCAGTGCACGGGCCTCTTGGAGACGACGTCCTCGTAGTACCAGATGAACTTCTCTTTCTCCCATACGTTGCAGAGGAAGCCATCGACACTCTGCCTCCCTAGGTAGTTGGCTCCCTCCATCCAGTCGAGGCGGAGGATGCCGACGCCCGGATGCACGGTGCGGCACGTTCCGGCGGGGGTGTATACGAAGGAGGTGCCGTTATTCCACTCGACGTCGTAGACGGCGTCGTGGGGCGGGGCGAGTTGGTCCCGGATGAGGTTGAGATTGCGGCCGTTGGTCCAGTCGTACCACAACTCTATGGTGGATAAGGCACCCGAGAAGTTCACGAACAGCGTAGCGTGGAACTGGGGCGGCCATGGAGCCGCGGAGGGGGCGCCTGCTGAGGTCAGGACCAACAACGAGGAGAAGAAAACGAAGGAGGTGAGTCGTTCTGAGGCCATTTCAGACGATTTGGATGGATAGGTCTTTGCAGATCTACCTGTTATCCTTGCATCACCCGTCCAAACCATTGGGTTTTTTGCATTACAATACCCACTAACAAAAACTACTTTCACAGTAGAATGGTGTCGCACCTAGGAAGCCAAATGTGCACCTCCCATCCAATGAAACAATTGTCATGTCTGAATTTCTTAATTCTTCTAAAAGGAGGAAAAAAACAACCCTACCACATTTTGCTCGAGAGGCTAGCGAACATGACAAGCGGCGAACAAATGGCTACAATGGTGAACATTACATAGGAGATATGTGGTGTGGGTGAGCTACAACGCGGTGGTAGTGTGTGGCACGATAGGTGGCATAGGGCAGAGCAGGGGAGGTGACATATGGTCAAGGGGGAGCGGTTGTGCACGACGGAACAGGGGAGGAGGTGCACTGTGGTGCTACAACTCGGTGATGGCGCACACTGATGCTACAGTGTGGTGGCGGCGTGCGACGCAAGTACATGGCGCGCAATGATGGTGATTGCATGGTGGTGGACAATGATGATGGCGATGGTGTGTGCGGGCGATGGCATGTGCAGAAGGTGGCATACAGAAGTGGCAAAGGCAATACATGGGGGAGTTGGTGCACAAAAGTGGTGGGTGCATTGGCGGACGCAGTGAACCTTTGATGGTGGGGATGATTGTGATGATGACTGTGGAGGTTGTGGTGCAATGACGGGGAAGAAGGAGAAGGTGGTGAATACTTATACAAATAATGTGTGCGCCAGCACATACCAACTAGTCACTCGTCACATGGCAACACCATCTTATTCCCTTCAAATACCCAACCAATCTCAACTCCTTCCCTATTTCATCCTAATGGGCCCTACTGTCCCCTACATGCAGCTGAGTCCCTTAGGTTTGGAACCTCTTGGTAATTTTACTTAGGGCTCCCTTAGGTTTGGAACCTCTTGATAATTTTGCTTCTATCCACATAACTATTATGGATGAATGACACATCTTTCCACCTACATGTGACACTCGTCTGGTCTAGAGTAAGGAATTAAATCTAGTTGGAATATCAATCATCCATCACTTGCATGTACCTTTACAATTTAGGGTTTAGGGTGGAATGATTTGACATTCATTTTATAACATATTGCTCTTTATAGATAGAAGATGGATACAATAGCATATGCATATAAATATATCAGTATCGAGGTCAACCTAATAGTGATTAGGGACATGACATGTCTTCATAGACTAGCAATGTTATTAATGTGTGCTGATGTATTGATGGTAGGTATTCAAGGAGTTGAAATGTTATTAGTTTGTTTAATGTAGGGTCTTCAAGGACATGCCATTTGTATTACTTCATTTTGGAGACAGGTTTTCGAGAATGTACAATGTGTTTTATCTCTTATGTCTTCTAATTATGAGATTCTCTGATGCATCATCTCTTCTTCGTCATTTTCATCTTTACCCGAACTCATCTTCATTTTCCTTCGATCAAACCCCAATCCCGAACTTGATTAGTCTCCATCATTCCTTAGATCTCTTCATCTTCCACTCTCCCTTTCAGAAGAGAGATGTATAGGAAAACATCCTCTGATCAGTGATAAATGTGTTACTATATGTATGAGTATATACATTTAGCAAACCATTAGGTTGATTGATAAATCAGAAATCCACCTCTTTAATAAAGATGAATTTTAGTGTTGGAGGTGGAAAATGGTTTATCAAAAACCACAATTCTTGCATATTGTGGAAGTTTTTACTTGGTAAATGTACCAAGATCGAACTACGGGAACTGTTTTTTTAGTTGTGTAGTTCTAAATTAATTTAAGTGATTAACTAACTGTAACAAGAATTTTGATGTCAGAAAAGTAAAGCAGAAGAAATAAAAGAGATGCAATGTAAAGCAGAAACACATGATATGCGATTAATTTCTTTTTCAATCCTCAGATAAAAATGAATAATTAATCCTAAAAAGCAATAAACAAACCCAAAGAAGGATGTTCATGAAATATATATCAAAATTAAATCTCGGTTGCAAGCTGGGAGATCAAGAATCGAATTCTATAATCAATATCCTCATGCTATACTGAAATTTACACCTCTATACTCCCTGCAGAAAAACATCAGAAATTGCCCTTTAAACTGCAGAACTACCCCCAATTAATCATGAATCTCATATATGCATCAAAGAGATATTTATCAGCCAAAACGTCAACATATCAGGCCAGAGATTTTCATTATTCATAAAAAATGATCAACTTAAATCCAAATCATATTTTCACCCTGCGAAGATAATTCCTCAAGAATAATTATCAATAATCAATAGAGAATTAATCTAATAAAATCTTCTCAATGGATCCCCTAAAAATTAAATCAAACTTTCTCAAGATATAATGGCATAAGCATGTCAAAATTAAGCATGCATAGTTAGAAGAGATCCTTAAAAAAATTAATGTAAATCATGGTCCGATCTATTCACAAAATATGTAAGAAGGTTGAGCATAGAAGGAGCTTAAAAATGATATATCGTGCGTTGAAAATAGATAAAATAATAGAACGACATGACAAAATAAAGTTCTGCAAACTAAAAAGCAATAAAAATAAATTTTCTTTAAAATAGGCCCCTAGAGGGACTTATATGCAATTCTTCTAAATCGCTTGGACCTTTATGCAATTTGCCCAAGCGGGCACGTGCGCCGCACATGATCTGGCGGTAGGAGTGACGATGTCGTTTCCTGGAATAGTAGGGACCTCCTTGCAATTTACCCTTGCATGCATGTGTTTCGTACGTGCTGGGTATGGTTCATGCAACATGGTTGAGGGTCTAGGACCCGAGCCTCTACGTGGCTTGGTGGAAGACGCTCGCGTCACCAGAACCTCCAGATGTGGAGCAGAGGTTCGGGTGGTGATGTGGTCATCCATGAACCGTTGGATTCAAAGGTAGGTTGCCCGATCCAACGATAACGAGGGTGACGGTGTGGTGCATGCCCGTCGAAGGGTAGAGTGGCGGTTCAGTGGATGGCAAGACAATCAACAATGGCAGAGCTAGGGCTCCATGTACGTCGGGCATAGTCGATCAATGGAGAGTTCATGGCGATCGAGGATGGCAAAGGGAAGGAGCTTGAGCAATAATTAAGGCAGAGTGATGCTAAGGCTCCACGGTGGCGCGTCAGACGGCGAGGGCGGCACGTGAGGGCGGAGCTGTGCTTGAGCCTTTAGGAGAAGAAGGCGAGCTGGTGTGTGGGTGACTCGAGAGTGAAGGTGGTGGAAGAGCTGTGGGCATGAAGATGCGTGGTAGAGGTACAAAGCGGCGGAGATGGAGTTCGAAACAAAATATGAGGAAGAAGAAGGGGACGATCAACAAAGGAAATGAAGGAAGAAGAATCGATGAAGAAGGTCACATAGAGGGGTGGAGAGAGAGGCTTCAGCTCTAAATTTTTGTTCGAGCCATGTGACAGAGGCGGCGGGCTTGGTTGCACGAAGATACAACATCAACAGAGGTCAACGACCTCTGAATCTCAGTGGGGGTTAAAGCATCACTGTCACCGGCACTTTATGGATGAAGGGTGGATAATTGATGCGAGGGGAGTGAGGGTGTATATGAAGTAAGATGTAGCAACGGTTGAAGAAGGTGAAGGGCACGGAGGCGATGCGAAATAGACGTGGGCCGTGTGGAGGCGCAACGACAGGCGGAGGCAGAGGACGACGAGGGGGAGGCATGTACGCCGTGTGCGACTAAGAAGAGAGAGAAGGGGGTTTACGTGGTACGTCGGGAAGAGGCCATGTGGTAGCTAAGAGTAAAAAACAAAAAATAAAATAAAAGGAGGTGACATGTGGCGACTCCAGGAGCTGCCACGTGTTGCTCCCAAAAAATCAGAAATTAAATTAAAAAGAAAATTAAAAAGAAATAGAAAATTAGGTAAAATGAAAAAGTGGTCTGCATTAAAGTTGTTCATCTCGATGAGATCTACAATTTTCATGAAAGACCCAAAATAGAAAAAGATCATTTGTACCGAAGTATTTTTGATGTACTCTGTTGATATTAAAATAATGAATTTGTCTATATTTTGTGATTTTTTATTTTAATTGGTGTATATACAACTTATATATAATCTATTTTTTGGGGATTTTTATAAGTTAAGAAAAAAGGTGGAGGCTGAGGCTCGACTTCCCCAAGCAGAGGTTCGGGAAGTCGAGGGTAAGGCTTGTGTGTTGACCTCCACGTGGCGCATGTGAGAGGCATGGCAACCCCGAGCCTTGAGGCAAGGATGGAGGCTCAGGAGGAGCCTCATAGCATAATGAGCATCGTAGGATCGAGGTCTCTAAGCTCGATCCAACGGCTTGAAGGCGACAGAGGTCAGCCGACGGCGTGAGGCGGAGGGCATGGTCAGGCGAATCTCGGCCGACACATGGCCGAGCTAAAGTGGAGGTGACAAAGCTTCAGGGGTAGTCGCACAAGGTCGGTGGAGCGAGTGCGGCTATTGGAGGAAGCGCAAGCGGAGGCAAGTGCCGATCGAGTGTCGGGAATAATGGTGGTGGGTACCTACAGGGGTTAGTGGGAGGCAATGATGGAAAGGGAGTGGAACTCCGTGTGAAGTCGGGTGGTCTGGAGCTGAGCTCCGGCCTTTGCGAGGCCAGAGGTGGTGGGTCCGAGAGATAGAGGGGAAGCAATGAGGTAAGAGGCGTGGAAGGAGGTTGGGTTGTCGAGGGAGAAGGAGCGAGCGACATGAAGAATACCTAGAAGGGCCAATCGCTTAGGAGATTGAAGAATGTAAGATGGAGGTTGATTACGGTGGAGTCGATGGAGCAGGTTCTCCTAAAAGAAGTTCAATGTAGAGCTTCTGTTTGCTCAAGGCGGCGATGAATAACCAGCTTCAACAACTATGGGAGGAGCTACGACAAGGGACATGGAGTCCCTTAGATCTCGTTGAGATGCAAGAGGATCGCCGCTCAAAATAAGCATGCACCACTATCACCGATCCAGAGATCCTGAGCTCTATCTCTTCCTCTTGCCTTAGGAATGGTGGATAATCGATTTGAAGGTGGGATGTATGTATTTATAGAAGAGGGTAGCAGAGTAACGGTTCGGAGTTGGCAAACGACTGAGGAATGACCTGTGAATGGCAGTGTTACATGCGAAGGGGAAGTAATGGTTACATGCGTATTGGATCCGAGGGAGGTGATGGGTAACGGTAGAAAAGATAGATCAAGTTAGGTTTTGGTGTCGGCGGTGCTCGGGGCTGGTGAAGGGAGGAGGTGTGCTGAAGATGATGATCAGAGAGAGAGAGAGAGAGATGCATGGCATTTGACGGTGATCATAGATGGTGGTGGCAAGTTGTAGATGGCGTGGAGCGAGCAGCGTTGGAAGAAGGAATGGAGGTCCATATGTCGTTTAATCACCGAGATCTAACGGTTGGGAATGGAGAGGATGGCAGGTGCGAAAGTTGTATATGTGGTGGGAATGTTGGGAATGGAGGTGCCTCATACGTTTAGCGCACGTGAGGAAGGAATGGTGGAGGTGGGTGCTATCTTGGCTTTTGAATGAGATCTGATCCAATGACCTTGATTGGAGGTACTAGCGGACAAAACCTGCTGACCAAGTCAAGGGGGCAGATGATTGAGCAGGGCAGGAGCCAACGAGGTGCTGTCGCGTGGAGATGTTGACTAGAATTGGTTAACCAAAAAGAGAAACAAACAAAAATAGATGGGGATGTCAGACGAAAAAATATTCAACATGAAAGTTACTCGTCTCGGAGAGATCTATAACTTTCGCGAGGGACCCAAAATCAAAAGAGGTCATATGTACAAAGCGTATTTTTGGTGGTACTCTATGGATAATAAAATACCATAATTTGCTTTTTATGATTTTTTATATTTTTATTTTTATTTCAATTAGTGAATTAATTTATATACAATATGTGCATACCTAATCTAATTTTTATGGATATTTTATAGGTTAGAAAAGACAAAATTAAATTAACAAAGAGAAAATTTGTAATTTTGCTCTTTTTATTGGTTTTAGTTATTAATGTCATGTTACTTAATTAATCAAAGAACAAATTAACGAAAGAATCAGGTTAAAATATCACTTATTTACACGTAAAATAATAAGCGCAATCAAGGTTAAAAACACTGGTTATATTATTACAGACTCTACTCCTAATTTAAGCACAATTAGTGATGTTAATTAATTGATTTTAAGAGATTTAGTCGGTGATTTATTAAGGAAATTTTGTTAAAATATCCATATAGAGTAGATGAATCGTGGATTCATCAAAGGGTCGCATCTTTGTTGTAATAAATTCACTCGAGATTCATTTACCTTGGATGTGATTTCATTTGTTCCACTTGAATGCGAAAATATATTTAAATTCTTCCTTGGTCAACCAACAATATAGGGCTTTAATGATGTTGAAGTTCCTTGTTCTCATTTTCTTTTGTACCCGTGAATTTTAAATAGGGAAAAGGGAGCCTACATCATGTGCAGGTAACTTTCCTACATCCACCCTTTTTTTCTCATTTCATTTTTTTTAAGTGAATCTTTAGGAGATTTAGATCACAATATATCACCATCACGTCATTCAAAACTCAACTTATTTGGAGACGTCTAAATTATTCATCATGGTAACCAAATTTTAACAGTATCAGATTTGTTGAAATCGACCCTTTCTGATGGAGATATTAGGAATGTATGTTTTGCTTGAAATTTGAAACACATATTTCATTTTAATACTCTAAGTACATCCCCTAAAGATTCATTAAAAAAATCAAAAAAATAGAGGAAATGGATGGGTGTAGGAAAGTTATCTACACACAGGTGTAGGCTCCCCAACCTATTTTTAATATATTGCTTTCTAAATTTTCAATAATCAAAATTACTATAACAAAACACTGAAATTCCTGTTGAGTGACTGTTTTTGTGACCTGTGTTAATGGTCATATATGCAGATGATGGTATCATCAATCTGCATGAACTCGTTTCTAATATCAAATGAAAGTTGCAGAACCTTCCTCTAATATCAAATGAAAGGAATCCGATATGCTCAGACTTGCTCATTTAAAGAATATTATGATCAATAGGCAATTACCACGAATAATAATCACTACCAATTTAAAGATCAGTCCACTTAAAATTCAACGATAAGACATGCATTTTAATGTTGAAACCTTATTAGGTAAAACCCCACACGTAAGTCTCCTCGACTTACGATTTTCGGGTAGACCGCGTCAATCAAACTTATTCACCGGACAAGTTACTTCACATACGGAACTCAACAACCACTTTACAAATTCTTTTGGTTTATGCCAAAGATCTTTACAAAGCAAAACTAAAAATAAACAATACACCAACCTATGGAAGCTCAAAAAAATTGCAGTAAGTAATATGACAAATAGATGCACGTTATATGAGAATTGGTCTGCAATCCGAGCATGAACAACTCTCAAGATTGAAACATGGAGTACAAAGAGCATGAAGGAATGCCGACTGAATCATTTAGGAATAAGCTCGAACGAATATTTTCTTGAGTATATATTGTGTCATACCTAGGGAATAATCACATATATTCATAAGTGAACTATCGAATTCTTGCAATGTAGGAGTTCTTTAGGAAAACAATAAGGCTAGAAGATCACTGCAAATCTTTACCTAAGGAAAATAAAATGGCTAGAAAATCAAAGAATCGATCACATAAATATACTGATCTATCATGTGAGCCCTCTAAGTAGGATCAAAACATGATCATTGGAGATTTGAAATTCGAAAGATGATTGTTCACAGAAGTTGCTTGATCAACCATGTAGTTCCATGTTTAAAAGTAGCCTGGAACGATAATCTAAGTTGTTGGATCACAAAAATGTTGTCATTTGATCACATGATAGGTCAGGTTATTGCATTAAAAAGATGCGATTGAACACTCAATGTATGTTGAGTGAACATAGATGCACTGAGTATTTGAATATGACTTTGTTTTTATGAATCCTATGTGCATGCCTTATGATATATATACACAGATACTCTTTTACAATTCGTCTAGAACGAACACTAACGTAATCACAAAGGTCATCTTTTTTTCTTTGAGTTGTCCATAGCTTTCAGCTCATCCTTTAGAGTTTGGCTTTCTCATCCTTATTAAATCATGGAGTGGCTTTTCTTAATCCTCCCTTCGATAAATCTTCACTTTTGTGCTTCATGCTTGGATCTATGTTGTCAGAGAATATGTAGCACTACTAGTGGTACTCATACAGGTTTACTGCCATTGTCTATTGAGGATGCACAAAGTGTACTACATATCCAGTAAGCCCTGTTGGTCAAGGATTGGTGCATCTTGATTTGCCACATACGGAAGTTATTGTTCTGATGAAAGCTCTTGAATTTAACCTTCGTCTTTGTACTATGGTACCAGTATGTTAGAAAATGGGGACCAAATGGGGATTGCATCCAGGGTTGGAACCATGGATTACAACAAGGAGGGTCACTGTAAGAAAATTGGTTCATGACAAGGAATAATTTCAAATACGTTGTCATATCTTCTATAGATACAAACAACACTAACAACATAGCATTTTCCCACAATTAAACAGAATGAGCTACATGGATTTTTTTGCCTTCATTCAGATCTATTTTAGGTCATTCTCGAGTTTAAATCCAAACAACTAAGAACCTTCAAACAGTCCATTTCCACACTTCTTGGGCTTTTATCACCTTCTCTTAACCATCTCAGTATCTCAAATCTTGCATCTTCTAACCGATGCATCAACCGACCTCCTTTGCAAATTGATCGAGCCATTTTAAGAAATTTTCTCTCATATTATCATCTGTCAAAGCTACACCAATTTCCCTTCTGATTGCATCATTTTAAATATGAACCTTCATGTATGACCACATATCCACCTTAGCATTTTCATTTCTGCTAATGTCATTCTCTACACATGTTTATGGTTCAAAAGCCAATATTCTGATCCATAGAGCATAACGTGTTTCACAACTGCTTTGTAATACATTTCTTTGACTTTCAAAGGGATTTCCTTAGATTTTTTCATATCTTCTATAGATAAGTGTATAAAAATGAATATTATTCATTGTCAAATTCTAGGAATTGCAATGAATATTGTATTCATTGCTATATTTTTTCAATAAATAACTAAAATGATTATTCGTCGACATTTTCATCTCTTATATAAATCTTTAGCGACTAATGAAACATTTATTGGAAAATTACGAGAACAAAAGATAATTTTGTATAGTACTTGAATGGTTAGTTATGCCACCAATCATTCAGTTGATTTTATTTTAACGGGTCGATCCATAAATCTAACTAAAATTTATGTATAATTCTAGGGATTTTTTTAAATAGTTATTAAAAAAATCATAATTAATTAAATAAATATGAAGAAAAAAATTAAAAAAATAGGCATCGATCGGCACCGGAGGTGCCGATTTGGGGCGCCCCCTCCAAATCGGAACATGAGGTGCCGATTTGGGCGATACCCGCTGGCCTCCACTCCAAATCGGCACCTCAGGTGCCGATTTGGGAGGGGCGCCAACGGCTATGGCCCAAATCGGCACCTGAGGTGCCGATTTGGGAGAGGGCCGTTGGAAATTTGCCAACGGTCCCCTCCTCCCCCATTTGTTATATATACCCCCCCCCCTCATTCCATTCTTCTCACAATTTCCCCCTCTCCTTCTTCATCATCTCCCCTTATTCATCCTCTCTTATTTCACTCATTCTGATTTCTGAAGTGGGATTGCTTCTCTCGATCGCCTAATCTTATTCAAGTAAGAATAAGACATTTTTTTGTAGATTTTGTTGTGCGTTTTTTGCAGGGTTTTATCAGTGAGGACGCTATATACATCAGATACCGGATTATATTATTATCTTTTGGATAACATTTCTTGTAGAAGACACGCATCTTTCAGGTAATTTTACTTAGGATTTTTTTTAAAATTCAAAAAGTAATTAGATGCAAAATTGATATTTAGTTAAAACATATTTCAAAATAATTCTTGTTTATATTTAATGGTAAATCATTTGTCTATGAAGTAATCTAAAGATGTTTAAAAATAGTAACTTTAAATGTAATATTGTTTTTTTAATGTCACTCACATTAGACATTTTAAGAAGAGATTTTTGTAATAGTTATTAAAAAATCGAAATTAATTAAGTAGGGGACAGTAGACATTTTATTAGGAGATTTTTGTAATAATTATTAAAAAATCGAAATTAATTAAGTAGGGGACAATAGACATTTTATTAGGAGATTTTTGTAATAATTATTAAAAAAAATCGAAATTAATTAAATAAGGGACATTAGATATTACATTAGCATTTCATTCATTTAGATTTAAAAGTGCACATATTCATGTTGAAATTACTGTCATATAGATTTGGAATCGAGCGTCGAGAGGGTCTCTATACAGCGCTGGCAGGACTCGCTGTGGTGAGCACCGATGAGCCCCCAAGACCGGACTTTTGATTTCATTTCTGAGTGATCAATATATCAATTAAATTATCGAATATTAAAGATAACATCCGACTGAAATGTTAATTACACTAATTGTTACATCCGATTATTAAGTAATTGTTTTGTGTAATGAAACTAATTAAATCATTATTTTATTCGTGTAGATGGCCTCCAACACCGCTCATGTCTTAATATATTGGGGAGGATCGATTGATGTCTCTGATGACCACGTAGAATATATTGGGGGCAAGAAACAGATGGTTACACTACCATGCCAATTAACATACATTGGCTTACTGTCTCGAGTCTCTGAAGTCACTAATCTCCCTCTCGACCAGTATATACTTACATTAACTTGTAAGTGGTTGTATGAGGGATCCACTTTCTTTGCAGTACCGATTGACGATGATGAATCAACATTAGCAATGTTGAGTTCAATCGTCGATGTGAGATTTATCCATCTTTTTGTACAAGCTACTCCCTTTAGTATGGAAAATATGCCGTCATCTTCGAGGTAAAATTAATTACATTCAAATTATATAATAATTTCACCATTTATATTTAAACTAACAAAGATTTAAATTAATCATGCCAACAAATGAGATCATGTTTGAGGATATCGAAGGGTCATCACAAGTAAATGTAGAAGATGATTTAGTGACAGAAATATCCGAAGAAAATAAGGAGTCCGAAAATGACGAGCCAGAAAATGATACTCAAACATTAGAAGAAAATATTGGTGGTAATACTTGTCATGATTTTGGATATGGTTCGCTAGTTCTAGCCGTAGGTATTGAGGAAAGGGGGAACTCATATTCTGCTAATAACGATGATGCTGAAGAAGAATCGATGGAGGAGTTACCTCACGTTTTCGATCATGAAATTGCAGAAGCAGAAGATGTAGTATTTGTAGAGAGTCAATCAGAATCCACCGATGATTCCGGACTAAGTTATTGGTTAGGTAGGAGTTATAAGTCGAAAAGGGATCTACAATACGATTTACAGAAATGAAGCATGGAAAATCATGTGCAATATAAACCCAAAGCATCAAACAAGCAGATTTTCATTGCTGTTTGTATTTATAAAAATTGTGGATGGCGTTTGCATGCATCAGAGAGGAAATCTCGAGGAGATTGGTATGTTTCAGGTTATAGGGGAAAGCATATATGCTGAAATCCAGTCCTTTTAAGACAATAGAAGGCCAAAACGACAGCACTATACATTTTCATACAGTGTTTGTAGCGTTTGCAACGTGTCGTAGAGCATTCAGATTTTGTCGACCTGTTTTGTCTATTGACGGAACACATCTATACGAGAGATACGACGGTCACATGTACGTAGCCACAACAATTGACGCCAATAATGGCCTTTTTCCATTGGCATTTGCCGTTGCTGAAAAGAAGGAGAATATTTCGGCTGGGGCTGGTTTTTGAATTTATTAAAACAAATTATCGACTGTCGGGACATTTGTTTTATAAGTGATCGATTTCTGGTCTAAAGAATACTGTACGTAGTTTATTTCCACCGGAAGAGGGATTCACGCATCGTCATTATCTCATACACATGCGTGCAAACATGCAGAGAGCTGGTCATAGAAATCGTACAGTTCTAAGTCGATTTTACGCTGCTGGACAAGAACCATGTCAGAACAAGTTCAACAGCATGATGCGTGAAATTTTCATTCTAGATAGAAGTGCTTTCGAGTGGATCGTATCTCAGGATAATGGCGATCAGAGATATTGGACATTAAGTTTAGATGATGGACATCGTTATGGACATATGACAACCAATTTATCTAAAAGTTTTAACGGTGCCTTTAGAGGAGAACGTGGTTTGCCAATTATTTCTCTCATCCTAACAGTATTCCTTAGAATAAATGGCTATTTCAATGATCGTCGTGAGGAGTCAGAAGGAATGACTACATATTTGACTAAGAAATATGAAGAGTTGTTAGAGAAACAAACCAGGGAGGCAAGAGCGTGTCACGTTGAAAGATATTCGTTAACTCAGTTTCAAGTCCGCGATCATGATGGATTTGCATATGAAGTCAATCTAAATGGTCGAGAAAGTGAGTGCATGTACGGGTTTATGCAGATGAAACACTTCGTATGTCCACATGTTATTGCCGCAGCTTCAAATACTCGTACTCATGTAGACAACTACGATTTATGTTTGCAGTACTTCTCCAGCGATTATTACCGTCAGGCATATAACTTCTACTTTCATCCCGTACCAGATAGACGTTATTGGGGAGAAAAGATGCTACTGTTATGTTACCTCCAAAAATGGGAAAGAGAAATGTCGGAAGACCTGTGCAGGGAAGAATTAGAAATGAAATGGACGAAATGTGCGTCCGACCGAAATTATGTAAAATCTGCAAGCAACCAGGACATAATAGATTAAGTTGTCCACGCAGAACATAGGCACACTTGCATTTACAAGGGTAATTTAATTTCATTGTTAATATATCATTTTCTTTACAAATTTATAGTTATTTTTTCATGACATTTGTAATTATTAATGTAGATGGCACAGATGGATAGGCTTCCTGGACCAGTAGATACCTCAGTATTGTATATGCAGAATAACCATCGATCAGCACAATCCACTAGTTCGGTAAGTATTTTTTATAATTTTTAAAATTTACTACTTCAGTAATACTGTTTCTTATTTTTTATTCAATATATTTTACAGATTCGATTCGTAGAGCATAATGAGTTACTGAACTCTATTTCTGACAAGAAGAGTGGCGTAGTAGAACGATTAATAGAAGCGTCGGGTTTTTCATGTGTGGTGAACATGAGAAGAGTCCAAATGGATCCATCATTGTTGACCAGCTTACTGGAGAGATGGAGACCTGAGACACACACATTTCACCTACGCTTAGGAGAGGCTACTATTACTCTTCAGGATATGGGATTAATTAGTGGTTTAAGAGTTGATGGTCTACCTGTAACTGGTCCGGATTCTCAGCCTGGTGGATGGGATGCAGCGTGCATGAGTTTGTTAGGAGTAGTACCCACTCGGATAAAGAGTGGAAATGTGAAGCTGTCTTGGATACGCGACGTCTTCTTTAAGACAGAACATCCGTTGCAAAGTATTGATGACGAACAACAAGCGACCCGTGTGGTTAGAGCACTAATTTTTTATCATATAGGATGTAGTGTACTTGCAGACTGCAGCGGGGATATGGTGCCTCTAAGGTATGCGTTAATGATTGACTGTATTACATTATTAATTGTTTTTGTATTCTTAGGTTTGATTAATTTTTTAGGTACCTATTACACTTACGTGAACTGCAAGAATGTGCTCAACTGGCTTGGGGAGCTGCTGCTTTGGCGCATATGTATTCAGAATCGATAGGGATGCAAAGATCGGCGCGTCTAGGATATATGGGTTCTTCTCAATTTTACAGGTATGTAGAGTACCCCTACATATCTCAATTTGGTTTTTTTGCATCTTCTAATATTTTCAAGTACAGGTTTGGGCATGGGAGCATGTACATATTGGACGGCCGATAGTACGTGCTGGTGCTCAGATAACTGGAGGTTCATTAGCGTTGAAGTGGATAGGAGTGCGTAGCTTTAAAGAGATCGTGCATACGGCAACATTAGCATTCTATCGCAACGAGCTCGATACAGAAGAACCTCATCAGGTAAAAAACTTTAATGTTCATATTAATTTTAATATATTGTAAACCATAATATCTAATTATTGTAAACTAAAATACAGATGATTTGGACACCATACGCTGAAGTTGAGATATCACAACTGCATCCTATCTACAGAAGTGGTCAGCCTTTATGGATGAGTCGAGTCCACTTATTTGCTACGATCTTGTAGTGATGCACCTACCTGATCGTGTGATGCGACAATTTGGGATGCGTCAGCACATTCCTCTTTCTCTGGAGAGGATAAACGCTGTATCTAGACGTAACAAAACCCGAAGTGGGGACATCCTAAACTGGGCTACTATACATCGACAGCACGTGGATCGTTGGGAGGACAGGGAAGCCGCAGTTGTTCATGAGCACCCGGATTGCAATATCGATATTTATATGCAATGATATTGGAATATAACCAGAAGATGGATCCAAACACAGATTCCTCCTCCTGTAGTAGCTTACCGACCATACGGACCAATGGAACGGCGTCTGGTATGTTTAAAAAGTCTATTTATTCTACTGAGATTCTTTAAATTATTCTTATTATATTTGTAAATGGATTAGGTGGATACAATTGTACAAGGAAGAAACCGTATGGAACAACTTAGACGATTGACGGACTTACCTACCAACATGAGGACATTGGTCGAAAATACAGTTAACATGTTCGATGAAACACTCAACATGTTCTCCTTGATGTATCACTTCCATCAATATGAGCATCAACAATTCATGCCATCACAGGAGCATCATACTTCTGGAGCATCAGGTTTTGTGATTTCTTTCTTACAAATGTAAACTAATTTTTTATCTTAAAATCGTGAATTTATAAAATTATATGTTGTAAATTGTACAGGAAGGGAGTACACTACGTGGGTGGGGAGGGGACGCAACCACCACCGACGTTTGTTACTTCAGGTTTTAGTTATTTATTTATGTATAGTCAACTCTTATTCATATATCGATTTTTAGACATATAAATACAGCTCCTCATAAAATATAGCAGGACTTGGTGAGCAGGCATTTTCTCAGGGTCAAACAATGGAGGAGTCAATATTTGACACCTCAGGAATGACGTCTGCGGGATATGGTAGGCAAGGGTACTCATAAGGTCATCAAGGACTCGCATCTCAATATGACCAAACCGGATTTGGAGCTTCAGGTAATAAAATGACTAAATAAAATAACTAATTTTTCTAAAGGCACCGTTAAAACTTTTAGATAAATTGGTTGTCATATGTCCATAACGATGTCCATCATCTAAACTTAATGTCCAATATCTCTGATCGCCATTATCCTGATATACGATCCACTCGAAAGCACTTCTATCTAGAATGAAAATTTCACGCATCATGTTGTTGAACTTGTTCTGACATGGTTCTTGTCCAGCAGCGTAGAATCGACTTAGAACTGTACGATTTCTATGACCAGTTCTCTACATGTTTGCACGCATGTGTCTGAGACAATGACGATGCGTGAATCCCTCTTCCGGTGGAAGTAAACTACGTACAGTATTCTTTAGACCAGGAAAACGATCACTTATAAAACAAATATCCCGACGATCGATAATTTCTTTTAATAAATGAAAAACCAGCCCCAGCCGAAATATTCTCCTTCTTTTCAGCAACGGCAAATGCCAACGGAAAAAGGCCATTATTGGCGTCAATTGCTGTGGCTACGTACATGTGACCGGCGTATCTCCCGTATAGATGTGTTCCGTCAATAGACAAAACAGGTCGACAAAATCTGAACGCTCTACGACACGCTGCAAATGCTACAAACACTCTCTGAAAATGTATAGTGCTGTCGTTTTGGCCTTCTATTGTCTTAAAAGGACTGGATTTCTGCATGTATGCTTTCCCCTATATCCTGAAACATACCAATCTCCTCGAGATTTCATCTCTGATGCATGCAAACGCCATCCACAATTTTCATAAATACAAACAGCTGTGAAAATCTGCTTGTTTGATGCTTTGGGTTTATATTGCACATGATTTTCCATGCTTCATTTCTGTAAATCGTATTGTAGATCCCTTTTCGACTTATAACTCCTACCTAACCAATAACTTAGTCCGGAATCATCGGTGGATTCTGATTGACTCTCTACAAATACTACATCTTCTGCTTCTGCAATTTCATGATCGAAAACGTGAGGTAACCCCTCCATCGGTTCTTCTTCAGCATCATCGTTATTAGCAGAATATGAGTTCCCCCTTTCCTCAATACCTACGGCTAGAACTAGCGAACCATATCCAAAATCATGACAAGTATTACCACCACTATTTTCTTCTAATGTCTGAGTATCATTTTCTGGCTCGTCATTTTCGGACTCCTCATTTTCTTCGGATATTTCTGTCACTAAATCATCTTCTACATTTGCTTGTGATGACCCTTCGATATCCTCAAACATGGTCTCATTTGTTGACATGATTAATTTAAATCTTTGTTAGTTTAAATATAAATGGTGAAATTATTATATAATTTGAATGTAATTAGTTTTACCTCGAAGATGACGGCATATTTTCCATACTAAAGGGAGTAGCTTGTACAAAAAGATGGATAAATCTCACATCGACGATTGAACTCAACATTGCTAATGTTGATTCATCATTGTCAATCGGTACTGCAAAGAAAGTGGATCCCTCATACAACCACTTACAAGTTAATGTAAGTATATACTGGTCGAGAGGGAGATTAGTGACTTCAGAGACTCGAGACAGTAAGCCAATGTATGTTAATTAGCATGGTAATGTAACCATCTGTTTCTTGCCCCCAATATATTCTACGTGGTCATCAGAGACATCAATCGATCCTCCCCAATATATTAAGACATGAGCGGTGTTGGAGGCCATCTATACGAATAAAATAATGATTTAATTAGTTTAATTACACAAACAATTACTTAATAATCGGATGTAACAATTAGTGTAATTAACATTTCAGTCGGATGTTATCTTTGATAATCGATAATTTAATTGATATACTAATCACTCAGAAATGGAATCCAAAGTCCGGTCTTGAGGGCTCATCGGTGCTCACCACAGTGAGTCCTGCCAGCGCTGTATAGATACCCTCTCGGCGCTCGATTCCAAATCTAAATGACAGTAATTTCAATATGAATATGTGCACTTTTTAATCTAAATGAATGAAATGCTAATGTAATGTCTAATGTCCCCTATTTAATTAATTTCGATTTTTTTAATAATTGTTACAAAAATCTCCTAATAAAATGTCTACTGTTCCCTACTTAATTAATTTCGCTTTTTTAATAATTATTACAAAAATCTCCTAATAAAATGTCTACTGTCCCCTACTTAATCAATTTCGATTTTTTTAATAACTATTACAAAAATCTCTTCTTAAAATGTCTAATGTGAGTGACATTAAAAAAACAATATTACTTTTAAAATTACTATTTTTAAACATCTTTAGATTACTTCATAGACAAATGATTTACCATTAAAAATAAACAAGAATTATTTTGAAATATGTTTTAACTAAGTATCAATTTTGCATCTAATTACTTGTTAAATTTAAAAAAAAATCCTAAGTAAAATTATCTGAAAGATGCGTGTCTTCTACAAGAAATGTTATCCAAAAGATAATAATATAATCCAATATCTGATGTATATAGCGTCCTTACTGATAAAACCCTGCAAAAAATGCACAACAAAATATACAAAAAAAATCTTATTCTTACTTGAATAAGATTAGGCGATCGAGAGAAGCAATCCCACTTCAGAAATCAGAATGAGTGAAATAAGAGAGGATGAATAAGGGAAGATGACGAAGAAGGAGAGGGGAAAATTGTGAGAAGAATGGAATGGGGTGGGGGGTATATATAACAAATGGGGGAGGAGGGGACCGTTGGCAAATTTCCAACGGCCCTCTCCCAAATCGGCATCTCAGGTGCCGATTTGGAGGGGGCGCCCCAAATCGACACCTCAGGTACCGATCGATGCCTATTTTTTTAATTTTTTTCTTCATGTTTATTTAACTAATTATGATTTTTTAATAATTATTTAAAAAATCCCAATAATATATTCTTGTTTGGATCTTTCTCCTCCTCGACTTGAAGGAGATAGTGATGGTATTTGCTGTTTAAAAGAGGGGAGTGTGATTGGACATTTCCTCCAATTTTCCTAACCTGACTACACATATCAATCTGCATATTTTTGGACATTTTCTCCAATTTTCTCATTGGCCAATCGATCCCCTGCTGCTGGATTATCTGAGCTCTCACAATCTTAGCCGTACTTCTTTTTATTATCTCTTTTTGCTTATTTTAATTTTATTTCAAACCATCAATTTACAAACTTCAATATTTCATGTTCAAATTAATGTCAGAAATATGTTAGTGACCTTTTTATTCAAGTCTTCTTGAAATTTGATGTGTTGATTATATTTATTAAAAAATTAGGGTTTCATCGTTTCTTTAGAATGGAAGCGTCATGGTATAAGATTTATTATGATCGTATCGAACCTCGAATATTTACAATGCTCGTGCATCTTACATCCTGGAATAACTCGAATATACCAAAGTTCTACCTATATTTGATTGTTCCTTTGAGGGTTTATGAATAGATATCTCAATCAGTCCTTAATTGATAATATTAACCACATGTGTTTCCAAAATCATATATTAACATTCTATAACTCGTATCATGTTTTCATAATAGGACAACCAGGTGTGGGATTCATATTGTTCCCAATGTCTTGTAATTGAGCTCATGTATTCCAATTCAGTATAATGGACATGTATGATTCCTTTGTGATATTAACATCTCATATTTCCTTGTATGTACGCTAGCTAGTTGATATACAGACCTTGTCAGGTTGCCAACCTATAGTCTACTAAATGTACATATTCAGAGATATAAATGCATATTTGTCTACAATCAAAGGACGCGTGTCTGTTCATGGTACTATACCATGCATGTGTTTAGTATCTCGATCTCGTCAAATTAATTCCTTAACCGACTCATTCAACACCTCTGAATTTCTATTCCCATGCAAAAGACTTGTGTCAAGAATGTTACTCGGATACTAGTTTTCAAAGAAGATTGCCATCTCGTTTTAAATCGAGTATCCTCCTTGAATATCACTTTGTGATGTCAGTCGTGTGCTCGATCCAACTCTTTAGATCCACAACCTTGCATCAACCTGTATGATTCAACTCTTAAGATCAATAACGATATTATATCAAGATGGTCATTGTACGTATCCCTATTCTTACAGAGGAACCTGTAAAATCAATTATATTTTGTTTCATATAGAATGAAATAAAATCACAATAACTTTTGCTATATAATGACTCATTATGGACTCGCGTGTCTAACATTATTGAGGGCAACCATCTCATATTATGTCTATATGGAAGAGTTCAAAATCAATTCCGATTTGTATTTTTAAGTAGATCTTAAAAGTTTTACTCTGAATGCTAACAACTCAAACTAGAAAAGCTCATAAGTTGTTATTATTGCGTTCATTTGAAACGTCTTAGCGAGCTTTGTGAAATGGAGTATCCATTTGCATCATTTAGACATTAAAATCTCTCCGTGGATTAAAAATATAGAATTTCACATCTTCCACGCATCATGCAAATGGGAAGGTTGATTAAAGACACAAGAGGATGCGAGTTAAAGTTGGAGGAGACGGTGTGATGCTAAAGAAAACATGAATTAGGGCATGATGGAATGGTTGGATTAGAAACACAAGCAAATGTTATAGACAATCTAAGAAAATTGGGGGCAAATATAATAGTTTGAAAAGCTTGGTTGAAAGAGTGTTATTTTTTCCATCGTTTAATGCATGCTTTAGAAATACCATACAAGAGAATATATTTATATAAATACAATTGTTGGTTATGAATGTGATTATAAATGGCAATAAACGACACTTTTGAAGTTCAATTTGTATTAAAAATACCGATTGATCAATTACTTGGTCAATCAATCAAACAAAGTAACAGATCAATAGAGTTTAATGATATTGACTATAAATTCTATCGATTAGTAAAGTGACAATTTGACCTTTCAAATTCTGAAAAGGAAACATATTGAAATTTAAACTGGAATAATGGTAAAATGATGGATCATAAAAGCAACAATTCGATCAAAGATTAAACATGTTGAAAGACAAATTGTTTAGTTGGTCGACACTGCGAAGACATTGCTCTCTCAACAAACTGAGCCTGTATAAAAAGTGATCAATCCATATAAAAGGGTGATCGATCAACTATATATTTTGCAGTTTAAATAGACTTGAAAAGTAATTAATTAGACGAAACTAGCGATCAATCAATATGTGGAATGGCTTACCGAATTAAACATGATAGTGACTGATAAAGGTACAAAAGCGATAAATCGGTAAGAGCTGTAGATTTGTAATTTGAAGAAGGTAACATGCAGTCCTTGGTATTAATAAACATGTATATGCGTAACAATATTGAAGCTTTAAAATAAACATCATAACAAGAAAAGCTCAAAAACTATCCCTCATTTAAGACAATTTTGTAGGGTTTTCTGCGATATAATACCTAACGACAAATTACATGCATAAATAAAATATGTGATAACTGTTTTTGCTCTAACTACTACGTTTTGTATTATTTATATTTACAATGTAATATTATCAATTATGATTTATACAAACAAAATAAGCTATCGATAAATTGACTATCATTTCTTGAAGCGATCAAAAGCATCTATGAAATTTATGTTGTTAGATTTGCAAATATTCACCCTTTTGATACCCTTAACTTATACTTTCCCACACAACTCAATAAAGGAATTTTAAAAATAAAATATCTCAAAATTATCACCCTAGAAGACTTCTTCTATGTAATCACATCATTCTTTGGCATGGAATCCTCGGAAAATGTTATAATTTTAAATGACATGATATGAATGGTGAATCTAGTAAGTAAAAATTCTGGATTACATCTTTTGCCACCCCCACAATCGCCTTTCCCTGTTGTTACCATAACCTCCCATATGTTAATTACAATTCCCAAACTCCCACCCCATTAATACCCTTTCCTTCCCGCCTCCCTTTCCCACCCAGAATCAAGCCAGTACAATTACCACAACACCCTCGATCTCCATCAACTATCAGCGATCCCCTCCCATTAGAAAAAGGGTTACACCCGTAAATTCAACACTTTGATCGTCCAACGATCCAATACCCGCAGTCGCGTCCACCTGAACTCAACTCGCCGTGAATACCAGTCACCTCTCTCTCGCGCGCACACACTACAGTATTAGCTCAGTTCCCCTTCACGCGTCTCCTTCATCTCGCCATTTCAAACCTTCGCTCTCTCCCCGCGCAAAAGAGAAAACCCTAGAGATGGCGGCTGCTGACCTCCCCTGCGACGGCGACGGCCTCTGCATGATCTGCAAGCGGACGCCCCCGGAGGCCGAGACCCTCAAGTGCATCCTCTGCGCCACGCCGTGGCATGTGCCATGCCTCACCCACCCGCCGGAGACCATGGCCTCCGCCGCTACGTGGAACTGCCCCGACTGCTCGGCCCCGGAGACGGAGGGATTGCCGGTGCCTCAGGTGGCAACGGGAGTGGAAGCAGGCGGGCTGATCGCGTCAATAAGGGCGATCGAGGCGGACGTGACGCTGAGCGATGCAGAGAAGGCGAGGAGGAGACAGAAGCTGGTGGGTGGAGGCACGAGGGGTGAAGAAGAAGGAGAGCTGGAGGAGGAAGGGATCAAGGGGAGGAAGGCGAAGGGCAGCGTGCTGGATCTGCTGGACGAGAAGTTCAACTGCTCCTTCTGTAAGCAGTTACCCGAGAGGCCTGTTACAGTGAGTGCTGTTTCCTTTTTATTTTGTACTCTATTTCCTTTTTGATGTGGGAAATGCGTTGTTTGGATTGGAGTGAAGGATTTTGTTGGTACCCTATGAAGAGTTTCTATTACGCGCGCTCTGGATATTTTCTGCTTTTCTTGCGGTGATGGTTGAGGGAATTGGTTTTAAATTAACGGCAACGATTAGTCGTATTAAGTGATTCATCAGGTAAGAAGAGTGAAAATTTGTGGATCTCGATCTTTCATTCATCTCGTGGTGTTGCTATTTGGTGATGGTTGATTAGTTTATTGCTGATGTGTTTTTTCGTTGCTGGTTAATGATTATCCAACATGAACTACATTCTTATTGCCATGATTTGATTTAATTTCGGTTTGCAATCTTCCTTTCCCCTTTTTTTCTTCAGTAAAAACATGCATTCTTTCATTAAGACATCGAAGTCATGTTTGCTCATGCAGGAGATTTCTTATTTTGCATCTTTTCAGGGAGTAAGTATTATGATATAGATTTTCTGGAGTTGTTTATTATGATTTTATGTTACTGTTTTCTTCCGAGTAGTTGGTTTATATTTTGTGTGCTTTTCTGGGATGCCGGTAAAAAAATGCTACTTTATGGTTTGATCTTATTGCTGTCATAAGTGGACCCGATGCACCATTTTCATGCGCTCTTACATTATATTTTTGCTTTCGAGCATGCATGTTCTCGATCAGTCAACCGGGGTGTATTATTCATCACACGATGCCATTCACAAGCATGTTTTGGATATGACCATTGTTTAGGAATGCATCCGCATGAATCACACATGCTGCCTTATATGCCTATGCGGCAGGTGGGCCCGACTACATTCTCTATGTAGAGCATTATGCGGTCTACACCACATATTTGGTTCGCATTCTAGATAGAGTTGATATATAAATTATACTTTAATATTTATTTATATTAGTAGTTTTTATAATTTATATTGAGGAGAATAGTGTTTCTCCTCACTAGTCTGGTGGTAGTGCGGTGTGCCTACCACCCAAAAGATCATGGCTCAATTCCCCCCTTGTGGGGGTTGCGTTAGGTAGCCAACAACCCGTGAAAATAGTCGGATCTTTCAACATGGATTTGAGAAAGAATTCATGTAACCGGTCCTACTTATAATGGGAGAAGCATCTACCATTTTTTATATGGAGGAGAATAGTGTTTATGTTTACATGATTTTAGTATCAAAATTTGTATTAAATGTACCAGCTTACCTTTTATTTTTGAATCTTGGAGAATTCTATTTATCCAAAAAAAGGAAGCATTAATAATGAATTGCTATTTATTTTTAATTTAAAAATATAAATGGCATGAATCCACACGTTCCCCACATATTCTCCTGCATACCTTGTACCTATCCGAACGAATCTGCATACCGAATTATCTGAACCTTGGAAATCATGCATGTCTCAATGCTAACTAGAAGCCATGAGAAGGATCATTGCATGTGATTTCCTGATCTGATGTTATCCATAGGCAGTTGAGACTTCGAGTATGATGTTCATGTAATTCTTTTGCTGCCAAACTAGATCCCATTTCAAAAGATGCTGTTCTTGTTCTCCTTCTGATAACATTTACTTTTGTTATAACCTATATGAAATGAACCTTATTATAAAAACATTCAGAAAAAGTGCATGCTGGGCATAATAATCTCCATTTGACCCTGGGGGCTGACTGCCACCTGCAACTTGCACATCCTGATAAAGTTTCTCATCAATTCAAAAATGTGCGCGGGCTCCTATCCAAAAACTTTTGGAGCCTATCATATTCTAAAAAAGACAGACCATATACTTGTCGAATTCGCAAAGTCTGCAATATCTGAAGCACCGGAAACAACAGGGGTGCTAACTGGGTGGGCCAGGTGACTGAACCTACATGGAAGATCATTTCTTTCAATGATTAGCCATCTCACTAGATGTTAATGAATCTCCAACAGTGTTACAAATCACATCCAATAATGGTTGTCTTTCATACTATATCTGGTGCTCTCAGTTTGACTTGGCTTCCCGCATAAAGCACACTTCTCATCGCTACATCCTGGACATGATTATCTGTGCTTGTGCTCATGAACCATGAATAGATATGGCTTGTTACCCTTACTTATTGGAGACTGCCCTATATGGTGTTTAAGAATTTGTTGGAGTAAGTAGGTTAACAAACCTACAGATCCAGTTGTAAGCTCCTCATAGCGAATGATTTTAGGGAAATCAAGCATCTAGGAGATTCTCTACCTTCGTGCACTGTATAAAGTAAACCTCATTCACTTACAGATATATGTGCATGCTCATGCTGTGACATATGTGTGCATGGTACTTAAGCCACGACATAAAGTTCTCCATAATATTCATCTTAAAGACGGTTAATTATTTTGAACTTTTAACGACCCGAAGTGGAGCGAGAGGCAACCGATATGGTGGTTGAGTAACATGCCTTTCACCAAGCGAATGTGGTTCAATTTGCACCTGCCTCAAATCAGAACAGATGTCTCTTTGTACATTTAACTTTATCATAAAGTTCTTAAATTGTAGCAATATCATATAATGTGGCACAGTATTCTTATATAAATGGAAATGAAGATGATAAAAGGGTTCGGTGACTTGTATTTAAAATGCATCGAATTGAATAAGGATATGCAGAATGATTATTAATGACCTTTTTTAGTAGTTCACAGACAAAATTTTGATGTCAATACGATGTTGTCAAGTACCACAAAGGGCATATAGGATAGGAGCATTATTACCATATTATTACCATATTGACAAAATTTGGGAATCTTGTTTAATGTATCAAAATAAATAAATTTCAAGGATAGAAAGTTTCTAATAGTTTCTATCTATATCGGTAATGCATAGTCATTTTTTTTAATATTCAGGGGTGAATATAACCTTTAGATGTAAAAGCTCATATACTTGATTAGAGAAAAACGGTGTTATTTGTATGGTTTGTTGAAATGATAACTGATTTTTTTTAGCATTATAAAAGTCTTAGATAACATCCGTCTCTATTTTTACTTGAAGCATGCGTGTAATAGTCAAGTGGGACTGTTGGACACATCTAAATCATTTGGGATTGAGGACCAATATAGGGTAGCCAGGACTAGCGCAGGAATAAATCCTAGCTGCCCCTTAATTATACCGAAAATTAATAATCAACTGGTAATTAAATTTTCAACTTTGCTAGCATCCAACCTTGACCTCAAGAGACAATTTCTTGCCAACCATAATTTGATTATTTCTTCCATTCATCTATTAAAGGTGCGTGTCATAAAATCATAAAATGCAAAGAGGTTCTTCAGTAATAAATAACATGAAGTGATCAATAATCTAAGACCGATCTTGAGCTTTTTAACTGCACATTGTGAGGCTCGCTTTCGATTGTTGACCCCTTCCCTTTACAACTATATCACTTAACTCAAAAGTCATATATAATAATTTAAGATTAAATTCAAGAGCACCAAGACTTTGAACATTATTACCAATGAACAATTTGCTAATCTAATTAAAGGATTAACACGTATATAATTACTGTAAAAATATCTTTATTACCTTTATTATTTTTATTTTGATTCAAAAAATTATTTTTCTTACCTTAAGTATCCAATTGTACGCTAATATACACTAATATACCTTTCATTAGAGAAAATGAAAGACATTTTATTACGTGATACCTACCTCTTCTTATATAAAAGACGAGGGTGGCCACGTTATACAAGATGTAAAAACATGAAATAGATTAAGAAAGGGTACATAAATGGCAAAGTACATTCTGAACTAAATGTTGTCTCAACAACTCCCTTAAGTTATGGTGCCAGAACCCAAGGAGTAGTCTGGTGGTAGTGCAGTGTGCCTACACCTTAAAGGACCCGACTTCGAATCCCATGGGGTATGCTTCAGACCCCTGAAATCACCAGGCCTACTTTTTTTAAATAAGTTCTGGTGCATGTCTTTACGATGTCACACCCTCTTTCCTTTAAAAACAACCCCTTAAGCCGAAGCATGATTATAAGCATGGTTTTAAAAAAACATGTCTCGAGTTGTCGAGGCGTATGCCTCGAGGCAGTTTTCCAAGAAAACTGCCTCGAGGCGCCCACCTCAAGTAACCCATGTAAGGCGTGCGTCTCGAGGTGCTGAGGCGGTGATCGAGGTGTCGAGGCGCTGAGGCGGTTTTGACGCCCTGCCTCGGGCTGCAAAGATTTGGTACCCTATATTTTATTTTTTATATTGAATTTTATAATATCTTAAGTATACTATTAATTGTTAACAATTTAATTTGTTATATAGTCATATATATTCATTCTATATTTAAATTTATGCATTATCATATAAAAAATTCGTTTTGAGACGGGGATGCTGCCCCCTGCAACCCTCGCAAGGGGGAGCATGCCTGCTCCCCCTAGCCCCTCAAGCCCGCTGATCGGGCAACGAGACCTTCATGCTGGTAGGGTTGGTGCGACATGGGGCATACAATGATTCTTCAATTTGAGTTTAGTAAATCAGATGGTTATAATTCAAGACATATTAATATAATGTTAGTCATATAACACACAAAACAACATAGACATATTATATATTGTGTATGTTAATAGTATATGTTAGTTACATAAGTTTGCTTCACCCATGCACATAAAGGGAAGTGTAATAATTTGACAAGAACTTTACCCACCAACATTAATGGAGGTCATAATAAGCTTTGCATTTTATATGGATGATAATATAAGCTTATTTGATATGGATGATAACATGATTTAGGATTCAAAGTGAATCACGCAAAGAATATTATATATTCTCATGCTCATAGCATATATGGTGAATATGTTGGGAATATCTAAATTCGTGATTTTATAAATAAATAAATAAATATAATTATGCTTAGTTATATTTTATGCATATTTTCTTATATAAATCGAGGCTTACGCCTTGACCGCTTCGAGGCTTATGCCTCGCCTCATCAAGAGAAAACCGCCTCGATCCGCCTCACGTTTTTTAAAACCGTGCTTATAAGCATGCTCAGTTCGGAAACATATCTATGAAATAAGATCCTTGCAAGCATAGATGTGATACCGTGAAATATTCGTGATCTCTGTTGAATATCTCGAGTATTGATACTAGCGATAATATGTCATCTTGTATATTTGATATTGTCAAATATGAACTATTCCATGTAAAACATCCATGATTTTGATTGATATGATCGAGATCAATGCTCTCTCGATGATATCACATTTATTGCTTGTTTCTGACACTTGTTGCGTGGATGGGGTGGGACTGAGATCCTCATTTCCCAAACAGGGGCTTCATATTGTTTCTAATGTGGAGACGTTATTAACTACTACTTAGTAAGTCACTGGTTTAGTAATATGGATCCAACACGAGCTTCCGTCGGTATTGATTGTCTTTAAGATAAGTAGAAATTTAAGTTTCTAATTTATTTTAACGCATCTTCTTTTCCTTTCAAAATTGTGATTTATCATGAATGATGTAATGTATGATTCATCTATTATAGTACTTGTTTGTTTGCTTTCCGATATCATCCATGATATTTGTTCATAATGTACTATTGATGTGCGGAATACATCTCCTTCGTGCTATACAATTGTTTCTGCATGTTAACCACGATCATCTTAATTTGTAAGAAAACCACTTTTTTTTGGAATCATTGCGGGATTTACATTGATATTTGTCAATATATCTTGATATATACCCAGAATACCCCTTTCCAAACCTATTGTCACGTTATCGATATTGATATTTTAAACCTTGCTTGCAAGAGGTTTGGTGAAGGTATCCGCTAGTTGATTGGTGGATGACACATGTCGAGTTTGAAGTGCCCTCGTTGGCTCAACTTATCAGTTTAGTGACAATCGATTCCCACGTGTTATTTTCCCATACAAATAAAGAATACATGCATGTTTAGGTCTTCAATGAAAGACCTGTTTATCTGCAACAAAATGGCTGCTTGGTTACAACATTGCATCTTCATCGGTATTGCTGCTTTGGTGCACAAATTTCAGAGAACTGAAATCACCTACACCATTTCGGTTGTAGTTCTGGCCAGATTTTATATTCTGGCTCTCAATTGGGTTGAGTAACAATGCTCTGCTTTTTGATATACCTTGTAACAAAATTGCCTCCTGTAAAATTGTATAATCATGTAGTCGATTTGCTATCATGTTTATTCTTTATAATCCACATCAAATTATCCGGCTATTCGTGAGTTAGATCTCTTCATCAAGGAGTTCTTTTTCCTAGTGCGCCTTTGATATATCTCAAAATATTTGATTAAAAAAATCTCAAAATATCTATCACATCATTAAGATATACCCTTATGGGTAACTTATAAACTGGTTGATTTGGCTCACTGCAAAAAGAAATATTTTGTCTTATATATAGAACAACTTATCCATCATTGTCCTGTGTTATCCAGCATGGATTTCTTTTGAAGCATCCTCATATAACTTGGCATAGAGGTAGAATTTCCTCAGTTCAGGGTGTTGACCTGATTAGGGATTTTGAGGTCTAGAAGGTATGTGCAACAATATCCAAACCTGTCGAAAACATTGGAATTATCTTTGGACCTGAACAAATTTGAAAGTGAATTATAGAATGATTGAGCAAGGCTTCTTAACAGTTGTTTGGGTGAACACTACCCCATTATTTGACATGATTGATATGCTGGCCAATTAAATGCGAAAGAATAATAAAAACTAGAGTAAATTACAAAAAAGTCCCTGAACTATACCCCTAATTTCAATGTCATACCTGAACTTTAAAAGGTTACACTGTGGTACCAGAACTTTAAGATTTGTCTCAATGTGGTCCTTCACTACCGAAATTTAAGGTCGGAAAGTTCAATAGTCAAGGACCACATCGAAACATATCCGAAATTTCGGGTACCGCATTGTTATCTTTTAAAGTGAATGTATGACATTGAAATCAGGTGTATAGTTCAGCGGCTTTTTTTGTAATTTACTATAAAAACTTTAATGTTTTCAGCTCTCGAATATTAGACAGTCACTGTGATTTTGCCCTTGAATGGTAATTATTGGCTCGAGGTGTTAGGATGTGAAACATGGATTTGTAAATTGATAGAAGCCGTTCTATCCTGTGAATTATGTTTCGTTTCTATTTCACATTGACAACTGGTTTTAAAAGTTTGGTACATACATATCCCCTCAAATATGATAGTGAATACCGCTGCCATAATTTTTACAGTAGCAAATGCCAGTTGCCTTACTCTATTGTTATTATCTGCATTATTATCCTTACGAGGTTATTTTCATTCTTTTATCATGCAGACTCCCTGTGGCCACAACTTCTGTCTAAAATGTTTCCAAAAGTGGGTTGGGCAGGGAAATAATTCCTGTGTAAATTGTCGCGAGACTATTCCTCTAAAAATGGCATCCCAGCCAAGGATTAACTCAGCTCTTGTTATGGCAATTCGAATGGCAAAGTCTGCCAAGTTTGCAACGTCTGGTAAGATGCAAGTCTATCATTTCATGCGCAATGATGACAGACCAGAGAAAGCATTCACAACAGAACGTGCTAAGAAGGCTGGGAAAGCTAATGCTTGCAGTGGGCAGATCTTTGTAACTATTCCTCCTGATCATTTTGGCCCCATATCTGCAGAATATGATCCAAAAAGGAACCAAGGTGTTTTGGTAGGTGAGACATGGGAAGATCGGATGGATTGCAGGCAATGGGGTGCTCATTTCCCTCATGTTGCTGGAATTGCTGGGCAGTCTGATTATGGTGCACAGTCAGTTGCTCTTTCAGGAGGATATGTTGATGACGAAGACCATGGGGAGTGGTTCCTCTACACAGGGAGGTCTGTATTGACACAATTTCTATATTACGGGTGGTATTTTCTAGATTTCATATTTGTTCTCTAACATTTTTAAATCAATTGTTTGCCGACCTAAGAGGCCTCCAGTTTCCATCGTAGACAGTTAGAGTTTCTTAATACTTCCATTTTCCATTTTTGATAGACTTTCATCTTAAGTTCGTCCTTCTGCAAAATGGAAGCAATGGCATTTATCTTGTTTTCTCCTAAACTGTGTGTGTTCCCTATCTTCTTTTAGGTATATTTTTGTACATGCAACATGTAAAATAATGTAGTTACATTGAAACCCTTTTCATAATTTACACTCTTACCCTTAGACTTCACTACTTTTATGACCCATGCAGGTTAGCTTTTTTAAATGTGTCATTAAATACAGCATGATCTGTTAATACTACACTGCTTTACAGTTTACCCTTGAGTTTTATCAAATTTATGAATTTATGACATTCCTTCCTCTTCTAAAAATTTCCACCACCATACTAGAATGGGCAAATTTTGTTGAAGTACTTGTTTGCACTGAATTTAGTTTTGAAAGGCTACACAGTTATATTTTCTTGTGCATGCGATCAAGTATAGCTAATTTTGGATAGACTATAGTTGAGCACTTTTTTTGGACATTGCACTGGTGTAAATATCGAAATTACTTGAGATATCTCTACGGAGAAGGCATATTGTAGGCTAAGTAGATTGGTTCTCACCGTTACTCATGTTTCATGGATTGATACTTTGTACGTTATGATTGCCTTTTATTGGGGTGGGGGGGTGGGGTAGTAAATCTATTGAGAGAAGCGTTATGACACTTATCTAGGGTTTAACACTTTTACGTTGGTGAGCCTAGATATGTTGAAGATACATGATGTTAGAAACATGGAAAATCGCCCATTGTGCACAAGTGTCTGGAGATGATTTCAACACCCAGTGTATTGAGAGGCATGTTTAATGAGTTGGTCGCATTGTTTTTAGCATAATATTGTGGGGTTTGAATAACCCTTTTCATTGATTTCAGTGTACATGAAAGTGTAGAGGTGAGAGTGGATAAAAGCCTTGCAGTAAGAAAAAGCTAATTATGACCAATATGGCCTTGAAGAAATGCAAAAGTAAAAGTAGGTTGTGACCAACACGACATCGAGGAAATACAAAACCAAAACATTGAAGATCTTTGTTGAGTGGTTTAAATGGGTAAATGGACCTTGGGATGAGGGACCATTTACCCGTTGTTTATATATTGTACTCATCCCCCCTCATTGAAACATATAGTGAAGAGAGATCCCTAATCTCAAGCAAAGAGAGATTAGGGTTTGTTTGTGCCCCCGTGGTTTTTCCCTCATCGTAGGGTTTTCCACGTAAATCTTGTTGTCAATCTCCTTGCTCTTTGATCCTTGTCTTCAACATGGTATCAGAGCCAAGTTAGGGCTTGATTTGTCTTCCCATCAAGCTCTTCCGTGCAACCTGCTGAGCGTGTTCCTATGCGCGGCCTCCCTTGCCTGCGCGACTTCTGCCCCCCGGCTTGGGCGACACCTTGCCTGCACCTGGCTCCCTCCTGCACGCCTCCCCAGGCACCCGTCTGCTCCCTGCGGGCGACCCCTGGACCAGGCGCCCCTCTGCTCCTCTGATCCCCTCGCGCGGAGTCCTGCTTGTGCGGAGATCCCCTCTTTTGTGCGCCATCTGCACGTGCCTTACTCCAGCACAGCTTACCTTGATAACCTCCACCAGAACCACCCTGTTGAATGCGCTATCCGTCCTCCTTGCAAGGAAACGATACAGCTTGACAAGGAGCTTGAGGTAGACATCGTTCGATTTGGGTGTTGTGCGCTTGGTCTTCAGATTGCAGCTGGTCCAAGTAATGTGTAATGTGGTTCTGTCGTATTGAGAATCTCAAGCAAAGATTGCATATGGTTTTGTCGTGTTGAGAATCTCAAGCAAAGATTGCAGTTATTGCTTAAACTTTGAACCTGTAGATGAAAATTTTGAAGATTTAACAGAATACCCAGGAAGAGGTGGAAAGAGGCTTGAAAAAAAGGCATGGAGAGGCTGACATCAGGGACTGATGCTCAGGAAAGACAAAATCCTTGTTCTTATTCCAAGAATAACTCTGTCTGATATGTAACATCACCAGCATAGTGACAAATTGTGAAGTCAGTCCTTACAAGCCTCGGTTTGCTAAAATGTTTGTGATTCTTGAAAGTTTGATACAGCACATCCTCCCTGCTTGGCACGTTTGTGTGCCTCCTGTGCGCTTCCGCTCCTTTGGATCGTGATTAAGAGTACGTTGTGGAGAAACTTCTTGAAAAGAGGTCTGTATTGCGACTATCCGTTGCATTTGTGCTTAGTTTGAATGGGTGCTATTAGCGAATTGAATTGTTTGATGATGAGATCAACAGTCGATAATCATGTCTTCAGAGATTCTTCCGAAAGCAACTTTGCTCTTAACACAAGGCGGAATGATAGGAATAACCCAGATATTATTGAGTGGATCATTGATAGTGGGGCTTCTGACCATATGACGGGTGATCCGCGAATGTTTCATGATTACAAAATATCCTCAGGAAGAGAGAAAGTTACTGTTGCAGATGGATCTCCCGCTACTGTCACTGGGAAAGGGACCATATCTGTTGTTGATCGGTTCCTCCTTCATGATGCTCTTCATGTACCCGACTTTCCTATAAATCTTCTGTCTGTTAGCAAGATCACAAAAGAATTGAACTGCAAATTAATTTTTGATCATAAGTCATGTATTCTAGAAGACTTGGAGACAGGAAAGAGGATTGGAATTGGTCGAGTTGAAAGTGGATTATATCGTCTTCCAGCTCGAGTGGGTCAAGCTTTTACTTCCACAATGAAGGTTCGAGTTGAGAAGGATTGTTTGATGAAAGTGAAAAGATGGCATGAGCGTCTTGGTCGTATCAGTTTTTCTTCTTTGCGAGAGTTGATGCCCGATATTTTTTCAAGGTTATCTGAAGGTGATTTGCAATGTGATGTATGCCAATTTGCAAAACAAACTCGCAGCACTTATCCCATTTCTACGAGTAAATCTACTCATATATTTGAGCTTGTTCATTCTGATGTGTGGGGACCTTCAAATATAAGGAGTGTTGGTGGTCATCTCTACCATGTCACCTTTGTTGATGATTTTTCACGGAGTACCTTTGTATACCTCTTGAAGAATAGGAGTAAAGTCCATAAAGCAATCAAAAGTTTCATTAATATGGTTGACACTCAATACGGAGCCAGAATTAAGAAGTTAAGGACGGATAATGCCAGGGAATACTTAGAAGGATCTCTGTCTACTTTTCTTGATGAGAGGGGTATCATTCATGAAACTGCGTGCAGTTATACACCACAACAGAATGGAATAGCTGAAAGAAAAAATCGTCACTTGTTGAATGTTACCAGAGCACTCTTACTTCAACGTAATGTGCCCAAGATGTTTTGGGGAGAGGTTGTCTTAACTGAGGCCTATGTGATAAACAGGACACCTTCTGGTGTGATAGCGAAGAGAACTCCCTACTCTATTATTCATCCCGATAACTCCCCATTCAGTTTGGACCCTCGGGTCTTTGGATGTGTCTGCTTTCTCCATAACTCTGGACCTGGTGTGCGAAAGTTAGATCTACGAGCTACGAAATGCATCTTCCTTGGTTATTCTGGAACACAGAAAGGATACAAATGTTACGATCCAGTGGCCCGTCGCCTTCATGTGAGTAAGGATGTCACTTTCTTTGAAGATGAATCCTACTTTCATAAGATTTTTTCTCAGGGGGAGTATGTTAATATAGATTTTGAGAAAAATGAGAAGGGAATTTACTTCCTTGACGATATACAAGAGAATATCCACGTAATGGATGACAGTGAGCACGATAGAAAAGAAGATAACGAGGATAGAGATCGATTTGGTCAAACTTATAACAGACGAAAGGATATGGATAATGCGGCAGAGACTGAAGAAGAAATGATACAAAGCCTTGATTTCCCCGTGGTGGAGGCTGAAGAAGAAATCATACAAAGTCATGATCTCAATCTCTCCTCAAATTTAGGACATGAAGACTCTGTAAGTAGTCCTCTCACTCCTGATATTCCCGTTGACAATTCTGACCCTTCAATGGATGATTGCCCTATTGCTGTAAGAAAAGCTGTTAGAAATGTTCGAGCTTCTACTTGTTATCCAGTGGAAGACTTTGTCGCATACACCAAGATTAGTCCAAGCTACAGATGCTTTATTACCTCTCTAGATGCTCATCATATTCCTAAAAATATTAGTGATGCCCAAAATGATCAGAAATGGGTCAAGGCAATGAAAGAAGAAATGGAAGCCTTGGTAAAGAATGATACTTGGGATATTGTTGACATTCCTAAGGGTGCTCACCTTGTTGGGTCTAAATGGATATATACAATTAAATACAATTCTGATGGGAATGTTGATCGATTTAAGGCTCGTCTTGTGGCGAAAGGATATAGTCAGAAATATGGGATTGACTTCCTTGAGACCTTTGCTCCTGTTCCTAAGATGAATACAGTTAGGGTTGTTATTTGCCTAGCAGCTCATTTTTCATGGAAAATGCACCAACTAGATGTGAAAAATGCTTTCTTGAATGGTGATCTCAAAGAATAAGTATATATGAAAATGCCGCCTGGGTTTGAGAATGATGGTAAGTGTTGCAAACTAAAGAGATCGTTGTATGGACTGAAACAGTCTCCAAGAGCATGGTTCGAACGTCTACGTGTGGTCATGATTAGGAATGTATATTCCCAAGTGAATGGAGACCACACTCTGTTTGTAAGAAGGAACGGTGACAAAAGATGTATTCTTTTAGTGTATGTGGATGACATGATTCTTACAGGTGATGACGAGATGGAACTTCTTAAGATAAAGAAAACACTTGGAACTGAATTTCAATTGAAAGACTTGGGGAAGCTAAAGTACTTCCTAGGCATTGAGATGGTTAGATCTCCAGGAGGTATGTGTCTTAGTCAAAGAAAATACGCTCTTGATTTGCTAAAGGAATGTGGTATGTTGGGATGTAGACCTACTACTATCCCTATTGAGGCAAATCATAAACTTGCTAAAGAAGATGGTGAGCTCCTTAATGATGTAGAAAAAGGAAGATATCAAAGATTGGTGGGAAAGTTGATTTATCTTACCCTCACAAGACCAGATATTACCTACGCGGTAAACGTGGTAAGTCAGTTCATGCATGCTCCAACCACCTCTCATGCTAATGCGGTGAATAAAATTCTAAGCTACATAAAAGGATCACCAGGAAAAGGGCTTATGTTCAAGAAAAATCCTGAAGTTACAATTGATGGATATACTGATGCTGATTGGGCTAGCTCTGTAGATGACAAGCGATCTACTTCAGGTTATGCAATATATTTGTGTGGAAATTTGGTTATTTGGAGAAGTAAAAAGCAGATTGTGGTTTCAAGATCGAGTGCTGAAGCTGAGTATCGTGCTCTAGCAAATGGTGTCACTGAAATCCTATGGCTAAAAATTTCGTTAAATGACTTGGGCATCAAAGTGAGTATGCCGATGAAGATGTTTTGTAACAGCAAAGCTGCAATAAACTTGGTCAACAATCCTGTAATGCATGATAGAACAAAGCATGTGGAGATAGACAGACATTTCATCCGTGAGAAGATTGATACTAGACTGTTGTGTCTTCCTTACTTGAAGTCTACTGATCAGGTTGCTGATCTTTTCACAAAAGGGCTGCCTACTGCACAATTCGAGATGAATGTAGGCAAGTTGGGTATGGCGAACATGTATGCCCAACTTGAGGGGGAGTGTTGAGTGGTTTAAATGGGTAAATGGACCTTGGGATGAGGGACCATTTACCCGTCGTTTATATATTGTACTCATCCCCCCTCATTGAAATATATAGTGAAGAGAGATCCCTAATCTCAAGCAAAGAGATATTAGGGTTTGTTTGTGCCCCCGTGTTTTTTCCCTCATCGTAGGGTTTTCCACGTAAATCTTGTTGTTAATCTCCTTGCTCTTTGATCCTTGTCTTCAACAATCTTTAAGTCATATAAAGAAAATAATTCTTCCAACGGGAATTGGCTGCTCTAGCCTTCATGCCACCTCTTTTCTTCAATACACATTAGAACTTAAGATCATGTTTTCTCATAAACGAAGCCCATGCGACATCTCTCCTTCAATCTTTTTTTAAAGTCCTTCGTCCCTTTTGAAGTCCAACATCTACCTTTGTTTCCTCATTTTTTCCCCTAACGATCACCACTACTTTTGATCTTGAAATGAGATCGTATTAGAACTTGGAAGAAATCGGAGGATGAGAGGAAGCATATCCATCATCTGCCTCCCATGAGGCATTGACCCCAGTCTTCTCAGCAGGCTCTTCCTCAGTAAGTATATGCTTCTTACCGGTTGACTTCATCATACTCATGAACTGCATTGCCCACAATTCGTAATTTGACCCGTCCATCTTCACAATAGACACAGGACCTCTGAAGGCGCCTGTATATGGGATATCTACCTTGCTTTCTGACATGATGATAATATAAGATTAGGGTTGTAGACTGAAGATATGATTGTCTACACTGACATTCACGGGTTCAGTTGCATGTGTAGACTCAAGCAACCAAACCCATTAACGTGGAGACGCGGGCGGAAGTCTCTTCTATAACGAAGGTACCCTAGGATTGGCTGAACCCTAGGATGTGGGACTGTGCGCAAGACCTAAGAGGGCGGCGTGTAACGACGCACAGAGGGCTGATGTGCGCTGGAGGAGCACGCAGAGGGATGCCGCAAATGCATTGGAGAAGCGCACGGCGCGGAGGAGCGCGCGGAACTGGACGTCGCAAGCATGTGAGACCGGGGTCGCAGGACCGGGAGCCAAGGGCTTGGGCGGCGTGAGTGCGAGGCCGAGGGCCTGGGAGGCGGCGCGCAGAGGTCTTGAAGGTGGGGGCTAGGGTTAGGGTTTGGTTAGAGAACTCCGGTCTAGAACCGTTGCTCTGATACCATGTTGGGAAAAATAAGAAACATGTTTATTCCATACGCCCTAGGTTCTCTTATATAGGAGAGTAGCCTATGGGTAAATTACATCAAGAGTCCAGAAGAATATAGAAAAATACGAAACAATACAACTAACATAACATATATTTCTACAAATGGGAGTCAAGGTCATCAAATTTCTGATAAGCAAAAATGATTGTAGGTTCAACTTGCTCGACAACACGTGTAGATGCAAGTAACCATTCTTTTGATAGCAATTATCCTTCGAGTAACCCATACGATGACAATAAGTGCACTGCTGGCGTAAATGCCCATTGCCTCTGCCACATGCATTACGTCCTCTGAACTGAGTTGAACCTCTTCTGTCGCTAGATGCTGTCGTCACAGAGGAGGTTTGACCAGTGACTGCAGAAGGTACCATGATCCTGCTTAGTTTGCCGTAGTCTTCCTCCATGGGAGGTATAGAAGCACACGTGAGAAGCTGGATGCATGCATCATCGTACTGTGAGTGAAGTGGCGTCAGAAAAATTTCAACCATAATGCTGTTCTATATGCCTTTTGATGCTTTGCGGAAGCTTTCAGAGGCATGAAGCTGTGAGTGTGAAGCTTCTCAAACATGCTCCGGAGTTGTGAGTAGAAAGCATGAAGCGGGCAACCATCTTGCTTGGTTGTAAAAATGTCTTACTGAAGCTGTGGGATTTTCATATCATTTCTTTCCTGAGAGTATGAGACTGTGAGGATGTCTCACATTGCCAGTGTTGCAATAGTCGGCCGATTAAGTTGACTATTCGGTCCGACTTTGAGGTGGGAGGGTCCGCGATTGAATAACCTTTAGTCGGTCAATAGTCGGCCTAACTGAATAGTCGGTCTGATTATTTGGTTGACTGGTAGTTAACTGTTGGATTTTTTAAAATTCCTAAGAGTTACTATTTGTCATGATATTACCAAAATTGTTAAAGCTCTATATATGTATGTTGTAAACGGATACTTTTATCTTGGATTATTGTGATTGATGATAATACATGTATTTATATATAGTAATATATGTTATAAAAATCATTTTTAAATAAAAATAATTAATAAAGTACAAAACCAAATAATTCCAAATAGTCACCCGAATATCGATGTTCTATTTAATGGCCCCTCGGTTGAGTACCAAATATTGACTTCTGCAACACTGCACATTGCCTTGGTAGTGGGTTGATGAAGAATGTCATTGATTATCTTTGTGGTAAGAGTATCAAACAATCATACATGTGCATACTTGTTATCTTGCTTCCACGAAGCATTCGCCTTAGTCTTATCAACGGTTCTGGTTGCGTCAGAATGTGCTTCTTGTTGTTGCATTCCATAATGCTCATGAAGTGCATATACCTTAACTAATAGTTGGTCACACCTATCTTGACAATGGGTAATAGGCCTTTGAAGGCATCGAAGGAGGATAAACCAATCTTGTTCTCTGATATGATGATGAGAGGAGAAAGGATGTGACTGAGGCTGTAGACCGATCTGAAGATATCTACACAATCATACATGGAAGTGGTTGTGCGTGCAGACTCAAGGCACACCAGTTTCCATCAACTTTAGAGGCGCTCTAGGACGGATGGGGTGATTTTATAGGTTCAAAATCACCCCCCAAAACATCAAAATTAGATTGTACGAGTGCCCTAAATCGCGATCGATGGCAATCACGGAAGCGTGGTGCCGATCGGAAAGGAGGTCTCAAGAAGTGTGACAGGGGCCCTGCTGACAGCTTAAAGGACTGCTTGCAGTTGCATGCGATTGCAAAAGGGGCCAAGGGGCCTTGCTGGCAGTGTCGTAAGATGCGGTTGTGATTGTTGGCAAAGTTGCAGAGGTGGCTGGAAGCCTGGAGCAACATGTGATGACGATGGTGGTGAAGATAGCCGATGACCAGAGAGAGTAGAGGAAGCTGATGCTAGGGTTCGGGGGTATCGAGCTTCGATATAGGACCATCACTTTGATAACATACAACAACAACAAAGCCTTTTCCCACAATCAAGTAGGGTCGGCTACATGGATTCTATGCCTCCATTCACATTTATCTTGGGTCAATCATCCTGATAACATGTGGAAATAAAATAAGGACTGAATTTTTTTATGACAATATGGTTTCTTACATAGAGAGAGAACCCTAAAGGGAAAATTACATAAGAGAGACAACAAATTTGAAAAATACAAAATAGCTCAACAAAAAATCAATGGAAACTAATCTTCTTTCTGATTTCTCAGAGCAGTGTTTGTCGAAATATATTAGTTTGTTGAGCTTTGTCTCAGGTTTTCTGGGTCCATCTGCATGCAGAAATCATTGGGTTTGGCATGATATTTTTTTCTCAGTTAGGAAGGTGTATGCAGCAATTACAACCTCATGTGACACCCCAACAAGTAACAAAGTATGTGATTGCAAGTTTATTTGGACCATGCACATACCCTTGACAATAAAATCAACTTGTGGATTCAGCGACGGGAGCGAACTTTGAGTGAGGTACCATCATGTGCTTCTTTCGACCATTGTGAAGATGATTCTGGCCCAGTTTGTGCCTCGGCTTTAGAGGTCCTCACCCACCTTTCTTATGCTTGCAAACATATGCGGCAAGTATGGGATGCGATGGCTATTACTTGGTTAGATCCTTCTTCGCGCTTAACCTTTTGAAATAATCTTATTTGTAACCAGTTTAGATATGCCACGGAAGTTGGGAGACTATTTGCATCTCTTTGGGCAATCCGACTTTTGTGCAGTGGTGTGCTATTCATGGATGAGTGGTACTGTGGTACTATATGGAATACGTGACTCACCTTGCCATATCTCTTCTTGAGACTTGGCTTTTGTAAGTTTGCCACTTTAGTATATTTTGAGGTGGGCACCAATCGAGGGTGACAGACAGGGTGTTCCCTCTTTTTTGATTCAAACAAAATTGAATTTTGGAATGAATTTAGATAAATGCTGTAATTGACCATGCATGAACACATGATAGTTTTCCTCTTCCTAATTTTTTTTCAGTATTAGGTTAGTGCATTGCAAAATACATGGGATATAAAGCTTCCGTCGGAAGACATTGGTTCACATGCTGTCTTGAAGTCACCGTCATCCGTTCGTCCTCACCTATACAATATTTTCGTGATTGAACTCTTTTATGTTTTTTTGAGAGCCTGGGTTAGTATTTATAAATCTTTGCTTGCTCGGGCGCCTATGTAAACTTGATAAATACAATGATGATTTGTTTTCTCGTATACTCTTCCATCCACCATATATGATGGTCACCTCATAATCGAACCATCTCTTCTTTGCGTCAACAATGTATTCTCAAATCTCCTTTTCCATGCAAAGATATTTGATCATTATCTTGTAGGGAATTGACGTTCTCACACTTTCTCATAGCCAACAATCTTGTCAAATGTGTATTACAAGAGATATTGTTAGAATGTTTTCTTTTCCTAAAAACAACTTCGTAAGAACCCCCTATGACTTGCTCCCTGACTTTCCCTCTCTTACGATGTATGGTTTATTTGCTTTTGCCATTTTGCTTCTTCTCTGGTGATGCTTCAACTGCACCATTTCCGTTGTCATTGCCACTTCTACCTTCAATATTAAATCCCGCATTTCAACTAAAAGGTCAAGGAGTAATTTGACCAATTGATTGCTATACAAGTCACAATACACCTATTGATCTGCTTTGATTCTTCCTATACATTTTTGTATTAATTATTTCTAATCTAACGAAAACTGGGACTTTCCTTGCACTTTGTAAAGGGTTTATACCTTGTAAAAATTCCTAAATCACAGTCATTTAGAAGCTATTCCATTGCGCCAGGGATATTATCAAGTTAAGCTATATTTTTATGTAGGAATTTTACATACCCTTATACAATTTCATAATTATAGCTAAGCCATAACATATTTCATATTTTCAGCCCGACCCTCGTAAATATACGCTCCTTGCATATATTCATTTATCATTAGGGGTATCCACAAACCTAATTATCCTTGGTTTAGTCATACAATATCATGATACTAACATAACAACAATCCAAATTATCCAATTTCTCTTTCTCCTCCTATCTCTCTCCCTCACTGTCTCTATTTTTCTTGTAAACCAAGATGGAGGTGGAGAAGGGTCATCGACTTTTGACTCAGATTGGGCAACCTCGTAGAATGCATTGAGGTCTGAGTCAGCGAACAGCCTATGCACTTGCGCCTTCTCTTGGAGGTGTTGACAAGTGAACGTTCTCGTGGTGCTGGCATCGTGCCTGTGGCAATCGATGCATGCAGAGGAAATAAGGGGGAAGGGTGGTGCAAGGGGGAAGTTGAGATAGGAGCAGGGTAAGGTGGTGAGAGGAGGAAGTGGTGGTAGCGGGAGGAGCGAGGAGGAAGTGGAGGCGGCATGTGGAGGGTGGTGGTGTAGCGAGAGGATGGTAGCATGCTGGGTTGGGGTGGGGGGGAGGGGGGCACACAGCACACCACCACCTGGGATGATAAGCTCAATGTAGACCACTGGAACAGAAAAGCTTGATGTGCTGAGAGGTCTACTTACTAGGAAGGTTGTGATACCAAAACTGTAAGGGAGGAGCTCAATGCACGTTTTGAGCATGAAAGAAACACAATTCGTGTCGATGTTGTTGGCTTGGCAAAGTTACTAGTTTGTGCTATGGAGGAGGCTATCTGAATAGGAGGTAAGCAAGCCATTTCCGCTGAGTGTCTCCAAGTGTAACTCGATGTCGGAGAGGCGGCGGCGGCAATAGAGTAGGATGTATTGCGGGTGAATGCGGAGTCAACGTGGATGTAATTGGCAGTGCATCACACGATGTCGTGACCGTTATACTCCATGGAGACGATGTCACCATGGGCTGATGATGGCATGGATGAGGGGGACAAAAGCGTCATCTTTTGCTAATGTGATGTGTTGAAGGGATAAAATGGTAAAAAATTAATGAATCCCACTAATTTTAATGGAGAAGAGTTGACGATATTAACTTAGCTGCACGTCACCGTCAATGGGTCTGGGCATATTACAAATTATCATGGGGTTGGAATATAAATATGAAAGTATACCTGGGTATTTGTGTAAAATTCCTTTTGTTTATCATGTTTCGTCTGCTAATGTGAGGGGGACAAAAGCCTCATCCTTTGCTAGTGTGATGTGTTAAAGGGATAAAATGGTCAAAAATTAATGAATCCCACTAATTTTAATGGAGAAGAATTGACGATATTAACTTAGGCGCACGCTATGTAATGGTTAGTCACCGTCCATGGGTCTGGGCATGTTACAAATTATCAAGGGGTTGGAATATACCTGTGAAAGTGTACATGTGTATTTGTGTAGAATTCCTTTTGTTTATCATGTTTCATTTGGAGATCAAGTTGCTGATATGTTCCCGTGGCCCATCTCCCACAGATGCTTTCTTAATTATATAGGCGAGCATGCTGGTATGCTGCAGCTTCAGCTGAGGTGTCGAGGGACTGCATTTGATACCAAATTTTTGTTTTGATCTTATATGATAGTTTCCTTGTTTTTTTAGATTTCCCTTTTCCACATTTGTATAAAGAGATCTTGGATCTTGAGATGATTGTACTTTTCTTTCCACAAATTTGCAGTGGAGGGAGGGATTTAAGTGGCAACAAGAGAACGAACAAAAACCAGTCGTTTGACCAAAAATTCGAGAAACTTAATGAAGCACTGAGGGTCAGCTGTAGGAAAGGTTATCCTGTGCGAGTGGTGAGGTATGCAACTCGGTTTTCTACAGAATAGCCCATCTGCTATATGTAAATCACCTATAATTTGGCATTATACACTCATTTTGATATCCCTGGGCCTGAAATATGTTGAGCTATAGTAGCAAAGTTTTGGTAAATTATTATAAATTTATGATAGTGTTAATTGTTTCAACGCTCCTTAATGTTAGATCTCACAAAGAGAAGCGTTCTTCTTATGCCCCTGAAAATGGTGTCAGATATGATGGAATATACAGGATAGAGAAATGCTGGCGGAAAGTTGGAAATCAAGTCTGTACTTTATTGTCAACATTGCCGTTTTCACTTGCAAAATGTGCTTCCACACATATCGATTAACATGTTTGGTCCTTATTTTTGTGAAATATGCAAGGGCTTTAAGGTATGCCGCTACCTCTTTGTTCGATGTGATAATGAGCCTGCACCGTGGACAAGGTTCTTGTCTTGTATTTAAGCTTGAAAAGCAACAAGATTATTATTTCAAACTGATCGTTTTGCATTTGGTTTTAAGTGATGAGATTGGAGATCGGCCTAGGCCTTTGCCTGCCATAAAGGAACTGGAAACGGCAACTGATATTACAGAGCGGAAGGAGGCTCCTGCATGGGATTATGCGGTACATGGTCTACTTTGTCAGTTTAAAACTGGTCCTTTATTCCAACCGTGATTTTTTATCAAAAAATTTGAATGTCAGGAAAAAAGTGGTTGGAAATGGACGAAACCTCCACCACTTAGTAGGAAACCTGTAATCACTCAAAATTCTGGTGAGAGAAAAAAATCAGGGAAGATTCTGAGACCTACAAAGGACACATCTGTGAAGGGAAAACTTCTAAGAGGTTTTAGTCTAGCTTTTTAAATGCGGTTTTGCATTTGATATCTACAGCTGTAAAAATGAAGGACATCACTTTTTATCTTGTTAGTTTACTCTTGTCACGTATATATTGCAGAATTCAGCTGTCTAATATGCCGTAAAGTCATGGTGATGCCTGTCACAACTCCTTGTGCACACAACTTCTGCAAGTCGTGCCTGATGGAAGCATATGCCGATCTTTCTTTTGTTAAAGAGCGAACTCGGGAAGGTGGCAGGTCTCTGCGGGCTCAAAAAGTTGTGAATAAATGCCCTTGTTGTCCAACGGACATTTCTGACTTTCTCAAGAATCCCCAAGTATGGCAGATAATTTTGCCTGAAACAAATGCGCATTCATTTGAGTTTGGATTTTATACAAACTAACATCTTTTTTCTCTCCATTTTGTATATGAACAGGTGAACAGGGAGATGATGGATCTGATTGATTCCCTTCAGGCAGAGTCAGAAGAAGAAAATGAGGAAGAAGCCAGTGATGAGGGTAGCGACCTAGTTGACAAATCGAGCAAACATGGAGCAGGCCATGTTGACGAGGATGTGAAATTGGACAAAACTTTGGATGGTGTTATCAAAGACGATCAAATTCGCGAAGGAAATGCTGCAGTGAATCAGATGGAGCCAAGTGCAGACGACATTCCTAGGGCTGCTAAGAAGGCCAAGATATCAGATAAGCTAATTGTTGCAGATAGTGAAGAGTCTGATATCGTAGAGGATGATAAAGTGGAAGCTGCAAATGGTGATCTCGAGGCCAATACTGGAATGCGGGAGCCTGGCAAACAATGCGAAACAACAGCTTGCCCTCATAATGCCAATTTGGTATCTGTATCCTCTCTCTGAAGGAAAGATTCAGAGTTACTCTGCTGGTCGAGGAAACTAGAGACATGCCAAATTGATGGTGATTCATTGCTCCGGGGCCCTTTTTTGAACTGTCAGGCTAAGCAGAATGGTTACATGGATTCTGTAATGCCAGCTTTGCTCATTTTTGTGGCATTACTGTATTATGTGATAACATTTTCTTGATAAAGACCTCAATTTGTAATGCATTCCCTCTATCAGGGATGTAAAATGACCTGTCCTTAAACAGTCTGTTCATAGAAAACAAATATGATATAGAAAATTACAAGTAGGGCGAGATCTTATTAGCATTGTCGATTTCTTTTAGATGTCCCATCTTCTCTGCTTAACATTTTTATGATTGCTGTGCCCTTTTGAACAGTCCTCTGTTTTCGGCAGGGTACGCCCATGAGCAGGGTACCTCTGAGCACTATATTGTGCCATTTAATGCTGTGCCTCTCCGGATGATCCTCTGTGCCATTTAATGTTGTGTCCCTGTGGAATGATCATCTGTTTTGTTTTGCAGGGTATGCCTATTCATCTAACTTGCTTCTTTTGGAAGTTTTTTTTTTGCAGAGTATGTCTACTCTTCTAACTCGCTTCTTTTGGAAGGCTATCCTTTTAACTTCTCACGTTTTTGAAATAATTCATTATATAGCTTTATTATTAGGGTTTTTATTAGTTGTGCCCCTATGAGATATTGCAATTTTAGTTATGCCCTTCTCCTTTTAGAAATATCAGCTGTACCCTTGACTTCTTGTCATTCTATCACTTGTGCCTCTCGGGTTAATTGATGTCCATCTCCAATGCAAATGGACGTTAACTTTGAGGACACATTGGAAATTAATTTTAAAAAAATGGATTGAAATGTCCATCCCTTTCTTCCTCCTCTTCCCCTATCCTCTTCCTATCCCTTCTCTTCCTCCTCCCAACCTCCTGCTTCTCCACCTCCTCCTCCCCCCCTTCCCCAGCCCCTCCCTTCGCCCCCATGCCTCTCCCTCTGCCCCCAAGCTCCTCCTCCTACCCCCGCTTCTCCCCCTCCACCCTGAGTGCCTCCCTCCGCCCCAAGCTCCTCCTCTCGCCCCTGCACCTCATCCTCTATGCCCGAGCTCCTCCCTCCACCCCGAGCTTCTTCCCCCGCCCCCGTCCCCGCACCTCTCCCTCCCTCGTGAGCTCCCCACCCTTGGCCCTCATGCCTCCCTCTCCACCGTCGCACCTCGCTCTCCTTTGTCCCCAACTCCCCCCACCCTTGCTCCTCCTCGGTCCCTCGCCCCCAGCTCCTCCCCCTACCTCTGCTCCTCGATCCCCCTTCGCCCCCATCTCCTCCCTCTTGCCCCCGCACCGTCTGCCCCAAGCTCCACCCTTTGCCCCCAACCTCCCTAGTCCTCCACCTCCTCTACCTGCTGGGATGTGGGCGGGGGATGGTGTCGATGGGTTCAAGAATTTGCCTATGACTTGCAGCCTCGTCATCGACAAGTTGTTGCTACTCCTCTACGCAACAACCAAGTGGAGGGGTGCACTTCAGTGACCGGGGAGGATGAAGAGGAGGGGTTGGAGGGGGAATGACGGAGGAGAAGGGGTTGGAGGAGGTGGTCGGAGGAGGTGGTTAGAGGAAGAAGGGTTGGAGGGTGAGGAGGGATGAAGAGTGATAGAGAGGTGGGGGCTTTTCTTCCGGATATGTCCTCTTAACTACAACATGATTTGATTAAACCATGGTTAAGTTCAACTTATTAACAATCAAAGCAATGAAGGGGCATAAGTGATAGAACGACCAGAAGTCAGTGGCACAAGTGATTCTCAAAAAGGGAAAGGGTATAACTGATATTGTAATATCTTGAAGGAGCACAACTGATAAAACCCCCTATTTTTTACATTATGTTTGCACGAGTTTACTTCTATGGCGATTCCAATCATTTGTTGTTAATGTATCATGCAAGTCTCATTACAGTTTTATAGTATTTGACTTTTACCTTTAACGATATGTTTTTGTCATAAAAATCACCTAAACAGTGCCTTGCATGATCTAAGAGACAACCAAAAGACCTATATATTTCAGATCCTATCTTTTGCAATCATGTGAAACAAGCCATCTCTCCATTCCGTTCAGATTATATGTCTGTATCCAAGGTAAAGAGGTAAGAAATAAAGGCTCGTCCGTGTGTAGATGGATAGTGATACCGAAGTGATCTATTGATCTAATTGAGATCTCGATATAAACTGGCATACAATGGCATAAGGCTTGTCTGTATGCATGAGCATGGGCTGGGCTCTATAGGGCTCAGATCCAAGCCCATTTATTTTTTTGGGCTTTGGGTAAGGTGTAGGCCCACTATTTTTAATTTTTTACGGCCCAAGCTCAAGCTCGTCCCAATTATTATGGGTCGGGTTTGGTCTGGGAGGCCCATTAAATGTTGGATATCAGTTTGGGGATTTCTTCCAATTGGAGTTGTGTATGTGGGTCTTTAATCTCTTGATTGGTGTTCGACATCGAAAGTTGGAAACTATGTTAGATTACCACATGTATGGCCTTCTTGGATGTCTACTTGACTAAGAAAATAATTCTCTTTCATATAAAAAATCGAGTTAACAACATCATAGATTAAAGATGAGTAAATAACATTAAGGTTAACAACATGCTATAAATCAAATAAGCTATAATTATAGCATCAAACATCTTCAATACTGTTACTAAGGCAAGATATTGCAAAATATTAAGAAAAAAATGAACTACTGTGGAGGCTGGTGTTAGACATGCGAGCCCACGGCGAGCCATTTTGCAATAAATGTCATTGCAAATATCATTCCCTGATCTGATATGAAGAATAAATAATTTGCATAATAGGTCCCTTAGTACAATTAGGGTTATGTACCATGGCCATCTTGATGATCATACAGCTGTTGATTCAACTGTTGAATCATAGAGGCTAGTGCTTGGATGAATATCTAAAGAGTTAGATTGAAGACTCATCAAGCACCGTCAAATGATTGTTAAGAGATGATCTCCAGCATGAGTAGGAGATGGCAATCCTTATCTCTGAAGGCTGATATCTGACCGACCTCTTTATGTAGGTCCTCTGCATAGGAAAAGAGATTCGGAGGTGTCAGATTAGTTAGGTCAAAGAGTTGACTTAACGAGATCGAGATAACCAAAGTCCTATATCGTATGCTGTCACGATACAGGCACGCATCCTCTGACCGGAGACAGATGTGTTGCTATATGTCTGAGTATGTACATTTGGCAGACCAATAGGTTGATGACCTAACCAAGGTCTATACACCGGCGCGCTGGTGTGCATATGAGGGCATATGAGTAATACGATCTCTCGAAGGGATCATACAGGTTCATTTACTGAACCGGAAGACATGAGCTCACTCATGAGATATTGGGAAGAATCAAATTCCGTGCACGGTCGTCTCGCTTTGGAAGCATGATTGAATTTGTAGGTTTGATATATATACTTTTGGAAATTATATGATCAAGACCTAGGTATGATATATGCTTTTGGAAAGTATATGATCGATACCGACTCCCAATGATCGAATGAGAAACTTACTGATAAAACCATGAAGTAGACAATATAAGTTGATCAAATACTTCACGTTTAATCTGAGTCTTCCAGTATGCATGATGTACAGGTATTGGGAATACCTGAGGGTGATGTGATCATAAACGATTGTATAACCATGACGCTTCCATTCCTAGGGAGTCATGAAACGGGTCTGGATTTTAGTGACTCCTCTCAGTAGAGAAGCAATCTGATCTTAGTCTAAATGTTGGACATTCTCTGAATGCGATTCAGATACTATGAGAAGATTAGATTCGCGGTCTTGATTTAATCAAGCATCTATGGGAGGCCCGCGATCTGGATTTGAGATATGATCTCAATATCCAAGTCACTATACGTGGAACAATACAATCGCCCTGTCCTTATCTCCAAGTATCTGCGGAGAAAGCGTATTATCCTTGAAGGAGTTCATGGATAATTCTATTGTTGATATGTGTATCCAAGCATTGAGAAAAAGGATAATTAAATGAGGTTTAATTATCATGAGTAATATGAATTTGATTCATATTATAAAGAGAGTTATCTGAGATAATTAAATATGATTTAATTATCAAAGATGTAAATAATGTGAATGTGATTCATATTATTTGGACACAAGAGAATAGAGATCCAAGATGATTAAATGTGATTTAATTATCATGGATATGAATAATGTGGATAGCAATATCTATATTAGTCGTATATATTATAAATGTGATTTATAATATATAAGAGAGAGCTATTTCTAATTTACATTTGTTAATTATATGTTAATGTGAATTGGATTCACATTGGACATTAAATTGAAAATGTAATTTACATTTTGTTTTGGGTTGTGAATGTGATTCACAAATTTCTATTGGCATGATTGCAAGTTCACAAAATAAATTGGATTTATTTTTGTGAAATAATTTGGAACAAAAGTTGTTGCAAATATTGGAGATATATGCAATCTTAGAGATTGCATTGGAATCTCCCTTTCCTAATAGGAGAGGGGGGACGACCACCAATATGGAAGGGAGGAGCCTCCTTTCCATTATCTCCAATGTGGATTGATTTAATTTGGTGATTGAATTATGTTGATTTATCAATATAGATTTAATCTAAATTAAATTAATTGTTGTTGTGTTTTTAGCAACAAATCATGATCATTGAAAGAAACACAAATTAATGTGAACCATTGGATTTGTGTTGTCCCATGGATTGAGATCCATGAATCCCAAAATCCTATAAAAGGAGAGGCACCCCATTGCTCTTCTTTAACAACACATAATGCTTGAGAATCAAATTCTCTCTCTCTCTCTCTCTCTCCCTCTCATGGCCGTCCACCATGGATGACCTAGAGAGGTTCTCCATCGCCGCGGAATCGTCGTTATGCTGTCCGATTGTTTGCTCGTGGATCTTCGTCTCCTTCGGTGCGCCTCGCTCGTGAAGAAGACGTCAGATCTCGTGTGTCGATATCAGGAGATCCATCGCTTGGATCATCAACATGGATTGCGAGAAGCACGCGGTTCATCCCCGCGCTCGCAAGCGTCTCCTCCGTCGGATCGGATTTGAGACAGGAGGTCTCTTTGTTTAGAGACTCGATCGCAACCACGCTTCAAGAGGTAACCCTAATACTTGTTTGTGGTTTAGACGAAACGATCCGAGAAGTATTCTTGGATTATGTGGTTTCGTCGCATAAAATTTTTTTAATTTCCACTGCATAGAACAACTAGTACGACTAATCGTTATTCGTCGTATCCGATACGACGATCACGCTTCCGTGATGTGCTTGAGGATCTAACCATATCCTTCAAGTGGTATCAGAGCCTTAGGTCGACAGTTTCGAATATGATTCGAAAATCGAGGACGACTTGGGTTCGTTAAGGTCGCGAAAGTTTTTATCGCATTTGATTTCGCAGATCTGTTTAGTAAATAATTTCGGCCATGTTTAAAATGTTTAAGCACTAATTATTTCCTTGGATTTTGTTCCCCATTAAATAAGAAAACCATAGGATCTGAGTTTGCGTAAATCAGATTTTGTATGCTCAAGATATGGTTTATTTAATGAACATGTATACATTGTTGCGGGAACAGTAGATTTTAACATGATTAAAGAGTTAATTACTGTTATCATCTGCCTCGAAATGCGTGAAACACCACTTGGGTGCTGTCCTAAATCAAGTTAGCAATCTTTGAAAATTGATTTTGTCTAATTTGGATTTAAATTGATTGAGATATGATAATTTTAGTGAGTAGGGGTCACTACGGAAATTACAGTCCTAATCTAGAACCAAGTGATTGTCAATTAGTGAAATTAATTGTTAATTTCGTGAAATAATCTTGAAAAATATTTTTGAAATATTTAAACATGATTATTTGCCTAATTGACTTGACCTCAACCAATTAATTGATTAGATGTGATCTAAATCTTAATTGGAAACACAATCATCAAACTTGATGCTTGAATAGGATTGGAAATTTGTGTAGAAAATTCCCTTATAATAAAAAATGTTTTGGTTATTACTATATGGTATAATTTCGGTTGAAAAATCGATGATCATCTCAAGTACAAATTGATATATCTGGCATTATGCTTTCCCGAGGTGGATATGGTGTCTAGTCGGATATCATTGGGGTTGCGGGTTGCAATGTATGTGGTCCGTCCCACTCTCATCGGTACTGACCATGACAGCGGGTAGGGACTGTATAATGCCGGAGAAAATCAAGATGTATTTTTCTAATTATTAAAATTCGAATTAATACGTATTTTGAGATATTACCATATATATATTCAAGTAAAAATGATCAAGTTTGTTGATTGAATTGGATTGATAATTAATTTAATATGATTAAATTGATTATGTCCAATTGAGACACTCTATTATGAATAGAATTATTATTTCCCTTGGAAGAATTAATTATATGAATGTGATTCATGATAATTAATTAAAATTTGAATATGATATGGAGGATCACATAAGTGACATCCATGGTCTCCCGTAAAGGCGAAGGGTTCCGTCGCCAGATATTGTATGTAGGAGACGCCTGTCCGAAGTGACAGCTCCTGCATACGATCCATTTGGATCGGACTCTTCGCTTCTCGAAAGAGTAAGGACGTATGCGTAGTGACCCCAATATCAGGTCCTCATATTATTGGGGCGATATTGGATTGCGCATAGCGAGTTGTATTCCTGTTGACGGTTGGTTCAATTAATGACGGGTCAACATTGCCTTAGGGGTGGTGGGTCCGGGTGTTAAAGACCGAATTGGGAGATGCAAGTTGGACTTGCAAGGCGGAATGTGTTCCCGCTTCTTTTTATTCGAGTTGTAGGTTCTCATATTATTGGGATGCAACAAAGATAAGGAAGGAGATCCCAGATCTTGCTTGAGATATAATGGTAAGTATATCTCTTACATTGAAAGTGATTAAGGGAATGAACTTTCAGTGTTGACAAGGCAAGACAACTTTGATATAAAAAAATTCCTAAATCAAAGTAAAATACGTATATATATAAATATATACACTTATGCAAATTTCTTATTTCAGATAATCCTTCATTAAATCCACTCAATGTTATACTCAATAATAACCAGTAAAATATCATGGATTGGACTCATGATCCAGATTTTGTACTTGCAGTTGGACACATAATGTATGTGGTTGCAATGTGCAAGTTTCCTCATAATATTGAGGAATGACAATTAAATAGATAATAGGACTACAACCCTAGGGTTTGTATGTCTCTATAGTCTTGATCTCATCGGATGTACTTTGGAAGTGACATGTCGATGATGATCACAATTGTCAATTAATCATTATAAAATCTAAGAAGATGTTCTGGCATACATATGTGCTCTCAACATTTAATCATGAATGACATGGTTCTCTGCATCATGCAGAATGGTGGCTCCATAGGAGATGATGTATTCAAATTGTTTGAATACCTACCTGAACCAATATTTTAAGAGTCTAGATGAATGTAGACATGATGAGTGTCATCATTCTACTGTCTATACTCTAGTCATTCATGAAGCTTCATAACATTCATATTGTATGAATTTAATGAGGCATGTATAAATGTTGAAATACTCTTACATTGAATTCTTTTGAATTTAACATAAGAGATCCTTAGTCTTAAACAATGGTTGTTTATGGATAAAGGGAGCACAGTGGAAGTATGGGTTGGACCCAAGTAAGAAGTATGGTCAAAGAGTTGACTGTACATCTATGACTTCCATATATCATCCGAAGAGTTGGATGAATGCCAATACTGCAATAAGTTGATGTGTTGATAGTATGACTATCAAGTCGGTCTAGAATCCTTAGAGAAGGACTCAGATAGAGCATCAGAATAATCTACATATAAATCATTGAAATTGACTTGCATAAAGTCTTGTAATTATATATCAATCTTCTACAACACTTGCAATGGGTTGCATATGTTTTGGAAGAATAAAAATTTTGATCTTAAGACTTATAGTCATCCACATGGATATTGATGCAATTGTTGCAACAATCTTTAACGGATTGAAAGGCTTCATAATTTCAGTGGGAGAGCCCTTAGTCTTAGAGAATGTCTCTATGACCTGGATATTAGAATACATTCATTATTTATTTCTAAATGTTGGAAATAAACATGAATTCTGTAATAAATCTATCATAAAAAGTTATGATGGAGATATTTCAGATAGTAATCTAAAATCTAGTGGACTCCACTAAATTAGAAAATTAATGAATGGTTCATTAACATTTCTAAATACTGAAATTAAACCTTAAGATCAATAGGAGGAGGATGATCATTTGACAATGATCTAGCATCATGCCTTGGACATTTGTCTATTGATTTGATCAATGGACTAGTAAGAGATGCAACTTCAGAATGTCTAAAATTTCAAAACTTACATACTTATGAATATTGTGTTCAAATTAAAATGTCCAATACACCCTTCTTTGGGAATGGTGTAAGATGTCAAGGTGTTCAAGATCTCATACATATTGATGTATGTGGATCATCTATATCATAGTAAACATTATGGATATGTGATATCTATTGATGATTATGTATGATATGAGATTTCTTCTCTTCACCCAAGAAACCTTTGAAATGTTCAAAGATTTCACATAATTTTGGTCTACAACCAAAGTTTGAAGGAAGATAAAATGAATTTGATCTAATCTAGGTAGCTTGTACCTGTTAGATGAATTCAAAGAATGCCTTATGGAGATATGAATATCATTTCTATCTCAATCCTCCCAACACACCTTAACTCAATAGAGTTATAGGGAGATACAACTGGATCATGTGTGACATGACCTTATCAATGATGAATTTTAGCATAATTATCCCTTAGTTTCTAGGTATATATATGTGTAGTAGAGACTACAATATATATCCTTAAAAAGGTTCCATGCATGATGGAATCTAGCACTTGAGAGTGCTGCTTCATTAGAAAAATAAAGGATGGTATTGGATACCTACTTTATGACCTTGAGATTCTTAAAATATCTCATCTCTTAGAATATGATTCTTAGAGGTTGAGACTCTTGAGAATCAAGATGAAAATGAAGTGTAGGAACTCATTTAATCTTGAAAAGATAATGAGGCTCCTGAAATTGGAAACTAAAGGGACAATTAAAGATGAAACACTAAAATCTCTCCAAATGTGTTTGAGGAAGGATTCCATGTATCAGAGAAATCTGACAATGATCGATCTTCATGTGATGAAGCTTCTGAAGATCATAGCGTGGATAGATGGATGTTAGCAATAAAAGTCTAAAGTAGACTTCATATACAAGTGTTGTATATGGACCCTCGAGGATCCACCTATATGGATAATACCCATTAAGGTGTAAATGGATCTTCAAGAGAAAGGGAACCTGATGAGAAGGTAGAGACCTTCAAAGCACGGTTCGTAGCCATGAGCTACACACCGGAAGAGAAGACATTGCTTGCAATGAGACTTGCTCTTCGGTGACCATGCTTAAAACCATCAGAAAAATTGTTAATCTTGGTTGCACAACTTGACTATTGCATCTTTAAAATGAAAGTCAAGATTGCTTTCCTCTGCGAATACCTCTCTGAGGATATTCACATGGAGTAGCCCCAGGGCTTCATGGTTGAGGAAAGCAAGGTGTGCAAGCTAAGGAATCCATCTATGGACTCAAATAAGCTTCTTGAAGCTGGACCATAAGATTTGATGAAATTATAAATGTTATGATTTCAGATGGAATCTTGATGAGCCATGTGAAGCTTAGTGGGAGTGCCTTTGTTTTCATCGTGCTAAATGTAGATGATATCCTAAACATTTAAAATGATATAAGGATAATAATAAGTGTTTTATTATCTGGTTGTTCCATAACTTGAGATATGATCTCAAGGATACCTCTTGGATCTTAGTTCTGAAGTTGTTCAGGAGCAAAGAGAAGAGGGTATTGGGACTGTCACATTAGTGGTACACCTTGACATATTCCATTTTATGGAAAATTCCAAGAAAGGCTTCCATCCCTTAAGATATGGTACTGACCTATCTAAAGGGATAGCACCTCAAAGAGGTGAGGAAGTAAATGCTACAACTACTTGCACTTGTGCATTAGTTACGAGAAGCTGAGCGTATGCTAGATATGTACAAATACCAGATGTCTGTCATGCAGTGGGAGTAGTAAACTGTTACTAATCCTACTGTAGAGATAAAACATTTGATTGCAGTAATAACAAAATCTTCATAGATGAGGAGATTTTTGAGAGAGTGATCTCAAAATCTTATCTTAAAAAGTTTAAGACCTTGTAGATAGTGATCTATAAGGGTCTTAACCCTAGATACCTTTGGAGATAGAGATCTCATGAATAAGGATATTCTGATAAGGATTATAGAAATACTGGTTATGATAATTGGTAAACTATAGTGTCAAGGACACTGTCGCTAACTAGATTGAGTATTGGTTGCATAAGATGCAACATTCGCATTAAATGCGAGCACTGTTACTAGGGATATGCAAGTACCGTAAAAGGACTTGGCATAGTCTCGCGGGAACAGAGTGACTGATCAGCTTACCTAGCTATTTTCTTAATAGCCTATGATTGTCACATGAGTGCGGGTTTAAATGATTAGCCCATTAATGGCTCTTTGGGCTAGTGGGAGATTGTTGGACATGCGAGCCCACGGCGAGCCATTTTGCAATAAATGTTATTGCAAATATCATTCCCTGATTTGATATGAAGAATAAATAATTTGCATAATAGGTCCCTTAGTACAATTAGGGTAATGTACCATGGCCATCTTGATGATCATACAACTGTTGATTCAACTGTTGAATCATAGAGGCTGGTGCTTGGATGAATAGCTAAAGAGTTAGATTAAGGACTCATCAAGCACCGTCAAATGATTGTTAAGAGACGATCTGCAGCCTGAGTAGGAGATGGCAATCCTTATCTCTGAAGGCTGATATCTGACCGACCTCTTGATGTAGGTCCTCTGCATAGGAAAAGAGATTCGGAGGTGTCGGATTAGTTAGGTCAAAGTGTTGACTTAACGAGATCGAGATAACCAAAGTCCTATATCGTATGCTGTCACGATACAGGCACACATCCTCTGACCGGAGACAGATGTGTTGCTATATGTCTGAGTATGTACATTTGGCAGACCAATAGGTTGATGACCTAACAAAGGTCTATACACCGGCGTGCTGGTGTGCATATGAGGGCATATGAGTAATACGATCTCTCGAATGGATCATACAGGTTCATTTACTGAACCGGAAGACATGTGCTCACTCATGAGATATTGGGAAGAATCAAATTCCGTGCACGGTCGTCTCGCCTTGGAAGCTTGACTGAATTTGTAGGTTTGATATATATACTTTTGGAAAGTATATGATTAAGAGCTAGGTATGATATATGCTTTTGGAAAGTATATGATCGATACCGACTCCCAATGATCGAATGAGAAACTTACTGATAAAACCATGAAGTAGACAGTATAAGTTGATCAAATACTTCACGTTTAATCTGAGTCTTCCAGTATGCATGATGTACAGGTATTGGGAATACCTGAGGGTGATGTGATCATAAACGATTGTATAACCATGACGGTTCCATTCCCAGGGAGTGATGAAACGGGTCTGGATTTTAGTGACTCCTCTCAGTAGAGAAGCAATCTGATCTTAATCCAAATGTTGGACATTATCTGAATGTGATTCAGATACTATGAGAAGATTAGATTCGCGGTCTTGATTTAATCAAGCATCTATGGGAGGCCCGCGATCTGGATTTGAGATATGATCTCAATATCCAAGTCACTATACGTGGAACAATACAATCGCCCTGTCCTTATCTCCAAGTATCTGCGGAGAAAGTGTATTATCCTTGAAGGAGTTCATGGATAATTCTATTGTTGATATGTGTATCTAAGCATTGAGAAAAAGGATAATTAAATGAGGTTTAACTATCATGAGTAATATGAATTTGATTCATATTATAAAGAGAGTTATATGAGATAATTAAATATGACTTATTTATCAAAGATGTAAATAATGTGAATGTGATTCATATTATTTGGACACAAGAGAATAGAGGTCCAAGATGATTAAATGTGATTTAATTATCATGGATATGAATAATGTGGATAGCAATATCCATATTAGTCATATATATTATAAATGTGATTTATAATATATAAGAGAGAGCTATTTGTAATTTTCATTTGTTAATTATATGTTAATGTGAATTGGATTCACATTGGACATTAAATTGAAAATGTAATTTACATTTTGTTTTGGGTTGTGAATGTGATTCACAAATTTCCAATGGCATGATTGCAAGTTCACAAAATAAATTGGATTTATTTTTGTGAAATAATTTGTAACAAAAGTTGTTGCAAATATTGGAGATATATGCAATCTTGGAGATTGCATTGGAATCTCCCTTTCCTAATAGGAGAGGGGGGACGGCCACCAATATGGAAGGGAGGAGCCTCCTTTCCATTATCTCCAATGTGGATTGATTTAATTTGGTGATTGATTGAATTATGTTGATTTATCAATATAGATTTAATCTAAATTAAATTAATTGTTGTTGTGTTTTTAGCAACAAATCATGACCATTGAAAGAAACACAAATTAATGTGAACCATTGGATTTGTGTTGTCCCATGGATTGAGATCCATGGATCCCAAAACCCTATAAAAGGAGAGGCACCCCATTGCTCTTCTTTAACAACACATAATGCTTGAGAAGCAAATCTCTCTCTCTCTCCCTCTCTCTCTCTCTCTTTCTCTCTCTCCCTCTCATGGCCTGTAAAGCCTTGAACTTGGCATATCTCGGATCCTATATAATAAGATCCGGCTCGTAAAGAGGAAACCGGCAGAATTTGTTTCGTGTGAATCGGACTTCGTTTCGATTTGTTATGAATTTCGGAAGAAAGAGAAGTAAGGAAGGCTAAGATGTCATTAATCCATAATGACTGTCATTAAGACTAATTAAACATGATTAAAGAAATTAATGACGATTGAAAGCCGCTAATGATCATTAGTAAACACTAATCAATAGTTAACAAAAGATATGCGTAAGGCGCGAAAGTTAAATCGCGATTAGTGAAAGTTAATCACGATTAGTGTTAATTAAGCGTCATTAGAGAATCTAGAATCCTCTAGAATGTTCTAACTTAAGCTCCAAGTTTGGGATAAGTTTTGGCTAAAACCATGGGCCAAAACCATGGGCCGCTAAACCATGGTTAAGGTCTAAACCATGGTTTTCTACCATGGTTAGTGGTTTTCTGGGGCCTATAAATAGACCCCCCTACCCATTCATTCTCTACAACTTACACTACCACCACCCCAAGGGCTAGGGTCGAGAGGTTGGGAGGAGGAGTGGGAGGCGAGGGAGGAGCGCTAGCGAAGCGCTGCCGGGAGAACGAGGAGAAGAAAGGTATGATCCTCTCTTAGTTGCTTCGTAAGCTAGGCTTTCAATTCATACTCTTGTTCTTCCAAGTTTTGTTTTTGATTCATATTTCTTTCCGATTCGTTTTCCTGTTGTGGTTCGAGGAGAAATCTGTGTAACACCCTACTTAGGTGCGGGCGGCTATGCACGTCAGTGACCCTGTGATTCGTCACACGTTCACTCATCTAAGACGCGTGGTGTCTACCGATTCTCCATCGTTTATGTTTCTATTCTTCGTATTATGCTTTTATAGTTATTTCGATGGAGAAATCTGTGTAATACCCTACTTAAGTGCGGGCGGCTGTGCACGTCAGTGACCCTGTGATTCGTCACACGTTCACTCACCTAAGATGTGTGGTGTCTACCGGTTCTTCATCTCTTGTTGTTGAGTATATTCTTTCAGTTTCATTGTTATTTTCCTCTCGATTGATTTTATAGAGGAAACTCTTTTCATTTTTATTTTGAAATATGTCCCGATATAAGGGGAAACTCTGCCGAAATTTTCCGAGAAATATGTCCCGATATAAGGGAAAACTCTGCTGAAATTTTCCGAGAAATATATCCCGATATAAGGGGAAACTCTGCCGAAATTTTCCGAGAAATATATCCCGACATAAGGGGAAACTCTGCCGAATTTCTAAGAGAAAATATGTTCTTGACGTTCTTCGTGTTCTTCGCGTTCTTCGCGTTCTTCGTTCGTTCTTCGCGTTCTTAACATGTTCTTAGCGTTTTGATACGAAAAATGAAATTCGATCTTTTCAGGAGCCTTAAATTAGCCGTTCTAAAAACGAAACTCGATAAAGCCTTGCATACACGAGAGAGAGCTCGATTAGATAACGAAATCCTTCTTTTTACTGTTGGGTTTTCATACGAAATTATTGAAATTCTTGATTTAGTGTTCTTTGCTACGAAGAACCCAAATTTTGGCTATTTTTGAAAAAGTCCGAAGAATTGCTTTGTAATACCCACTAAAATAAGATTTACACATCAAATTGATGCGTTGGCTCTGAAAGTTAGGGTTTGGGAGTTAAAATAGGCATAAATAGGAGTATACATATGGTTATGAATAATATATATGTGAGTCGATACCAAGTATTGCGGTTTATGCAAATCAAAGACTTAACGAAAGAATTACATCATGTGAATTGGTGTGATTTGAGTTGGATCCTGAAAAGGATCATGTGTCACGATAAGGATGACTGGGAGTAGTACTACAGGTCGGGCATGCAACCTGTAGGTTGTCGGAAGGAACCCGTATTGGCATTTCCCTATCTAGGTGGTACACGGTTGCCCTGTTATGATAAGTGCGCACAAATTGAATGTTTTGCAACGCGTGGTACCGGGAGCCAATATATTCGGGTTGGAACGACGGAAGATGTGGTCGTGTCATGTGGAGGCACGAGTGGTTCAATAGCGGCTGGGTCACGATAACATGTATTTAAAGCCGCTAGGTTATATGATTAAATGTTAGCCTGAGGTTTTAAGCAACCGAGTCCTCGAGGACGGTGTGCTCATTTGATTTTCCAGGCTGAGGGTTGAGACCCTGTTTAATAAAAGAAAAGGAAATTGTCAGGGTAGTATTGGAGGATTGGTTGAGGCGACGTGCGGCGGCATAAGCTTACCAAGATCAACACAATCTCCAATCCTGAAGCATCCACAGCTTCGGAGTCCAAGAATGGTGGGGTTCCCCTGGACTAATCCCTGATGTGGAATAGAAAGGAATAAGACTTAAATTAATAAAAAGGAATGAAATATTGTGATATGCAGTTTTGAAAAAAATTACACAATTTATTTGCTTTTCTCTTCTTCGTTACTTAGCATTCGCTAATTTTTATCCTATGATTTATGGAAAACTCAACAGGTATCGGTGAGCCATAGCAAGGACTTTAAAAATTCATCCGGCTTACATACTAGACATCCAGCCAACCACAGTAGCTTTACTCTTTAAGGTAGTTAGTAATCTTTTGTATATTTTCCTTTCAAGCTGATGTACATGTAATGGTTATAGTGGGACAATGTATCCTCTAAACTTTATTTTGTGAATGGAAAAGTGTTGAAATACTTTCTTCCGAGTATTTTTATTTGCAGTATATTTCTGAATGTTAGTTGTGATTGCTGAATAAATTATTGCTGAGTAACCAGATCCGGATATGGGAGGATCCGATGGCCCAGGAAACAGGATCGTTACATGGCCGTCCACCATGGAGGACCTAGAGAGGTTCTCCATCGCCGCGTCATCGTCGTTATGCTGCCCGATTGTTTGCTCGTGGATCTTCGTCTCCTTCGGTGCGCCTCGCTCGTGAAGAAGACGTCGGATCTCGTGTGTCGAGATCAGGAGATCCGTCGCTTGGATCATCAACATGGATTGCGAGAAGCACGCGGTTCATCCCCGCGCTCGCAAGCGTCTCCTCCGTCGGATCGGACTTGAGACAGGAGGTCTCTTTGTTTAGAGACTTGATCGCAACCACACTTCAAGAGGTAACCCTAATACTTATTTGTGACTTAGACGAAACGATCCGAGAAGTGTTCTTGGATTATGTGATTTCGTCGCATAAAATTTTTTTAATTTCTGCTGCATAGAACAACTAGTGCGACTAGTCGTTCTTCGTCGTATCCGATACGACGATCACGCTTCCGTGGTGCGCTTGAGGATCTAACCATATCCTTCAGCTGGAGCTACTTGTTGAAAGAGAGGCATGGATGAGTAGCGAGGCGGTGCAAGCAGTCCAACGGAGGCTGCTACTGCTCCACGTGGCGGCCATGGGTGGGTGGCGAGACAACATGAGCGATCAAGGTTGGAGTTGGCGACTAGGGCTAGCATGCAAGAAATCAAGCTAAACTCGAGCTTGGCCCTATTAACAAATGGGCTCAAATTGTTGGCCCAAAATGCTTTCGGATATGGGCTGGGCCGACCGAGCCCAATGCTCATCCCTACTTGTGAATGTCCTTAATGATTCTATCTTGAGAAAAAATCTACCAAATGCATCGGTGCGGTAAACCTTAGTTTCAAACCTAAGAATCATGAAGTCAAACTAGTTCTCTTCAGTTTCTTCTTTCAGTTAATCTTAGCACATCTTCATTGTATGACTTATTAATTTGATATCATATAGTTTACACCAAATTTTGCATTTTCTTGATTTTTATGCACAACTTTTCTCGAGCAATCAAACATTTTCGTAGTTAGTTATATAATAATGAAGAGGACGATAATCACTCTTTTGCTCATTTTTGTATTTCTTTTATCTTTCTTGTTACATACATGTATGCAATCTTATGTTGAATTTACTGCTAGTAAGATTAGTAGGTATTTGCTCATAATTTTAAAAATAACGTGCACATGCTCATACACATGCATCATGCACACACGCACACACACATGCACCCACCCAACACACACATGCTTGCACACCTCTCTTCTAAAAGTCCCCCTCAAGGTAGAGCATACACGTCATGCATATTTAACAGATGCTTTTCAACGTAGAGCTTTTGTGAAAACATTAGCAACTATCCCTTCAGTAGATGCACATGCAATGCAATATATATATATATATATATGTGTGTGTGTGTGTGTGTGTGTGTGTGTGTAGGAGAAAATGTGGCTGCCCCTAGGGGGAGCTAACTTAGCTCCTCCCGTCTTGTTTTCTCTATTTTTTATTTTTTTAAAGTTTATTCCGTAATATTCATCACTATATGCCTATATTATATCATTAAAATTTCATGTGAAACAGACTCCTACGGCTTCCATCCAGACAATCATTTTTTAACGGTCACATGATTTTTTAGATCGACCCCGTTTAGATGGAGGCCGCAGGAGTCTTTGTTTCACATGAAATTTTAATAAGATAATATATGGATTTAATTACAAATTTACATCGTTTTTATTTAAAAAAAACGTAAAAAATGAGGCGAAGAGAGCTAAGTTAGCTCCCCTTAGGGGGCATACACATTTTCCCCATGTATACATACACACACATACTTACACACACATATACACACATGAGTTCAATGGGGTTGCCACTTGGGGGAGCTAAGTTGGCTCCCCCGCGCAATTTCATCCATTTTTTTATTTTTTTTTGAAAATTTCTTCCATGAATATTCATCACTATATCCCTATATTATGTTATCTAAATTTTGTGCGAAACAGAGACTCCTACGCTCTTCATCCAGACAATTATTTTTTAACGGTAACAGAATTGCTAAAAACTACCCTTCTGGATGGAGGCTGTAGGAATATCCATTCACACGAAATTTGAATGACATAATATAGGAATATATTGATGAAAATCTACAGAAGAAATTTTCAAAATAAAAAATGAAAAATGGGTGAAATCACGCAGGGGAGCCAAATTAGCTACCCCCAAGGGGGCAGCCCCATTTTATCCTACACACACACACACGCACGTACACGCATGCCCACACACACACACTCACGCACACACACACACACACAAACACACACACACACACACACAGACAGAGACATACACGCACACTCATCCATGCATCCATCCATGCATGGCTACATGCATCCACGCATCCATGCATGCATCCATCCATCCATCCATACATACATACATCCATGCATGCATGCATCCATACATACATGCATCCATACATGCATTCATGCATACATGCATACATACATACATACATGCATCCATACATACATGCATCCATACATGTATACATACATACATACATGCATGCATGCATACATGCATCCATACATGCATACATTCATACATGCATGCAGATATGCATGCATGCATGCATACATACATCCATACATGCATGCATGCATGCATCCATGCATCCATACATCCTTGCATACATGCATGCATCCATGCATCCTTGCATACACGCATCCATGCATGCATACATGCATGCATGTATACATCCATGCATACAGGCATCCATGCATGCATGCATTCATCCATGCATACATGCATACATCCATGTATGCATGCATCCATCCATGCATCCATCCGTCCATCCATACATGCATGCATGCATCCATGCATCCATGCATCCATACATACATGCATCCATGCATCCATCCATCCATCCATACATACCTACATGCATGCATGCATCCATACATCCATGCATCCATACATACATACATGCATCCATACATGCATGCATCTATACACGCATACATACATACATACATGCATGCATGCATACATATATAATACAATTTCATTTGTATTAGATGAACCAACTTGTCGAGGCATGCAAATTGCATTGACCTTAAGAATAGATTCTTATCCCCACGGAATTTCTGATGGTGCAATCGATATTGGTACGACTACTTTCTAGGATACAACGACGAGATCTCAATAGGTATGCGCATACCAACATCAAGATCTATTGAGCAACAATAGATCATTCGTGCAAGTTGACTCGCTCCAAAAAAATAAATAGGATATAATGATTGTTTATTGTGTGTTCGCAAAGCAAATGCTACATGCCCCTTTATATAGATACACAACAAGAGAATTTTACACGTTCAAAACAACTACTTAAGTCCTCCATTCAATTTGAATATTAATCGTTCATAGAATAACATATTAATATATAATAGAGGATTTAATATTTTCATAATGTGCACAACATCCATCATTATTATCATAAAGTAAAATGTGTAACATGCAACATGCATGAAACGTTACATAAAAGATTTAAGTAATATATTAATGATATTATTATGATAATAATAATGACTAATTCAAGATGAATTTACATCTCCCAAAATGTAAGGTCAAATTAAATAAATAAAGAAATAAAGAAAGGAGTTACATGCATTTCATGCAAAAATATTTAGGAATCAAGAAATACTTTATATATCCGTCAAGATCATGCATGTAGTTAGATTTACAATTATATCATTGTTCTCATAAACAAGTATTTGAAATATATTCTCAAATACCAACACAAATGAGCATGAAGTAGTTAAGGTTACCTACTTCATGAGATAGGCTCCATTTCCTCTCTCTATATATTGCAATATGTGTGCAATAAAAAAATAGAAATACGAAAATGATAAAAAGAAAATACCCGAATAATATCATTGGTGAATACATTGCTTCGAAGGGATCGGGTGTATCCATTGATCGAGAGTTCAGTACCAATGCATAGAAGAAACGTAGAAAAATTGGTGGGGCTGAAATTATGTAACGAAAATATTCTTTGCTATATTTCCTAAAATAAGGAGGAATTTACGGGATATTATTGGGATTTGTCAAAAGCGTAGACAAAATAATTGTCCTGCTTGTGAAAATGAGGACATAGAGGGGGTCTACTGCAAAAAACCAAGCGGATTCACATGTCAGGTGATGAGGACTTGTGAGAAAAGAGAAGTACCGAGAGCTCCTCTACAAAAACAATGTTGCATGCTCTGATGCATGTGACCGAGCTGGGCATCCACGGTGGGGATGATGGTTGGCATGTCAACCGAAAGGTGGTGGTCAAGATACATTGATGGTAGTTGGATAGATCTTTCTAGAAGATGTCCACATGGTGCTTTCTTGAACGGTGGATGAAGTGAGGACATTAGATCAACGGAAGGGGATACTCAACCCTTTAACGATTGAGATCTGTCTCAATGAAGAGCATGTTTCTACCTTTGCTAATTCAATCAAATTAATGATTAAAATAAATATCTTGTCGTTCGTTGTAGTCAGGTAGAAATGGACTGATAAAAAACCACTATTAATTAATGTTGAGTTAATAGCGAGCGGCAGATTTATTTTACTTGGGCAAGCTCAAAGTCGAACTCAGGGAGGCAGCTGTTTCCTTAGGTAAATTTTAAGCGAATTCAGAGGTCGGATTTTCAGAAGATTATTTTTGGTATTTTTTTAGCAATTTTTATACAACAGAGGACAAACAAATTCAATTTCAGGTCAGTTTCTACATGTTAAATCAGAAATATGGTCAAATGAAGTCTAAAAATTATGAAACTTGACCAGAATATGACATGCAATGAAATAGAGCTACACTATTTTTTTATTTTTCTGACACTTTATGAATTTATTATGAATAAAATACGAATGCAAGGTGATTTTAACAAAATTAATTTTAATAAATTTCAAAATACATTATTTCCAAGTATAAAAACTATCCTAGATAGATCTAAGTATGATAATTCCAAGAAAATTAATGAACCTAAAATTCTATTTGACTTGGGCCTATTAAAAATCAAATAAGAAAATCACTAACTAATTTATTTAGTCCTCGTGATGCGTGCAAATATAATGATTTTTGAGCACAAGGTAGAATAAATTATCGTAAGTTCAATGTGATTTTATGGTGATTTTTGGTGCAACTAGGAATTTAATATAAATTAAAAGGCATACAGTGGGCAAAATATGGAAAAATTCACCAATCTAATAATATTAAATTCTCAAGATGTCATAAAAATGAAACACATGTCATATAAGATATAGAACAGATAAGCTACATCATGCAATTTTTAGAATTGAAAAATAATGCCAAATGGACACCTAAATATACGTGCAAAGACAGGGAACAAATTTGCAAATATAGAAAATAAAATTATTGAAAATTAAACATGCTAACATGGACTTAAATGTAATTACCTATAATGCTGGGGGTATGCGTGCAAAATATCCACACGAACACGTGCGCCTCACATGATGCTCCTGGTAGGGACTGATTTGTAATTTGACAAACTTCCAGGGCCTCAGTCTAAAATACCCAGACCGCACGTGAGGAACACGTGAGGTACTAAGCTCGGTAGGCGTCGGAGGCTCGGACTGTGGCTCGGGTACGCTGCAGGCTCGGGCGTGCTTCGGGTTAGCTTCAGGTGCTCGGAGCCTAAGGGTCGGGGAAGAGGCTCGGAGGAAGCGACATGGCTATCTGAGATCCGTCAGATCACGATGGATCCAACGGCAGGTGATGCGGACGACGTGGCATGTTGTGAGACGTACGATCCTCGCGAGATCGGACGACTGCTGTAGGTCGAAGGCTAGAACGACGTGGCAGGATAGTAATCGTTGGATCCTTCTGATCCGACGGAGGCGGGGCACTGGCGACGTGGCTCGATCAAAGCCGTCCAATCGTGAGGATCAAACGGCTACCGTGCTTCGTGTTCCTCCGTTCCGCCGCCTCCTGCGGCGGACATGGTTGGGCTCCGGCGAAGCCCCCTTAGCTCCACCGCCTCGATTCTCGCTCGATGCTGCTCTCTGAAGGCTCGTAAGTAGTTGGGGACGACCGTGAAAGCTTCGCGGAGCGACCGGAGCGTCTGGACGAGGTAGAGGTGGTCCACGGGCCGGAAGCGACGAAGCTCGATGCAACTCCAACGATGCTTCCGACCAATGAAGGAAATGGTGCCTGCAGGGGTTAATTTCTATAGCCGAGGCGTGCAACGTGTTTGTGAGGTGAATGCGAGTGCAGTTGGAGGTCTGGAGCGAAGTGAAGGTGGTTCGGTGGTGCTCCTCCGCTGTGGTGGCGGAGCTAGTGATCGGGAGTGATTCTATGCATCGTCGGAATGAATGAAGTAGATCACGAAGATCAGCTTCGAGGTGAAGCTCGACGGATAGTCTGGCGAGAGCGGGAGTGATCGGAGGCGAAGAAATTGCGAGAAAGACAGAGAAAAAGAATAAGGAGATCGGAGAGGGAATGGAGGATGCTACCTGGGTATAGAAGCTTGGAGAGGAGCTCCTGGTCTTCGCTCGAAGCTCGATAGAGGTCCTGAGCTCAAGCAGCTCGCTGGAGGAACCGCGGCACGGCACGGCGGAGTCGTGGATCTCGCCGGAGGAATACACCCTTTTCCGCTCGATTTCGCCCAAAATATCTGTCACCAATCAAGAGCTAAGAGCTCGGGGGAACCTTCTGCTATGGCAGATAGGGTTGAGGGTGGCCGGAGGCAGAGTATTTATAGGTCGGAGTTAAGGGTGTAGGTGACAGGGTGACGAAGTTGGTGGAGGTCGTGGAGCGATGTGAGCGGGGTTTATGGAGATTGTGGAGGTCGGTGAGGATGAAGGTGTAATGGGCTACGAAGTGGAGGTGATAGGAGATGGAGAGGATGGTCGGAGTGGAGCCAAAAATAGAAAGGGGGCGGTGAGCGTGCGAGGCGGGCGACGTGGGCGAGGGTCATGCGGGAGATAGACGATGATCTCTGTACCGTTGGATCGAGTGATCCAACGGTCAGGAGAAGGGCACGAGGGGAGGGTCTAGATATGACCGAAGGGGTGAGATCGAAGGGCTAAGGTGGCGACACATGGAGGCCGCAGGTGAAGGCGCTGAGAGATGGTCGGGATGAGGTCTTGTGGATCTGATCGAAGGGTCCATATGTAGCGTGAGATGAGTGGCCAAGATGAAGGCTTCTGACGAAGATCGGAGGGCGCACAACTCAACACGTGGCGTGCTGAGGGCGAGGCGCTAATAGAGGGTGGTGATGAAGCCCGGGCTTTGATCGAATGGAAAGGATCAAAGACAGGATGGTGGAGGACGAAGGGCGCGTGGCGCGATGTGAGCGGGCCGCGTGGCGCAATCAGAGGGTGCCACGTGGCCTGATCTGAATGGCTGAAGGAGAATATGGAATTAGGGAGAGAATATAGCTGAATTTGGAAAAACTCAAAACTCAAAACTTGTAGATCTCGATGAGATCTACAAGTTTCATGTTGACCAAAAATGAGAATGAAGTCAAATAAGATACAAAAAATACAAGGGTACAAATATACATACGTATAATGTACAATGGGGCCCCAAAACCCAAGTTTTGCATATGAGCTCCGATTTAAATGAAATTGGTCTCATTTTGAAGGTCTCTGAATACCTAGATCGGAGGTTGTATTAGGTAGATATTTTCATTCTAAGTCTTAGGTTTCCAACTGGGTTTGGGGTTTTATTGGGTAATCTTTAAAGTTAGAAATCGTACCCCTTTTTCCTTATATTATTAGTTAGTAATACACACAGTATAGGGCTGATTTTATTGACTTTGGAGGAGATATAAATAGGTGAATAATTACAAGTGAATTAGGCTTCTTATTTTATGCAAATATGAATGCTAAATTGCAGACATTATGCATGCATGTATGAATGCTAATTATGCAAGATAAGGGGGAATATGCTGCTATTAATTCGGGAACAAGTTTCTATTTTCAACTTTAAGAATGATGAATTACATATTCATCACAACGGATCCGATGGTGGTTGTGTCTTCACCCTCCCATATTTCCATCTATCTTGTATGCATGAGGAGTAGAGTTCTTCTGATGGGGGCTTATGTTCTGATGAATGCCTTAGGGTCTGTTTGGTTATTATGATGGAGTGAGTTGGGGTAGCTTCATGTAAATGCTAGTTGTTTGGATGGTTGGAATGATAAATGTGATGTGATGTGACATTGATTATGTGTTATATTAACTTTTTTAATGATTATAATATGTTTTTATGTTAATTTTTGTATTTGAACATGGTTAAAAAAATTATATCAAATAAATTGCAGGGTCCATACAAGGAATCCCAACTCAAGAATGCAGGGGTGGAGTGTGCAACATGGGTAGGTGTCTCCACTGAACCATGCAATGATAGGGGATGCTCGGACCAAAGTCTCAACATAGGTTATTAGGTGTCTAAGCTCATAGATGACTAATGTCTTGGGGACTCCTCAGATGGCATAGGAAGAGGAGACTAACTTTGGCCACTGTATGTGACAAGAGGTGTGAGTTTGCGTGAGGTATAGAAAAAGTGAAGCGAAAAGAGGAAGATAGAATGTGATGTATGTTGAGTGGATTTGTAGGGAAACAATGAGTGGTTGATCATGAAGCATGAGATATAAATAGAGGAAGAAAAGGAACAAATAAGAAGAAGATGAAATAGATGAAAAAGAAAGAAGTATGAGATTGAGGAGGGTATCAATCGCACCTTTTAGTTCATCGATCAAATGCAATTATATGGGGGTATAATACGCCCATTTAACCGATCACACTATCTAATTGATTGATTAAACGACACATTTTACTAAGCATATTTTATCGCTCTATTCATATGTTCTTCTTTCTTATTCATCTCTAACCAAGTCATAGTATTCCTATCTTGATTATATGTGCATGAAAATTTGGAAATAATAATATATAATATTTACGCAAATGAATATGTTGCACACATACATACAAAAACTAGACCATGTCATAAGGAACATGTAAGGGGTATATGGGCTCTCAAGCACATGGGATACTGAAAATCATGCGGAACTCACAACAGGAGGGTGACCCCATTGATTGTGAGGATGTTCCCTCGAATTCTGCTCTCGCTTGTTCGGTATCTCTAATGATCCAACAATTGCAAGAATACAAGAACATGAGTGATTGTGGGTCACTCTAGGTAATGGCGGTCTTCGATTATTGATCAAACAAACTTTAACGAGATCTAATTGGGGTCTAATAGTGCTCCAGCGATGTTTTAGCGAGAGAGTGGTGGATGAAAGGGTTTAGGATTTAGGACAACCAACACCTCCTTATTTGTAGGTTTATCCCGATATTGAGATCCATTTTTAAATTCCTATTGGTTCTTGACATGTTTATTAATAATAATTATAATGTAAGTTAGGAATATTTGATTTTGATGTTCTTAAGTTGATTGGAAAGGTATCATTGAGAGATATATCATTTTAGTCTATTTCATACACTGGATATCGAAAAAATCTCAAGAGTTTAAAGTATGTGTTTCACACCAATTCATATACACAACCAATCATTGCGATTTGTTAATATCAATAACAACATTTTACAATCAAAAGCTAAAGTGGATAAGCATGAGAAGGCATGTATTGACAATCAATATGTATTCATCCCTTTTGATTTTGATACATTTGTGTTCTTGACAAGTGAAGCAGTGGAGCTCCTCAAGAGGATCCAAAAAATTATGCACAACAATGTTATGGTTTCTAGATCTATGAATGTTGTATTTCAAAGGATTGGATTTGCCATCCAAAAGGGATTGACGGCACAACTTGTTGTCTGCCTCTCATCAATTTCTATGTAATGACTAATGCTACAAGAAGACAAGTCTTATACAAAGAATCAAAGCACAATCTACCACTAGAAAACTGGTACGTGATTTTCCCCGAGTTTGTTCATAAGAAGGAGCATCATGCTTTCAGACATCATGAAGGTGTTTGTAAATGGGGAAGGAGGGATGACAATGATCAACATGCATTCAAGAGCAGATGATGCACAGAGAAGAACATAAAAGGCGATCAAATGAAGGAAGAAGAAGGGAAAATAAATATGAAAAATTTCTACCTTAATGAAGGTGCCGAAACAGTTCACCCAACCCAACACCCTCTTCAGAATACATGTGAATTGTAATCTTGTTCTCAATTGTTGTGATTGATGCAACCAACCATGTTGTTTTTATAAACATAAAATGGCTTTCGATCTCTATCTACTTACCTCATTTTTTTAATCTTCCATGGACTATTAACCTGCTCTGTAAATGTAAAACTCCCACAAATGGAGAGAACGAGATACAGGTGGATCCAATGAAAGAGATGTTGAAAAGACATGGATGCACTTCCCTCATCTCCCCCACCCTCACCAAACACTCATTTTTATATCACCCTGTTAGGAGCAATGTCAACATAATAGCTCAGCTGTCCCTTTTTCCGTCTCATATCAACCAGGCATGTTTGTCCACCACCCCGATGGATCAAAGGCGCGGAGGTAAAACAGTGGATGGGAGGTTGGGATGGAAGTGTACAGAAACTCCAATCCCGCTCCAACTTGCAGCACCAGATCAGGACACCCCTCTTCTATTGCTTTACAGCCCACAATCAAGAATGCATCTTTACATCCATTCCCCTCACTGTAACATCGACATTCCTTGCTCCCTTTCTCCTTTTTTATATTATCGTTGTTGTTGGTCGTCCTCTCCCTCCACTTCCTGCCACCCTCACCAAGGTGTGACCTTTCATGAGTTGAAATTTGACCACAATCCCCCTCAAAAGCGAAAATTGCCTGCTTCATCCATTGCTGGAGCCAGATTGCGGGTTGCTTCCTTTCTTGGGTTGGAGGCGGCGATCTGTGCTAGGGGTCGTACTGTGGAGAGGTCGCTTTCGGTCCTCTTGCGCATCATTAGGTGAAGGGATCCTTTTAGGTGCAGCTTTTGGAAGGACTTGAACGTGAGGTTGATTGTTTTGTTTTCTTGGGTCGATCAAGCAATCGGGTCTCCCTCTTCTTTCTTTTGCACGTTGAGGACTTGTTGAGCTGGCGTAGATCATGGCAGTTGAAGTGATCGGTAGCCCGACGAAGATGGCAGAGATCTCTCGAGGTTGGATCGGTCATCTTTGCCATCTTTGCTTATGAAAAAAATTGAATTTAGTCCTCTGTTAAGCGTCTGTATCTGCAGTTGTCTAGGAGTCATATGCATAAGTTGGTATGGAGTGTTGACTAATTGAACATGCCGGCAAGTTAGCAAGTGTATTTTTTCGGGAGTATGCTATTGTGATTAAAACTGCAGAATATGCTGATATATTGACAAATGGTAATGGGTACGGCAGGATATTTTTTAGGTGTTAATTCGTAGAGAGACTACACATCCTCTGAAAATGAAGATAGTTTGTTTTAGGTTTCTACGTCCTTGTTACAGTTAACAATATGTATTCATACTGATTTTCCTCATATTACTTCCAAATATTAAAGTGCTTTGTTAATCTGCTGTCAGCTCAACTTTAGAATGGATATGGCTGCTCTTTCGTTACATTATCAGATTGAAACTAAGAGAAATCACTGAACTAACAATGAAATAAAGTAGTAAAAGATCTTCAAGTCTGGTTGTCTCTCGGGAAGAAGACTAAGAATGAACCCTCACTTAGTTCCCTCCACACCAAGCCCGAAGACCTTTCAAATCCTTTCAACACTCTAAACCTATCAAAGAGTGTGAAAAATGATATAGGAAAGGGAAGAAGAAGCAATAATAATATCGGATAGAGAGGAAGATGTAGTAAAATGAAGAAGAGAAAAAGATATAGGATGATAGTAGAGATAGAAAAGAATAGAGGAGAGAGAGGCACTCTCATTTTTCCTTGCACCTATTTTTTTAGGCCAAAAGAGGGGGAACACGTTAAGGTGTCCGCCCCATATATATATATATTAAAAGATGTAGAGAAAAAATGGAAATACTTACATGACTCAAGAAGAGTCCTAGAGTGAAAGATTACACTTTAAGCATAAAAATGAGAGGAAGAGAAGAGAGTGCAGTTTCTAGCTAACCAAATTGCCCAAACTAAAGAAAGAGGTTGAAGAAGATCCTCTCTAGATTGATTTCTGGCCTCAAACACGGAGTTCCAAAACAATTCCAGGTTCTGAAGAGAGAGCCAGCTCGCCTCAAGATCCTGCCAGATAGGGGATGTCCGTTGACATTGGAAAAAAAGGGTGGTCAGGAGACTCAATCTGCGTCTCACGGAGAGGGCATCTGTTCGAGGTGACCCCAAAAAGTTTTTCACAACTATCTCTAGTCATGACACGCTTTCTACAGAACAACCACATAAAGAAACCAATTCTGCTCGGTAGTTTCAGCTTCCAGATAAAGTTACACTCCTGAATCAGGTTATCTGTCCTAGACGGAGGCGATCTAGTGATTGTTCTGTAAGCATTCTTGACCAAAAAAGAGTTATGCTTCCACACCCAATGGTCACTCCCCCATTGCATGCCTTTCAATATCTCTTGTTGAGTCCAACAGATGTAGGAAGTTCTCGAGGCATTGGTCAGAGAAGCTACTCAAGAAACGAGGCATCCAATTACCGTCCACCCAGCACTCCACCACCTTTGCCTCTCCATCGACAGCTAAAGCAAATAGGCGAGGGAATCTAGACGAAAGCGGGCCATTGCTTGACCAGTCATCATGTCAGAACTCAAACGAATTACCATCCCCAAGGCATGGGCAAAAGAGGTCACGAAATCGTGGGAGCACCGATCTAATTCCTTTTCAGAAAGCTGATAGTCTGGTAACATGCTGACGAGGTAACGAGTATTCAATTCCAATACCATATATCTGTCTAATGAGTCTGCAACATAGATCATCCCCATTACCACAAATCCTTTTGACACACTTTAGAAGAAGAGCTTCATTCATCAAGTCAAGGTGTTGGATCCTCATGCCTCTCTCCTTGAAGGGCAAAGTAATAGTATCTCAGTCAACCGGGTGAAGACCATAGCCATCCTAGCCCATTTTCTCCCAAAGAAATTGTTTCATGCGAACCTCCATACGACGTATGATCCTGACAGGAATAAAATGTGATGTGATGAAGTAGGTTGGAATATCTGAGAGAACCGCTTTCACTAGCACCAATCGGCCTCCCCGGTCAAGGATTAATGCCTTCCAACCTGCAAGTTTTCTTTCTAGCTTTTCAATGATTAGGAGCCAATCCGCCATCTTTAGCGAACCATCTGTCAGGGAAGCCAAGTAGTGTACTGGAAGGGAACTCCTCTCAGAACCAATCACAACACAACATTCATGAGCGTTAAAGTCCGAATGGCCCAACGAGACTGCAATAGATTTGCTACAGTTTAGTACCATCCCAGAAAGCTCCCCAAACATCTCCATAGTTAGATCCATGCCTTTAGCCTCCTCTTTTCCCTCCTTGATAAAGAAGATAGCGTCGTCAACATATTGTAACATAGGAATAAATATCACATTAGCATTGTAGCCTGTCGAGATTTCATTTTGCACCACTTGGTTTACCATACAAGCAAGAACATCTGCTGCAATCACAAGTAACATTGGGGCTGGGGGACAACCCTACTACTTAACCCCATGTTGAGGCTAGAATAGCCTGCCTTCAGGTCTTCCGTTGACAAGCATTGCATAAGAAGCCGTGGTAACACACAACGTTTCATCCACAAGATCCATGTGTCTGGAAAACCATGACTTGACATCACCATCGACAAGAAGCGCCAGTCCATCGTGTCGTATGTCTTGCTACCCCCTTGGACTGACCTCTTTTCCAGTCCGCAATGATCTCAGATGCCATAACCAGGCTGTCGGCAATCTTCCTACCAGGAATGAAGTAGACTGGAGCGGAAAAATGATGTGTTCCATTGCACGATTCAATCTAACGGCCATGGCCTTTGCCTCAATGAGGTAAATAGCATTAGAGAGGGCGATTGGCCGGAAGTCTTCAATATTTTCAGAAACATTTTTTTTGACAAAAGGAAAATCAACTCCCTATTAAGTCTGTCAAATCCAGCATTAGTAGCAGTGAATTCTTTCACCACATCCACCACATTCCTTCCAACCAAATCCCAGAATTCTCGAAAGAAGAACACCGGAAGCCCATCCGGACCTAGAGCACTATCAACATTAAGGTTCCACACCGCCACCTTCACCTTCTTTGCAGTCACACTCTGAATCAAATGATTTGCATGCTAATAAGATAACGTGGAGGATCCAATCCATGATCACCTCCTTGTTCTAGAGGCATTCCTTCGAGAAATACAATGAAAGTGATCCACAATGGCCCTCCCCATCGCTTTATCACCCTCTACGTGAGTCCCATTCACCACCACTGAACGAATATGGTTATGACTGCATCTTCCACTAGCAATTATATGAAAGTAAGCTGTATTCGCATCTCCCTCTTTTAGCCAAGAGTGGCAAGATCTCTACCTCCACTCGGCAATACTTTTCTTGTCTTCCTCCATGATAGTTTTATGCACTATCGACCGCTCCAATAACTCTTCAAGATTTAGCTCTCTAACATCATCTAGCTTATCAATTCTAGCAAGGTCTGGCTCCGCATTAGCACAACAGGCTTTTTGCAACTCCCTGACCTCCTTGAAAGCACACAATCGTACGCGGAATGAAATCAACTTCTGAGACAGTCTTGAGGCCACAGATCCTGAGGTAACAATAGAAGACCAGTGATTGATGACCAACTCACGAAAAACCCTTTTCCTGGATCCAAGCCCTCTCAAACCTGAAAAAACCCCTAGGAGAGGAATTATCACCCGAGTCCCGTATAAGAGGTGTATGATCCAATCTCGTACGAGCTCTAGCTATAGAATTTAACAAAGGGAAGGCCTTCGACAATTCAATATATGAGAAAAAATGATCAATTCGAGATCGAGAACCAGCTTCTCCAAGTGTATTTCGTATCAGATGCATCGGTCACCTCTAGATCCAACTCATCAATCAGTTCAACGAAGTCGATTGAGCCAAGGTCCTGACCACCCCACGACTGAGGCCTATTAGAAAAGTAAAGCGTGACGTTGAAATCCCCCTATAAGACACTACACAGTACACATTGGGGTAGGAACTCCTGGCAGCTCTGAGGTCTGACCAAAGCATTGGGCGTAAAGGGTGTGCACATGGTCCGCAGACACAGGAGAAAGCATACTGGACCCCCAAGTATAAGTATTCAAGAAGGATCTTGAGAACATGAGTTCCCCTTATTTCGGAGATGAATTTGAATAGAGAGTCTTTGCAGGCGATGATATATCCCCCCACAGTACCAGTAGCATCCAACGATTTAAACTCATTTAGAAGTCCATTGCTCAGTGACCTCCAAAGGATAGAATTCACAGAATGAAGCTTAGTTTCCTATAGTAGCACCGCATCACACCTCCAATCCACTAGCATAGACCCCATTGGTCTCTGCTTATCCGGGTCACCCAGACCCTGATATTCCTGACAGAACCTTCATTGAGTGGAGATGTGTAGATTGGTGATCTTTCCTCCTCGCACTGCATCACGAATGAAGTGACAATCACCCTCGATGTGTTTGGTTCGCTCATAGAAAATAGAGTAGTGGCGATGTACGTAGCGGACTTGTTGTCAGGGTATAAAGGTATGAGAATAGCAACTGAAAGTTCAAGTTATTGTGGAAAAGAGACTAGCCATGTAGTCTCACAGGTGACTTGAGCCATTACCATGTATTCTGCCTCCTGCACTTGATCTGGAGACAGCTGTCTGCCTTTTGCTTTGTCAAGTAACCAGGTTGCCTCCAACGAGCATGATGTAGCTTGTAGTGGATCGACGATCCTCAAGCGAACTAGCATAGTTTGAATCAAAGGATCGGAAGAACATCCTGCCAGTGACTATAAAGGGGTCTATCTATGTGCTGGCCGGCCCTGCTTACAATATATGATATACTTGTCCTAGTAACAATAAGATAGAGAAGTTTACCTACTAGGCTTCTATGTTGTGTAGTATCCTCAAATGCAAGATCAGTAGATGTGGAATATTTCCTCACTTGTGCAGGGATACCATATTGCTTGCATCCAAGTAGTCCAACCTCAGTTAGAATGTCAAGGCAATACTTCCGTTGTGAGAGATGGAGTCCCTCTGTAGTGTGTATCACCTCAATCCTGCATTGCACTATGATTCTCTTTGGGGACATAAATGGCATTCAAGGTATCTGCAAACTTCTTGTCACAGCTAGATAAACCTTCAATAGCAGTAAAATGTGACAACAACAACGAACCTTTTCCCACATTAAGTAGGGCCGGTTACATAGATTTTTGTGTCTCCATTCAGATCTATCTTGGGTCATTCTCGAGCTTAGATCCAAAAAACTAAGATCCCTTCGGATAGTCTCATTCCAACAATTCTTGGGCCTTCTGTTCCCTCTCTTAGCCGGCTCAACATCCAAAAACTCGCATCTCTTAATTGGTGCATCAGCCGAGATCCTTTGCAAAAGGCCAAACTACCTTAAGCAGTTTTCTCGCATCTTATCCTCGATCGGAGATATACCAACTTTCCTTCTGATTGCGTCATCCTGAATCCGATCTTTACATGTATGTCCACACATCCACCTTAGCATTTTCATTTCTGCTACTGCCATTCTCTACACATGTCTACGGTTCACAGGCCAACATTCAGATCCATAAAGTATAGTAGATCTCATGGTTGTTTTGTAAAACCTTCCTTTGAATGCATATATTTTATGAGTAATATCGCAATCGCAATCCCCGTAACGTTGCAAAATATATCTCAAGTATATAAAAGAATTTTTCTTCTGAATATTATCATCAGCAATCTTCACCCTGATTCATTCACCATTGCTTTTATCAAAAGTTCACTCCATATATTTAGTCCTATCCCTGCTTATACGAAAACCTTTATGTGCCGTTCGGGTAGGGGGGTTTACCCCCTTAACCCACCCTTTCTCTTTCCAACGTGGATCCCACATTTTCTCCGTTTTAATATATTAAATAAATTAATTTTCTTTTATCCACTCCATCAAAAAATAATATATCATACCATCATATCATATAAAAATTATAAACTACTCCACTTCTACTCACTTTTCCAAACTCCAATACAATCACATCACAATAACTACTCACTTTTTCAAACTTCAATACAATCATATCACAACAAACCCACTTCAAACCCACCCCCAGTTTAACCCTCTTTCCAAACACCAAAATACAAAAACGGGTTACCCTCGACCAGTTTAACCCACCTTAACCCGCATACCAAACGCACCCTTAGTCTATAATGCATGTCTCCAGACCTCAAGATTCTCATTTACTCCATCTCTAGTCTCATCTATCAACACAATATCATCAACGAATAACATACTCCAAGGTATCTCATCCTGGATGTGACTAGTCAACTCGTCTATATGGACTTGCGGAGAGTTATTTTTTGCCTCTCTTGCTTGCGACATATGGTAAAAGGTACATTGCCTCTTTTTCTTGTGGAGAGCTATCAAAGCTCCTTAGGTACATCCATGGCAACAGTATTGGAAGCACTTAAAGTGGGCATATCATATTGCAAAAAATGAACCGGCAGAAGAACAAAACCAAGTATAGTGGTGTGCTTGTGTGTATAGACGATTGGTAGAGGTGGAAGATCCAAAGGGATGTCACCCGCGTTATGTACAAAGAAGCTAGTCTGCTCAAAGAAAAATGATATCTGCAGAAATATAGTACCGACACATAACATGATTACATCATAGATAGACTTTTTGAATACGAGAGTACCCAAGAAAGATGCACTTGATGGCCCTAGGTGACGATTTATCAGCTGCATGAAAGTTGTAAACAAATGCAATGCAACCAAAAATTCTTAGAGGTAAAGGAAAAGGAGACTTGGTGGGGTATAGTAAAGAGAAAGGAGTGCCCCCTTTTTAGGACAGAAGATGGAACACTGTTGATAAGATAAACAACAATAAGGATGGCTTCCCCTCGATAGTACTTGGAACATTCATCTGAGTGAGGAGAGACCTAGCATTATCAAGCAAATGTCAGCGTTTCCTTTCCGCTACCCAATTCTGTTGAGAGGTATATGGACAGGATGTTCGATGAACAGTCCCTTGAGGGGAAAGAAAGATGTCACATCCCGTTAGAACTCAAGTGCATTGTCATTTCGAATAATTTAAACACATGTGGAGAAATAAGTTTTGACATATTGAAAGAAATTTTTGACAAATTTCTTGATCTTCGAACATTCCTTTATTATGTAAACCCAAGGGGTTCTACTATAATCATCCATGAATACAATAAAGTAGCAATGACCACTTAAAGTGATCTGACAAGGTCCCCAAACATTACAATAAACAAGACCAAAAAAGATGATATAATGAGATTCAACACAAACTGGAAAAGAAGCTCGGTGATGTTTCCCAAACTTACACACCTCACATTGAAAGAGCTTTAGAGTAGAGAGTTCAGAAAACATCATGGAGAGAGCTTTGGTAGAAGGATGCCCATGGCGCTTATGCCATAGGAGAGGGTCTTCAGCGATGGATGCAACACCAACAAACTTGGAATCTGAGGGTATGCCAAGATAATATAGGTCATTCTTTTCATGCCCCCACAAATAATTTAACTTGCCTAGATGCCATGAAAATAATAACAGAATTCTTTAAATATCGCACAACAATTAAGTTCAGTACAAAGCTTATGAACATATAATAAGTTGAGATGGAGATCATGAGCAAAATGAACCCCATAAAGTCGGAGCTTGGAGGAGAAATCCATGAACCCGACAATAGTAACATGCGAGTGAATACTATTGGCGATTCAAACCGACTTCATCGAGGAAGAGGGTTTGGAGAAGGTTAGTAGACTACCTTTTCCAGTTAGATGAGTAGATGCTTCAGAGTCAATAATCGAAAAGGGAGAACAGTAGGGGTCACATAGTTGGCTACTATACCTGACAGGGTAGCCAAGGTAGCAGTGGTAGTCTCACTAGAAGAAGGAGAAGCGCGTCTGTGCGCTTGGAGAATCTGCATCAAATGGGAATAATCTGCATCATTGAGATGTGCCGCCTTTCTACGAGGGTTTGTTGTAGGAGATGTGTCTTCCACATCATAGGCATCCTCATAGGCACTATTGGCTCGATAGGGAGGTACACCAAACTTCTGCCAACATCGTTCGGATAGATGGTACTATTAATCATAGTGTGTACATTGTGGATACTGAGAAGTAGTAGAATCTCATTCACAACCATTGCCAAAGTCACGTCCACATCCAAAATCTCGTCCACGGCTCCGACCTGATTCACATCCACGACCTCCTCGAAAGATATGTCGTCCTCCTCTCCCAGATGATGCGATGAGTGCAGAACTCTCTAGGGGAGGTAAGGTAGGAGGCCATGCAACATATGTCTCCGGTTCTTCAAGACGTCCAAAAATAATTTTCATCGTTGGTAGTGTATAGGATATCTGAATTGATCCTTCATTGCATGATATCTGGGATACAAGCCGTCAAGAAAACGTCACACTTGCCAGTTCGAACACTTTTGTATCTGTTTGGTACAACATGAGGACTGAAAGATCGCAAGCTCCTCGTACAGGCTAGTGAGATACCTGCAGTACTAAACAAGGGTGGAGTCACACTGTAGTGCAGACCGAATCCGTTTGTAGATGATATCAAGACACGACTTCGTTGTCTTCTGAGAGTATTTTTGCTCAAGGTCATCCTATGTATTCTTGGTTTTGTCTTTGAAAAGAAAATTTAAAGCAATATGCGCCTCAATGTTGTTGGTCATCCACTTGATGACCTGGTAGTTGTCTACGAGCCAATTATCATATTCTCTATCTTTTTCATATGAAGGATCTTTAATCAGGATATAGACCTTCTATTGACCACTAGTGAACACCTTAAAGGAGAGATACCAACCCATATACTTTTCATTGCCATCCAGTTTGATAGTGGTGCCTTGTGTCATCATAGAAAATGGAGTTGACAAGGACTTCATCTCGGTATAAGTCGATGTCATGGTGATTAGATAGAGAGATTAAAGTTCTGTTGTTGATCAAGTATGCATAAAAGGGCGGAAAAGTACCCTAGAACCTATGCGCGTATGCACAAGAGATCTATATTGTGAAGAATCAACACGTCGAAGGTGCTGGAGATAGCTGTTGGCGGCACCGACACCACTCGAAGATGAGATGGACGCGCTGGGTAATGTTGGGTGACGCCTGGGCGATGAGTGGACAACATTGGGCAATGCTTGAGCAGTGTTAGGGTAGCACCGAGGAACCCACCAAGGCCTCGCACGAGACCCTTAGATGAGGAGAAAGGGTCCGTGTAAGGCTCGAGGAGGATGAAGGCTGGTGTTGGTGGGTTTTAGGTATAAGACCCGGTCTAGGACCGTTGCTTTGATACCATGTAGACAAGAGAATGAGGTGTTGTGTTTATTCCATGGGTCTAGGGTCTCTTCTATATAGAGAGACCCTAGTGAGCAAAAAAGAGGAATATATATATATATATATATATGACCTCGAAGGGTCACAAGACTCAATAAAGTAGAAAATACAATAGCTCTAAATGTTGAATTTGGATATGATTTACTGGTTGTCAACATGTTTGGAGGGAATGAATAAGTTAGTATGCATTGGGGGGGGTTTAGATTTCTTGGGCAACATTCGTCTTTGCAGTGGGTTAGAGAGCAAGACCCATCACTGTAAGGAAGGTCTCAATGCACCAAAGGTAGTGCGAGGCGAGGGTGGATGAGAAGATGATTGAGGGGTCAAGATGTAAGGTGGGTGAGATGGTGGTATTTACCCATAAGTAGTAGCATAGGATAAATGTGAGACGTATGGTTGTGAATGGTGAAGTTGGAAAGACAATGAATCCCTTGGTAGGAGTCTCCTTCAAGGGGACTAGAGATGTGCCTTGAGGGGCCCCATAAGGCGTACAACAACATGTGGAGGAGGGGTTTCACATGTATGTGGCTACTAATATGGGTGTTTTAAGTCAAAGCCTTTGCTTCTGGTTTCCCAATGATCATCACATGGAATATACGAGGTCTAATTAATCCCTAGAAAAGGGTAATAATGAGCATGTAATTGACGATTTGGATGGTTGATGTAGCTCAATTCTAGGAGCCAAAACTAGGGAGTTGGGACAATGGGTTGTAGAGGAGAGTGCATAGAGACACGTTAACTGAGTTTATGCTTTTGGACTAAGTTGAGAGATTTGGGATTATCCTCACGGAAGAATGAAGATTTGGTTTAGTTTATGGAGGAAGTTGTTGGTGCCAAATTACTTTTACTAACTCTCAAGAGGAGAGGGGATGACTTATTTTAAGTCATTACTTGTGTGCATGGATCTATTAAGTTACCGAGGAAGGGGAATTATGGGAAATTTTTTATTTGGCTAGATTGAGGTTTCAACACATTCACGAGAGTTTCTACTTTAAAACCCTTATCGTAGATACGAGACACACTCAAAAGATTGTGTTTCAGACCGTCAACAAGGATGACATAATTAATACAAGTTAAAAGGTTTCCAATCATACCATTGCCAATTACCGTACCTTTGTGCAAGGCCCTAAATGTCGGTTTCGGTCACCATTTCAATATCGTCCAAAACAGAATTTCGATGGAATTTCGGTGGAATTTCGACCGAAATTTCGGTCATTTCGGTCATTTTTTGTACTAGGACACCCATATTTCGGTCATTTCGGTCGAATTTCGATTTCGACTGGATATCGATATTCGACAGAAATTCGACCGAATTTCGCTGAAATTTGAGGCCATGCCTTTGTGGATGCCAAAAGTGGCAGTCCCACCATCTTTGGCTTTGAGGTTGAGGAAGAGAATCTTGTCTTTGATAGTATGTCGGGAGCATCCACTGTCTACGATCCATTTGCTAGAATGGTCTCGCTCGAGGTTCTGAGAAATACAGTCTGGTCATGAATTGAAGCTCAATTGGTCTTCTGTAATTAACCATGGGTTCTGCAAAATAATTAACGAGTTTCTTTGGTAGCTATTGCTTGTGAGTCCTTGAAGGGTTAGGATTGTTCCTCAGATTTCTCTTTGGTTCCATGACCTTCTTGTCTTTATCTTTACTCTAGACATTCTTAAACAAGTAAAGCAGGTTGGTTAATCTTAATAGACTTAGAGCTACTCCTTTTTCTGAGTTGTACCTTGACACATACTTAGTTCTACTTTGGTAGTTAGCTCCTAATAATTTATCTAGGTTTTCCTTGCCCTTAGTAAATTTAACTAGGTCATTAACTAGAATGTGTGTGTTTTGTTTAAGCTTACCTACAATGGCTTCTAGATTATCTATGTTCGTCTTCAGCAATTTAATTTCAATTTCGTGCTTCTTTTCAGAAAGAGACAAACTAGAGGTGAATTCTTTAATATGATCTTTCAAAGAGCCAACCTCTTTAGACCGGTCTTCTCGGGTAATGCATGTAGTTGTTTTTAGCACTTTGTTTTCCCTTTTCAACTTTATTACTAAGTTATGCAATTCAGTAAGAGCTTGTAACTCATCAAAAGAGGGTTCTTCGAAAGTGACCTCTTCATTGTCTAAAGCCATGAGCTCGAGCAATGCTTATTCTTTGTTGGAGTCATCAGAGTCGCTCCCAGAAGATGTTGACGTGTTGGAGTCGGAGTCAGAAGAGTCCCAAATAACATGGAAAGCTTTTCTCTTAGGATACTTGCGATGGTATTGGTAACCTTTGCTTCTTTCTTCCTTCACGATCTTGTTGCCTTTGCGAGATTCGTGACTTCTTGGTTCCTGAGAGCCCCTTCTCTTGAGAAGAGGACAATCTTTCTTGAAATGTCCCTTCTTCTTGCAGTTGAAGTACTCCATATCGCTTCCTTTCCTCATGTCGCTTTTCTTGATGAACTTCTTAAATTTACCGGTGAGCATCGCAAGATGTTCATCTGAGCTGTCTTCTGAAGTTGACTCTAATCCTGAGGCTTGGAGTGTAGTACTTACCTTTTTCTTTACTTCAGCTTCTACTTTGGTCGCCTATGTCTTCTCAACTTCATAGGGTAGGGTTAGCCTATGAGCTCATCAACATGGAGGATTAGTCTTTTTGAAGTCAGTTTTCGGTATTCAGTCGAGGAGTTACTCAATAAAGAATATCCGGTATTCAGGAGAATATTTAGAATTCTTTGATTATGCATTTTTAATTATTTTAATATAAAATATGTCTAATATATATTCTTATATATTTATACATATACGTCCATCAATCAGTAAGAGTCCATGATAAAAATACCAATTAATGAGTTACATATGTGGAGTTTTAACATTTGTGGTGATACCAAAATAAATGAGAACCTTTAAAAATATAAATTATAAAATAAAAAAATCAGTAATATGTCACAATAGTCATATGAATAACCAAATATTCAGACCAAAATTTCGGGAATATTTGGGTTGGACCGAATATTGATCGAATAACAATATTCTATTCGATCACCCCACTAAATAAGAATATTCATCTGAATATTCGATCCATTCAACTGAATATTGCAACAATGGGGAGGGTATAGACATCATTAGCTTCTTTGATGACTATTGCTGTTGTGTTCCAAATAGGTGTAAGAGATCTCAATATCTTTTTTAGTATTCTGGCTCTCCGATATCAACGTTTAGATTTATGAGCTTGTTGATTATGGCCGAGAACCTTGTCTATATGTCGTGGATTGACTCTACTTTTTATCTTGAACAATTTGTACCTCTATTGTTGCAGGATGACTTGAGATTCTTGCAACTTCATTGTTCCTTCATACGTGTTGTCGAGCTTGTTCCATATCTCATATGCGATCTTACAGTCCTAGATTCAATTGAACTCATCAACAATGATTACACAGAGGATTGCGTTCATCGCCTTGGAGTTGTAAGTTGCTTTCTCTTTGTTTATGCCAGATAAGATGCTTCTAGAAACTGGTCTTGCATACTTAGACCAATGATATTCCAAACATCGATGTCAATAGACTCTACGATTACATTCGCATCTTACAGTTGTTGTAGTTTGTGTCGTCGAAGTGCAGTGGCCTGACTGTAGACTGGCTTTCAAAACTCTTGCTTGCATTAGTTTCCATATGTATCGTCGAAGAGTGACTTCGAGATGCCGATCCAAGCTCTTATACCAGATATGAGTTCGGGGATCACGATACCACTAGAGGGAGGTAAATAGTAGTTCGGGGCAGTTTTAAAAACTTTTACGAAATAATCAGCAAACACAGATTCAATCAACCAATCAATCAAATCAACACACTTGCACAATTTTTTAGGTGTTAACCCACCTGGGTAAAAATCATGACATGAGACTCACTAACTCGGGATTACTTGATTAGCCGAGCTACATCTGCTTCACTAAAGCCTGCAATTTTTTTTGTAGATATCACGATCATTTGCAAAGCTGACATATCACGATCTTGGATCAAACACGAAGATTAACGCTATAGATCGGGCATTATGGCCCAATCATAAGATTAGATGAGCTTCGGCTTTCTTCTTGCTTTATAGGAAATCTTACATCCAAGAGCTTCTTTGTAACTTAAGATCAAACACCTAAAGTTCAGTAGAAAGATGTTAACTGAAATAAAAAATGTGGCAATAATATTTTTCAGAGGAATTTTATCTTTACAGATATCATGATAATATTCTCGATATAGAATAGTGATATTTAGAGATAATTCAGCAGAATATAATTGAACAAGGTTCACAAATATAACACATTATCGCTGCATTGAGAAGGGCTGCCAAAAGTATCCGACTCCAATTAAAAGAACTTGAGCTATGTCCAATGATCGGACTTTACTGAAATGACAACGTTGCTTCACAGCTATCAATTGACAATATTCTTCTCGAAATGATTGGACAAATCGATGAAAAGAGAGGGAATAGCTGAGGGAACTGCTCATAAAAAGCTTCTTGCTTTTCTAGAGAGAGTTGGAGTGATTGCTTGAGTTGTGTATCCTCCAACAATGGGTATGGGATCCTTTATAAAAAACTCCAAAAAATATGAATGTTGAAAACAAAATAGATACGAATCAGAGATGATTTCTTGATGACCGATCGTCATAAACTAGTTGATTGATCATTTGTAAATGATAGATCATGTCAAAAGTGTATGATCGATCCGTTTTGGTTGTTGGATAGAACTCAAATTATGATCGATCAGGTCGACAATAGTTGGTCGATCAGGTATGATAGATCAATCGAAACAACTTGGTCGACCACTGAGAATAAATGGTCCATCAGAATTAGAATGTTCGATATCTCAATTTGGAAATTATTAGTTGAAGCTGGTCAGAGATTACGACTTTCCAAAACTGTAGAGAGAAGATAATGAGTTTCTTATTCATGAGGCTATATGGTTCCATTATATAGAGGAGAAACATGTGGGGCAAAATACATGAAGTAGATGTAAAGAAATGAGAATACATAGAAGAAATAAAAGATAGCTAATATCTCAACACTTCCCTCAAGATAGAGCGTCGGTATCAATCATGCTCAACTATAAACAATATCTCTAGAATGGATGTCTGGCTAGGGCCGTGGTGAACACATCTGTTGTCTGATCTCTTGAGATAGAAGAGTGATGGAGATGAAATCCGTCTGAAATCCTTCGAGACCTCGTTATGCTTGGTCTTCTCATAAAAGACTGGGTTGTTAGCTATAAATAGAGCAACTTGGTTGTCGCATTAGAGGTGCATGGGAAGAAGCACCTCAACTGCTAGGTTAGTAAGAATTGATCTGACCCACATCATCTCTGTACTACCCTGTGCCATAGCTCTGTACTCTGATTCCGCATTGGATCTGGTGGCCACCGTTTGCTTCTTGCTCTTCCATGACCTCAAGGAATTCCCTTTGAACACTATAAATCCAGAGGTGGACTTCCTGTTCTTGGGGTACCCCGCATAATGTGCATCTGTGCAAGCTATAAAGGTAATGGACGCGCCTCTGCTAAATAGAAGATCAATGCTAGGTGAGGTCTTTAAATACCTCAGAATCATTTGGACTGCATCCATATGTGCTTGTCTAGGATACTTTATAAACTGACTCACTCTGGTCATTGCAAATCATATATCTTGTCCGATGATGGGCATGTATGGGAGCTTTTCAATGAGATGTGTGGAAAAACGTGAAGATAAAAGTTGTATTCCTTATAGCCCTATAGCTCTCTTATATAGGAAAAAAAGCTCTAAGGAAAAATTACATAAAATAGACTGGATAAAAACAGAAATAAATTTGTAGAGATATAAATATCTCAACACTCCCTCTTAAGCCGGAGCATATATATCAATCATGCTCAGCTTGGAACAACGGTGAAAAGGACCCCTCTCAAGAGCTTTGGTAAACATGTCTGCAATCTGATCTCCTAGTGCAACATGAGAAGTGGAAATAAGCCCCTTTTGGATCAAATCATGGGTGTAATGACAATCTACTTCAATGTGCTTAGTTCTCTCATGAAGGACTGGATTATTAGCAATGAACGGAGCTGCTTGATTATTAATTTTAGATGCATAGGAAGAGGCACCTCAACAGTTAGGCCAGCCAGAACTGACTTAACCCACATTATTTCTGTGCTCCCTTGAGCCATGGATTTATATTCTGATTAAGCATTGGATTGAGCAACAACTGTCTGTTTTTTACTCTTCTATGAAACCAACAAGTTGCCAGCAAACACAGTAAAGACTGAAGTAGACTTCTTGTCCTTGGGACACCCAGTATAATCCGCATCTGCACATCCAGTGACTATAAGAGATGTATCCCTTATGGAAAGAAGGCCTGCACCTGGAGAAGACTTCAGATATCTTAAGATCATGCAAACTGCATCTATGTGGGCCTGTCTGGGTTGCTCCATAAACTGACTGACTCCGCTCATAATAAATGATATATCAGGCTTGGTAATAGTAACATATAACAACTTCCCCACTAGCTCTCTGTACTGTCTCTTATCCACTTCCTCTGAGTCATCATCATAGAGCCTAACATTAAGATCCATTGGTCTAGTCGCAGGTCTGCATCCTGTCATGCCTGTCTCAGATAGAAGGTTAGTAACATACTTCCTTTGCGTCGTAACCATACCCTATTAGTTTCGTGCAAACTCCAAGCCAAGGAAGTAATGTAGCTTGCCAAGGTCCTTGGTCACAAAGTACCGCCCAAGGTAATCCTTAGCTGCCTGAATGCCCTGTTCATTGCTGCTAGTAACAACTATGTCATAAACATATAATAGAACAACAACCGTATCTCGTTGAGTTCTTTTTACAAAGAGAGAATGATCTGCAGTAGATCTGACAAACCCGTTCTGCTCAATCAAATCTGAGAGCTTCTGAAACCAAGCCCTTAGACTCTGCTTAAGGCCATATATGGCCTTGTGGAGACGACATGCCATACTGGACTCACCCTCAGTAGTAAACCATGGTGGCTACTGCATGTAGAATTTCTCCTGCAGATCACCATACAAAAAGGCATTCTTGATATCTAATTGGAAAAGTGGCCAATCACTACTACAACAACAACAATAAGAATTCATAGCATATAGTGACGCACAACATGAGAAAAAGTATCATGATAATCTACCCCATAAGTTTGGATGAACCCACGAGCAACCAATCTAGCATTATATCTGTCCTCAACACCATCTGCTTGTTGTTTCATAGTAAACTCCCACTTGCTGCCAATAACAGACGCACCTGGAGGCGATGGCACAACACTCCACGTACCTCGAGACTGTAAAGCTGCCATCTTCTCCTCCATCGCCAGATGCCACTAACTACTCTGCAGCGCCTCCTGATAGGATCGTAGTATCTCCACGACTGACAGTCCACAACAAAACTCTAAAAATCCTCGGATAGAAGGTCCAATGAAACATGGGAAGCAAGAGGATGCATAATGCATGCACGCCTCTGTTTCCGTAGAGCAATAGGTACATCCATATCCTCAGTACTCGTAGAAGGTGTATCATCTGGACATCCAGCACCTCAACATATACATGTAAATCACAAGTGCCATTAGAAGAACTCAAATGTTTAGAACATACCTTGGGTATGCTGGATGATGGAGGAGACACATGAGCATGAGGTCGGCACTAGTAAACCTAGGGAAAGAAAGTAGGTATGGTAGGTGATGGTGGAGGTGGTGGCGGCGACGATGATGGTAGCGATGATGGTGGAGGTGGTGGTGGCGACGATGATGGTAGCGATGATGGTGTAGTCTGGAGATCGGAGATAGAGGCACTTTGAAGAAACGAGCTTGTTACCTGTAGGAGAGAAATACATAATAGACTCAAAAAAGGTGACATCTGCACTAATGTAATACCTTCGTTGAACATGGTCGAAGCAATCCCTTTTAGGCCTTGGAGTACCCAACAAACACACATTTGACAGCTCTAGGAGAGAGTTTGTCAAGACCAGGAGACATCTGATGAACAAAAGCCACTGAACCGAAGACACAAGACGTGAGGGAGAAAAGATCCGTCTCGGGAAACACAATCAAGAAAGTAATCTTTTCCCCCAGAACCGAAGAGGGCATATAATTTACCAGGTAATAAGTAGTTGGAACCACATCCCCCCGGTACGAATGAGGAGCACGACTCTGAATCAAAAGAGTCATGGTAACATCCAGAAGATGACGGTGTTTTTGTTCAGCCACCCCATTCTGTTGGGAAGTATACGCCCAAGACGTTTGATGCAGAATACAATGGGACACAAGAAATTAGCCAAGCTGAGTACTATCCAAGGCATTATCTGAACGTATAAACTTGATTTTTGCTGAAAAAATGTTCCTTAATTAATTAATAAATGACTTAATAACAAGACTTGCATCAGTTGTTTTTAAGAAGAAAAACCCACGATAATCTTGAAACTCATCAACTGCAACAAGATAAAATCTATACCCTTGATGATCTGGGACACGACTGAGACCCCAAATATCAAAATAAATTAACTCAAACAGACTATGACTACTACGACCCTGACAACTCTAGAAAGTGGACCGATGATGCTTCCCAAGCTGGCATGCCTCACACTGAAAGGTAGAGCGACGAGAAATATGTGGAAGAACGTGACACAACTTTTGCAGATGAAGATGACCAAAACGAAGATGCCACATATAGGAAGACACATACCCAATGCGAAGAGAAGAAGCACCGACATAAGGAGATTGCATTGGTATGTAGAGACCTCTTTGCTCACGGCCATAACCAATCACCCTGCCAGTGAAAATGTCCTGAAACACAAGAGCAGACGAATAAAAAATGGTACGACAGTGTAAATCCTTAGTGATTTGACTAATTGATAATAAATTCATAGAAAACTCAAGAGCATAAAGAACATTCTGAAGTCTCATTGCAGGAGTTAACTGCACCTCCCCCTGACTAGTGATGGGAGAGTGTGTCCCATCTACTATTACAACAGATCGTCCGGGCTGGGTTGGACTGAAAGCACAAAACTGGCCTCTGTCACCATAGAGATGATGGGATGCTCCTGAGTCCATGATCCATTCTGACAAATCTGCCTTGTAACAACTAGTAAAGGCATATGCTATACCTGATGTAGATGCTGATGCAGAGGCAACTACCTTTGAAGAATCTAAAGGGGAGCTAGTTGACCCAGGGGTAGGCATAATCTCTTTGAGCCTCACCACAAGTTCGTCAAATCTCTGATCAGATGCAGGTAAGGAACTGCCAGCCTATTGGATCTGCTCTGCCACACATGTTGAAGCTGTGAACCCATGCTTGGAATAACATGTTTCCTCAGAGTGACCTGGCCTGTGATAATAAGTACAAGGCCGACGAGGGGGTCCGACTACCCCCTCCCCTACCACGACCACCTCGACCACAAAACTGTGCAGGGCCCCCTCTACCACGAGATGTTGTCATGGTTGAGGATGTCTGAGACAACTGAGTGCCACCAGAAGATATGGAGAGCCTACTCAACCTGCGATATGCCTCCTCTATTGGAGGTATTGTGACGTCAGTAAGAATATGTGCTCTAGCTGCATCATACTCAGGGTCGAGAGCCGCTAGGAAAACTCCTGTCATCACCAAATCCCTATATGCCTTGAGCTGCTCTAGTGTGGCAGTCAAAGGAATATAACCGTGTAACTTCTCAAGCATACCCCTTAGAGAAGTGTAAAGTGTATGGAGAGGATGCCAATTCTGCTTTGATGTGAATATGTCGCGGTGAAGCTGCAGAATCTTCGACTCGTTCTTCGTTGGAGAGTATGTAGCGGCGAGAATGTCCCATATAGCCTTCGTCGTGGGCTGATTCAAAATGTCATTGGCTATCTCCATCGACATTGTTCCGAAAAACTATACACATGCATAAGAATCGTCTGCTTCTCATGAGGCGTTAACCCCAGTCTTGTCAACAAGCTGCACCTGTGTGAGGACATGCTTCTTGCCATTACATTGTATGAGACTCATGAACTGCATGGCTTGCAGTTCATAATTCGTTCCATCTATCTTCACAATGGGCGTTAGACCTTTGAAGGAACCCAGGGATGTGATATCTGCTTTGTTATCTAACATGATGACAACAATCTCTAAGATCGGGGCTGCAAACTGTAAGAATAATGTCTACACGGACATATGGGAAGATGATTGTGGGTGTAGACTCATACCACAACCACTTCCGTTCTTTGGTGACTCCTTTGGGTGACTAGGGTATTTTAGATAGTCACGCTACACCCTAGAAACCCAAGAATGAGGACCCCATGCAACATGGAGCAGCCCGAGGTGGTTGCCGCAAGGTAGCGGGCCGCAGCAGCGACGCACAGGTATGCCGCGTGCCTATGGCGGTGCTGGTAGCGCACAAGTGCGCAAGCGACGCGGGAGGCGCGTGGCGGCTCGAGAGGTGCAGGAGGCGCAACGCGGTAGCTGCATGAGCAGTAGGGTGGAGGTCGGCGCCGCATGGTGCGCTAGGGTTTTCAGTGGGTAGGGGTTCTTAGGGTACATGCTCCGATCTAGGACCGTCGCTTTGATACCATGTGCAAAGACGTGAAGAGAAAAGTTGTATTCTTCATAACCCTAGAGCTCTCTTATATAGGAGAAAAGCTCTAAGAGGAAATTACATAAAATAGTCTGGATAAACAGAAAAACATAAATAAAGCCGTAGAGATATAAATATCTCAACAAGATCCCTAAACCTCCTCTTGTCTACCTCTTCAGTGTCATAATCATACAACTTCATGCTCGAGTCCATGGGAGTAGTGGCAGGCCGACAATCTATCATGCTCGTCTCAGAGAGAAGATTTGTAACGTACTTCCTCCGGGTCATCACAAGGCCTTACTGGTTCCTGGCGAACTCCAGTCCAAGGAAGTAATGTAGACTACCAAGATCCTTAATCACAAACTACTAACCAAGGAAATCCTTAGCAGCTTGAATGTCGTGCTCATCATCCCTTATAACAATGATTTCATCAACATAAACTAGTATGACAATTGTACCTCTATCAGACCTCTGAACAAATAATGAATGATTTTTAGTCGACATCACAAACCCCTGCTATTCTATCAAATTCGGGAGCTTCTGGAACCATGCTATTGTGCTCTCCTTAAGGCCATAGATTGCTTGTGATGTTTGCAAACCTTATGACACTACCCCTCAGCAGCAAGATCGTGTGGCTGTAGCATGTAGACCTCCTCATGTAGGTCACCATAGAGAAGCACATTCTTCACATCAAGCTGATATAAGGGCTAATACCATCTCACTACAATAGAGAGAAGGATTCGTAGTGTAGAATGCCGAGCCACTGGAGAGAAAGTATCCTAATAGTCCACCCCATATGTCTGGATGAACCCACAAGCCACAAGTCTTGCCTTGTAGCGATCCATGTTGCCATCTATTTGGTGCTTCACCGTAAACATCCACTTGCATCCCACAACATATAGAGGAGCTGTAATAATGCTCCATGTGTTACGTGACTATAACACGATCATCTCCTCCTCCTCGGCAATATGCCACTGATTGTCCTATATCACCTCATGATATGTTTGTGGTATCTACACGGCTGATAATTCCACAACAAACCTCCTGAAATCCTTTAAGAGTCGGCTCAAGGAAACATCGGCTGCAAAAGGATAGGTGGCACAAGTATGTCTCCTCTTCCACAGAGTAATATGTACATCAAGATTACCTGCCTCCTCCTCAACCTGTAAACCACCATCATGCGAGGGCACATGCACATCCCGTAAAGATTCTTGCTGCATGGACAAATCCCTAGTGCCATCAATAGAAACATTGTGCTTAGTACGTCCCTGAGGCGAGCTGGATGATAGGGAAGGCTCATGAGCATGGGGAACATTATGAGGCTTGCAGACCTAAAAGTGTAATAACAGATGGGCCAACAAACTGGGTGGTGGTACGGGGGTAGGCACATGAGCAGGTGTAGGTGGTAGAGATGGTGGTGGTGGAGGTGGTAGGTACTGGAGGTGGCATAGCCGTAGGAGGAGGCACACATACCTTCTCTCCAGAGTCAGAAGGAGTCAACTTGTCAACTGTAGGAGAGAAATACTTAATAGACTCAAAGAAGGTACCATTAGCACTAACAAAGTATTTCCATCAAATATTATCAAAGCAGTGATACCCCTTCTGGATACGAGAGAAGACTACAAAGACACACTTGACAACTCTAGGAGAGAGTTTGTCACGACTAGGCGTTAGATGGTGAACAAAGGCAATCGATTCAAACACATGGGATGTAAGGAGAACAAGTCCTTCTCAGGAAATGCAATCGAGAAAGGAACCTGAACAAGTCCTCATGAAATACAATCGAGAAAGGAACCTTCTCTCCTAAGACTGAAGATGGCATGCGGTCCACCAAGTATTAACAATGAGGATTACATCACCCCAGAAAGAGTGACGAGCATGACTTTGGATCAAAAGTGTCCTGGTTACATCAAGTAAATGATGTTTTTTGCGTTCAGTAACACCGTTTTGTTGAGAAGTGTAAGCACACGAGGTTTTGTATATGATGCCAAGAGACTTGAAGTACTCAGATAGTTGTAACGTGCATAACTATAAGGCATTGTCTGAGCAAATAAACTTGATTGTACCAAAGAAAGTGTTCTTTATGTACCAAAACGGAAATGCCACAAGTAAGGTGAAACTAATTCGGTGGGAACTGTAGAGGCATCAATACTAGGAGACTGGACCAATATTTAGAGCCCTCGCTGCTCACGACCACATCCAATCACCCTATCTGTGAGTATGTCCTTGAACACAAGAAATAATGGTATAAAAATGTCTCGACAATGCAGGTTTTTTGTTATCTAGGTAATAGAAAGCAAATTCATATGAAAATCATGAGCATATAAAACATTATGCATGTACATGGATGGCATCAAATGTACCTCCCCTTGTCTTGTAATGGATAAGTAAACTCCATTCGTAATGATGACTCATCTACTAGGAGGTATAGATCTGTAAGAACCGAGCTGTCCTCTACCTCTACGCGGATGGTATGAAGCACCAAAGTCCATGATCCACTCTGTCATATTTGCCCTTCTACAACTGGTTAAAGCATAGACTACATCTGAGGAGCTCGACGAGGCTCTAGTAGATAGTGATGTAGACAACAAGAGTCATTATTTCCCTCAGACGTGAAACAATATCATCAAGGCATGAGTCTGTGTAAGGAGTCAAATTGTTTGAAGGCTCAATCTGCTCGTCCACATGAGAAGATACGAGGTATCCATGTTTCTGATAGCATGTATCTTCAAAATGACCTAGACGACGAGAGTAGGTGCATGGGCCACGCTGATATCAACCTCCTCTGCTATTGGGACCACACCCTTTGAATTGTGTAGAACCTCCCCTCCCGCGAGATTCAACCATCGCTGAGGAGGTATGTATGGTGGCAGGTGGTGGGACAAGTAGCCTGCTGAGGCGATTGTAGACCTCTTCCATTGGAGGTATGGTCACACCTATAAGAAGTTGTGCACGTGCTTCCTCGTATTCTGGATCCATAGTCTCCAAGAAAACTCTGACCATCGTGGAGTTCCTGTATGCCATATGTTGCTCAGTAGATGTGGTAGCATGCATGAAGATGTGAATCTTTTCAAACATGCGTAAAGCGAAGAGTATATAGAAGACGACCATTCTACTTGGTCGTGTAGATATCAAACTGTAACTGAAGAATCTTGGCCTTGTTCTTCGCTTCATCATATGTGGCTGCCAAAATATCCCACATCGCATTGGCTGTGAGCTAGTTCACAATGTCATTGGCTATCTCCGTGATAAGAGTCCCAGAGAGCCAAACAAACGCGTATGCGTCATCTTGCTTCCACGAAGCATTCTCCTCAGTCTTATCCGTCAACTCTGGCGTTGTCAGGATGTGCTCCTTGTTATTGAACTGCATAAGGGTTAAGAACTGCATGGACCACAACTCATAGTTGGTCCCATCCATCTTTACGATGGGAGATGGACCCTTGAAGGCACCAGACGAAGAGAAGCCATAGCCCTTGTTCTCTGACATGATGAAAAGAAGGTCGGGATAGAACTCGACTGTGGTAGTAGACCGATCTGAGCAAGTCTACTCAATCATAGAGAGGATTGGTTGTACGTGTAGACTCATAAAACCATCCTCGTCTATCCTCGACTCTTGCTAGGGTCGGAAAATATCATTTATAGGTCTGAAATCACCTTTTCTGGTTAAAATCTGATTGATCAGCAACTCTGGATGGCAACATAAAGGATAAAAGAGGCCCTTGGGGGCCTAGTGATGGCCAAGAGAGGCCCTAAGGGTGTTGGTGGGGGCACAATTGCTCAAAACATCACCTAGCGTAGCTGGGGAGGGTCTACGGTGACCCTTGGAGGCATGCAATGGCCCTAGTGGCGGTTGCAGCGGGCTCGTGGAGGTCTGGGGTCACGCGTAAGGCCTCTTTGGAGGGGTTGTGGATGGTGCACAGTAGGTGGGCGTGGGCGAGTAGGGCGCGTGATGAGGAGAGGGCCAACGGGTAGGGGTTAGGGCACGAATGGGTACAAGAACTCCGATCTAGGACCGTCACTTTGATACCATATGGAGAGAAAATAATGAGTTGCTTATTTATGAGGCCCTAGGGTTCTCTTATATATTTGGGAAACCTGTTGAGCAAATTAGATAAAGTAGGTGGAAAGAAAAAAGAATACATAAAAGAAATAAAAGATAACTAATATCTCAACAAAAAACAAACAATTTAATAATGCTACAACTTTTGAACAAAGTTAAGCAACAAACTAAGCTTCTGCTCACCTAAAGTTGACGATGCTTCGTAGACTTGTTGAGCTGAAATCCACTCTGTGCAGTCACAAAGAACATAGAGCGACTATGATATATTCAAGTGTATGTGTTATTTTTAAAACATCGGAGAAATTAAAAAATAACATGATTGTGTACATTGATATACTTTAATTTGTGGCAAAATTTTGGATTTAAATTTCATTGCACGTACAACAACGATAAAATCTCCCACATTATGTAATGCCTACTACATGGATTCTTTGTCTCCATTGAAATCTATTTTGGAATATTCTCGGACTTAGATCGAAATAATTAATATCATTTAGATGGTCTCCTTCCAACACTTCTTGGGCCTTCCTAGACCTTTCCGAGCTGGCTCAGCATCACACATCTCACACCTTCTAGTTGATGCATTACCGACCTCCTTTTCAAATGATTAGACCACCTTAAATGATTCTTTCATCATATTATCCTCCATCAGAGCTATACCTACTTTCATTCTGATCACATCATTTTGAATATGATCTTTTCGTGTATCACCACATATCTACTGTAGCATACTCATTTTTGCTACTATCATTCTCTGCACATATCTATGATTCACATGCCATCATTCATATCTATAGAGCATAGCATGTCTCACATAGAGCATAGCATATCTATAGCAGAGTATAAGCACCTCTTATAGAAATTTTCCTAGCCAAATATACCTTACATTATGCACAAAATCGTACACACTTAAATTTTTGTTTGCAAAAATACTCACATTTGCTTTTTTCTAAAATGTAAAAACATATAAAAATGCTTTTCTATCTATTAAATGCTTGAAAAATAGTAAACTACATATAGAAAAAATGTTTATGTATTTGTATTCTATAATCACTGTAAAAACGTTTCCAAAAATATAGCAATTTTGCTTTTTAAAATCCCAGAAATCCAAAAAACTGGCAAAATTTTTATAAAAATATAGAAAAACTTAAAAATTCAAATATTTAGATATTTAGATTTGCTATCAGGCAGAAATTCCCATCTTAAAAATAAACATCACTGGTTACTTTCGAGGTATTTTAGAACCCATTTTTTTACAAGTACCCTATTTTGAATAAACCTATTTTTATTAATTATCTTTATTTGTTTAAAAAAAAGAACAGGGTTCAAACCCCCCTTTGTGAGGGTTGCGTTGGGTAGTCGACAACTGGTAATCAAATCTTTCAACATGGATTTGAGTAAGAATCCATGTAGCGGACCCAACTTATAGTGGGAGAAGGATTCATCATTTTTTATCTGTATTTGTTTTAAAAGTTCTTAAATGAAGTAGTTTTCATTATTTTATGGTCGAAAATAATATTTCCTAATTTTCTCTTTACAAATTTTGAGTTTTACGTTGATATATATAATATAGTCTGAGGTTTTTAATAACCTTGCTTCCCTTCTTTTCTTTTTCTCTGTAAATGTACAAAACAACAAACTATAATCGAAATTCCTTGTTTCTTCTTTTCCTGCTACTATGCTTGTATTTGTTTAGTTTTGCCTCCTCGTGATCGACTATGGGACTTACCGAAGTCAAATGAAAACATACATTTTACAATACATCACTCATATCATTTGCAGCAACCAGTGTTGCAATAGTCGGCCGACTATCCCGAATAGTCGGTCCGACTATGCGGTGCGGGGGGGTAGCCGACTGAACAGACCTCTAGTCGGTCAATAGTCGGCCGGACTGAATAGTTGGCCGACTATTCGGCCGACTGGCCCGACTATTAGACCGACTGGAGTTTGACATTTGATATTTTTATTTTTTTATTTATAATTTTTATGGGTTTTATTTTACCATGCTATCACCACAAATGTCAAATTCTATATATCTATTATATTGATTGGTACTTTTATCTTGGATTCATGTTAACTAATGACCATATATGTATAAAAATATAAGAATATATGTATTATAAATAAATTTTATATTAAAAAATACAAAACCGAATAATTCCGAATAATCGTACGAATACCGATTATCCTCTATTCAGTGACCCCTCCGACTGAATACCGAATACCGTCTTCTGCAACACTGGCAGCAACTTTTTATCAATCCTTTTTTTGCCACAACTATAACATGAACACATTAGCTTTGGCGGCAGAATGCTCTTCAATGCCTTATGTTTTACGAATTAAATAGGAAATTAGCTTTTAAAGTTTTCAAAAGTTATATACAATTGTTTTTAAAATCCCTTAAATAAAGTTTCAGAATTTAAAATGTAAAATTCTTTCATTTCAAATGGTAAATCGTATCCCACTCCATAAATTACTCGAAGTTAATCAATTGATATCACCAAACTACATGGATTGGATCCATAATTTATCACACTTGCAACCGAGGCATAACATATATACTCACTAGTACAAAGTATGTAGAGCCTTAAATAGATGAGGAAAGACAATTTTATAGGATATGTGACAACAAAAATGTGTCAGTCCAGTGCTACATTCTTGTATCCATATCGAGTGTACTTCAGAAGCAACATGTTGATATGATATATGCTAACCATATCCTCCCTCATATGAATGAGATGTATGGCGATGTGAACCGTACTCAACATTACAACATCATGAAGATATAGTTTGCTACAAGGTGTAAGAAGGGAGATCCGTAAAAGACCATGTACTCAAAGTTTGTGAGTTTCTGTATGAACAAGGGCATTAAGAGTGGAGATGGATACATATATAATAACTGACTTCATTTTTCTTTCCTTGCCCAAGTCCTCCATGAACTTTATATTTTTATTTCACATGAACATGTAGAAGCCTATGAATGTTGAGTTGCTCTCCATATTGAAGTCTGTAGAAGACGTGATCTAGATAGAGAGCAATTTCGGCTCTATAACTTTTGTTTAGGCCAAAAGAACCACCCCAAGAAGGATAGGTCTTTGAAGGGTTCAACCCATAATTAGAAGAAGAAAAGTCAAGGAGTTGGTCACAGATATACAGTTTCCATATATTTCACATCGACGAAAACTGCCTTTTACTATTGCAACAAGTCGGGACTCTTGAAACACAATTGTCTAGACTAATTGAAGTCATTAGAGAAGGTAAAGGGTGATCAACTAGCATGTAATACTCTATTTTCATCATCGAAGTCAACTTGCGTGTTGGAGAAGGTACCCGTCTTGTTGATTCTTGTGCTTCTATTCATGTTCACAAATATGTTAGATTTGTTTGAGGAGTTCAAAAAGGTTGATCAAGGGAAGATAGTCATCCAGATGGGATTTGATGTGGCGATTACAACAATGGACATTGTAATTTGTAAACTACCACTTCCTAGTGGAAAAATCCTTGATCATAGTGAACACCTCTTCTTATAAGCTTTTATTTATTCCTTTAAAAGACTTATCATAACTCGTTATGGTAAATTTGTTTTAGAAGGGATTCTAACATCTATTGGGTCATATGAACTAGATCTGAATGAATGTGACATAAATTTGTCTAGTACTGTTAATGAAACCCTTAAAATGATTAAGGATGGTGATTACTTGAATAGTCTATCATTAATGACTTGGACATGTGTCTATTGATAAGATCGATAAACTATTAAAAATTGAACCTTCAGATTTCCAAGATATTCAAACCTTACCCACCTGCGAATATTGTATTCGAGATAAAATGTCTAGGGTACCGTTTTCATGGAAAGGCATGGATAACATATGCATTCTAAACTTATATACTGATGTATGTGTTCTATTTAGCACCACAACTCGTAATATACATCAAATACTTTGTGATATTTATTGATAATCATTTGTTATATAGTTCTGTTCTTCGGTTACATCACAAGTCAACAACCTTTGAAAACTTCAAATAGTTCATGCATCTGGTTGTGTACCAAATAGAAAGAAAGATAATGAGAGTATGATCTGACCGAGTTGGCGAATACCGTTCAGATGAATTTAAAGAATACTTAAAGGGAAGAGTAGTCATTGCCAATCTCACTATGCTAGGAACTTCTCAACTCAATGGAGTTATATAGATATGCAATCGAACCATGTTGGATATGATGTGATTAGTGATGAGTAAAGCATAACATCCCATTAGTTTTAGGGATTTGCTATGGAACCATTGCATATGTCATAAAGAAGATTCCGAGTTATAACCAAAACCCCTCATAAGATTTCTTTTGGATCCAAACCGAGTTTGGCACTTGAGGATCTTAGGATGTTTGATCCATGTGGAATATTGCTTTAGAGAGTGCTACTTTATTAGGCATGTAAAAATGATATTAAGTTCCTACTTTACGGCTTGAGGATCGAAATGTGTTTGTCTCTAGACATGTAAAATTCTTAAAGGATGCCCGACTATGTAAGTCCATCTATGGTCTAAAGTAGAGTCCATGAGCATGGCTTGATAGACTTACTTCTGAGATTAGCTCTCTTGGTCTCTATAGGATACCGTCTGACCATTGAGAGTTCCTTAAACGGAGGCCCGTAGGTAACGTGATACTTGATGTTTATGTTGATGACATGGTTATCATTTGTGATGATAACACATGCATTCTTGAGACCAAGGTCTTCCTCCAAAAGATATTTGTCACTAAAGACATTAATCAACTTCGATACTTCTTGAGGTGATAAACACAACAGAAGGATTACATTTTTCACAGAGGAAGTACTCTTTGGATATTCTTGCTGAAACTAGCTTACTTGGATGCAAACCATCATCTATCCTAGATGAATTACAAAAGCATCTTACATCCACTGATCCAATGTTTGAAGATACCAAGGGCTAAATGACAATCTCGCTAGCATATTGCTGACTTGGAAAAATAAAAATATCAATGACATGTCTTCGATATTTTGCCCATTTCGGCCGAACTCATGAAAATGCAAAGAATTCTTGTCAAATTTCGATGTTGCGCCAACTTGGGAAAATCGAAATTTCACCAAATTTTCGAGCCATGGAACGTACCAAGCGATATAGAAGCTTAGTAGGGAAACTGCCATATCTTATTGTCACTAGGGCTGATATATCATATGCTGTTAGCAGAGCTAGTCAGTGCATGAAGAAGCCTTTCTATAGCCATTGACATGATGTTCTTTTAATTCTTCGTACCCGAAGGACTCTCTAGGAAAAAGCCTCTTCTATGGAGCTAACAACCATACTGATATCACCTTCAATGCTAACTATGGCTATGCTAGTTCTTTGAGAACATGCGGTCCACTAATGGTTTTGTCGTGTTTGTTGGCGGAAACCTTATTACACGACGAAGCAAGAAACAAACCGTAATTTCCAGTTCAAGTGGAGAAGTAGAATACATAGTAGTGGCTTAGGCTACATGCGAGATTACTTGGCTTGTCTCCTTTCTAGAAGTACTTGAGCTCCTTGCTACAACTTCAGTTCCTCTCTACTATGACAATATGTCTGCTTTGTACATTGCTATTAATCTTGTTTTCCATGAGTGGACCGAGCATATCGAGGTGGAGTACCACTTTATTTGAGATGTTATATGAGGGAAGATCGCTACTCCGCACATTTCCACAAAATTCCAACTTGCGGATATTTTTACCAAACACTTCCAAAGGAACACACATCATCGTTGACTTCGAGGTTGAACATGATCGATAAATGTGCTCCAACTTGAGGGGGAGTGTTGACATCATTCGGAAAATACAACCAATGACTTGGTTTCTAATTTAGAACCTTTGGAGGACTATTGTAAAGTTGCCACCTATTGAGCCCCTATAGTTTCACGTTATATAAGAAATCTGCCCTTGTCCATCCCATTGCACGTGTGTAGTTTGGTAATTCCTCCTTTTTTAATTGCTGTTTTGATTCATTGATTTTTATCTGAAACATTAAAACCATTCTTTCCATATGTGAAATAACTAATTCTCATTGTCAAGGTACTTACTAATGTCTCCCGTTCTTCGCTCAGTTGAAATGAGGTATCTATAAAACTATAATGATCATCGTGGGGTGGCCCAGACATGGAAGTATAGTTTGAAAATTTTGACTGCATGATTATTAGACGATTTGTATTACTGCCACTATTTTCTCATATCATGAAATTTTCTTTCCTTTATGTTATCATTATGCAGACACATATAAAGTGTCTCTTGATATTTTGTATTAGCTAGCAGTTTCAGCATGACTGATATATATAATGATCCTTACAACTCCAGGTTCAATGGATGGTGGTGGATATATGGCAAGTAAATCTTTGTTTCTCTGAAGCTTGGTTTAATATCAAATGTCAACGGCTCTTGCAGCAATACTTGGAGGTGCTGCAGGAGTCATGGCATTGGTCATGTTGCTAATCGTCTGTGTACGATTTAGCTTGTCTGGAACTAAGAAAGCATCCAGAACATCTGAAAGCAATTCTTCTAATCCCTCCAGTGAAGGTACCAATTACAGTTTATGCACAAATTGAATATTAAAGGACTTTTATAAGATATATATATATATATATATATATGTGATATATGGATCATATTATTATCCTTAAGTCATTCATTTTTTCTTTTCAGCGGGTCAAAATGTTGAGTTATTGGCAGGTACAAGCTCCTATGCATCTACTCTCAATGGAGTTCGATGCTTCAAACTAGAGGAATTAATGGTCGCCACCAAAAATTTTAGTCAAACACATCTTATTGGAAGCGGACAGTTCGGGGAAGTCTTCAAGGGATTGCTTCCAGACATGATTGTTGCTATCAAAAGGCGACGAGCCCCCCCTTCTCACGAACTTGTTGAGGGGGTAATACTATTTGTGATCTGTTGTCTTCAAGCAGATGTGTTTCTTTGCCATAATTTCAAACAGACTAGAAAGTTTTAGCTTCGTCTACCTTGAAGCTGGCTTTATCTGCATATATAATATTCTTGCTATGCCTTTTTTCGTTGTTTTTCATCTGATAAATACATTTCTCAATATGATATCAGGTGCGATATCTTTCCTCCATCCACCATCGAAATATTGTTAGTCTTGTTGGTTATTGTCAAGAAAATGATGTACAGATGGTTGTATTTGAGTACATACCAAACGGGAGTGTTTCCTCACATTTATATGGTAATTCTTTATATAAAGAAACAGCCTATAATTCCTCCTGACCTTTTAACTAAAATCCTTTATGTTTGATATTCCAGGTTCCAATCAGAAATCTAGTGAAAAGCTCGAATTTAAACATAGGCTTTCTATAGCTTATGGTACAGCTAAAGGTGAGCTAGATTGAGCACTATCATTCAGGCCAGAAAGCATCTTCTCACCATATTTCCTTGATAAATTTCGTATATACATTGTACTTGAGAAGGCTTGCCAAAATCATGTTTTCAAGAACGGCATTTACAAAGTTGGACCAGTTGCAAGCCCTTTCTTTAGTAATATATCTAAATCTCAAATGGAGATATTTTTACTATTTTCAATTTAACATGGAAATAGAAATCTATCAAAGGTTGATATGTCATAAATTTGCATATATGATAGTTGTAACTCCTCGGGATAATGTCGTATTCATGTGTACCCTGCTAACCCTAGCCTCTTTTATTTATATAAAAGGCTATGGTTTATCCTTGATATGCTTTTCTTGTTACTGTTCCAAATGGTTTCAGAGCAACAATTTTAGGTTGGAACTCTGTGCTGGTTTATCGCCCTTTATCCCTGCCAAAATCAGCTTCCACCTCATCGTTTGAGCCACATGATATTGCATGTTACTCCTCATCATTTGGATATCGTCCTTTGAGCCAACCCTTGCCAATTGTGGAAATCATCTCCTACTGAGGAAAATTCGTGTAGGGGGCAAGTTTATAAACTTATTAACTGTATACGGTCTGAATTTTTTTTTATTATTTACCGTAGGTAAGCCGCCTCTTGAAGAGGCGGCTTTGGTTAAGAAAGAGCCACTTCTTCAAGAGGCGGCTTTCACTAAAGCCGCCTCTTGAAGAAGCGGCTATTAATCAAAGCTGCCTCTTGAAGATGCGGCTGTTCGCCAGAACCGAAAAAAAAGAGAAGCAGCAGCTCTGCTGCTCGCAAAGCTGCTGCTTCCCCCTTTTTTTTTAAAAAAATTCATACGTTGGCGAAGTGCATGCACAATATGTAATCCCCCACAGATACCGCATGTATTTTGCGTCCTTCCATGCGTGGTGTTTCTCCTATTATGACCGTCAATACCACAAGTGCCACATTGAGATTGCACGGTATTCTCCCTCATGTCCATCTCATTGTGAATCCTCTTACTCTTTGGTCGCCCCTTTTTCCTTATCCTGCTATCATCTGGAATAACTAATGGATGGTCGAAACTGGGCCACTTGTCTCTGTCACCAATGGGATAGAACAACCCTTCGTAAATGTGGGACTGAGCTTGCCATGTATACCATGGGCCAACATATTCTTCCACATCTGTGTTCAAGCGAGAAAGTACAACACATGCATGAGAACAAGGGATTCTGTGAGTTTGCCATTTTTGACATGTACACGATGCATCGCTAACCAAGACAGTTTGTTTCTTTCCACCTTTTAGACCAAATTGTGTCATGCGTTGTCCTGTGACGACCTCATACATGTGCAAGGGTGCTCCTGGTATGCGAAAACAACGGTGGCCATTACTTCTGTCGATCCAACGCTTCAACATGTCATGCGCATATTTGGTGTGCTTCTCACCCCGTACAATACAATTACGCGCCTCCTCCTGACGGTCACAGAAGTAGCTAATGCAGTTGTAGTACGTCTTTAACACCAATGCTGCAACTGGTAGACTTCTTGATTCCTTAAGAATGGCATTGTAGCTCTCAGAGAAGTTTGTGGTTGTGTAACCAAATCTGTAGCCACCATCAAATGCAATTGTCCAACGTTTCTTTGGACAATCATGTGTGTCAAACCACTTTGCAGCATTCTCGTCGCATTCCTTCAGCTTGTCCATGTAGGATTGCCATTTTGCTTGCGAATAGACTTTTCCCGCCCTCATGACCATTCGCTTTAGAGTTTGATTTTTGTGGGCATCATTGAAATTGCTACCCACATGTCGTAGACAAAAGCGCCAATGTACGTATGGTGGAACAAATTGAACCTCTGGATGTCTGAGTACAACACGTATCCCAGGAGCACAGTCAGATAACAAACAAATAGGTCCAGCACGGTTACGGAAAACATACAAACGTAGCCTCTCCAGAAACCACACCTAACTAGGGCCATCCTCCTCGTTGACAAATGCAAAAGCCCACGGTAAAATGTGGTTAGCTGCATCGCTTGAGCAAGCAATAAGGATCTTCTGCTTATACCTTTCATACATGTGTGTACCATCCACACTAACAATGGGCCTACAGTGTCGGAATGCCTCAATACAAGGTCCAAATGCCCAAAAGGCCCTCTCAAATAGCTCCCCTTGGTTCACTGTTGTTGTGTCAATATCTGTAACCGAACCAGGAATAGCCTCCTCAAAGGCCTTAAAAAGATAGGGAAGTTCATTGTAAGATTCCTTCCAATCGACATATACCATCTCAACGAGGCCAACGGACGTTGGAAAGATGGCCGGAGAGCCAAGGGCGGCGGGAGGCGGAGGCTGAGCAAGCTTGGAGGAGGTGGGAGTGTCTTTGGCGGAGGAGGTCTGGACGCGTGGGTCGAGCACTGGCTGCGGGCTGGGGTTTATGCCCGAACAGAGCCGCCTCTTGAAGAGGCGGCTTTCACTAAAGAGGCAACTCTTTCTTAACCAAAGCCGCCTCTTCAAGAGGCGGCTTACCTGCGATATATAATAAAAAAATTTCGACTGTATACAGTTATTAAGTTTAATAACTTGCCCCCTACACGAATTTTCCTCATCTCCTACTGCTATTCGTTGGAGACAACGTTGTTTGGATCTCCACATGGAGTTGCTCGTTTGGAGCCATCATTTGCAGCTATTCCTCCACATAGCATCTCTGATTGGAGTTGCTCGTTTGAGGCCATTATTCAAGCCATCCCTACTACTTGGAGCCAACATTGCTTGGGATTGCTTGAGGTCAGAAGAAGGAGATGCTTCATCTTTGCCAGCCCTAGCCTGGAGCCGTTTGGATTCAACATCTTTGTGGCCCCAACAATCGCATCTCTGCCTTGAGCTGCATTATACGCCATGCCTCAACATCTTTACCCTGAGCCCTAGATCTGACCAATCATCTATGGTAACCTTAACATCTCGATGCAATACACATACATCTTATAGGTGTAGCCATTCCTCCCTTGGAGGAAGCTTTCAGTCGACTCAGGATTATTATTATTCCATATTCGGCCACCACACAAATCTCCTCAGCGATGGCCGCTTCTCGCAACTGGGGAGGCTGTACTTAGTTCAAATGGTGTGGTCCTCGTGGTAGAGGAGGTGAACATCAGTATAGTCCTTGCACCTATTGCCATCATTCGGGTCTTTCCATGGATGCGGTTGTATCATGGCCCATCGGCCATGGGTCATCACCAGGAGCCATGACCATCGTTGAGTCTCGATTTCGCCTCCCGCTATCATGGGTGGGGGAAGTGACCTAGGCCAAAGCCCATCGTAAAGTTGGAGGGAGGCTATTGTGGTCTGTGAGGGTGGTTTTGAAGGAGAGGAGGGCCGTTAGAGAAGATGTGTCGAGGTGTCTTGTAACGACCCTCAAGAGCAGGACAGTGAGGTAGAGTGGGTTTAATGTTATAGCGTATAAGAGGAATGGTAGGCTACGTAGGAGTGGTGGAATGACGTGGAGAGCTGGTGTGGGGAGGTTGGAAAAAATGGAAGAAGATCAGTGGAGGAGAGGTGTTATGGTGATTACAGAGGAAGACGATGGTTGGGGACCGTTGGATCTCGCAATCCAACGATGAAGACGCGAGAGAATGATCAATATCAGATCTGCTGATTAGATCGAAGGGCATAGAATGAGGTGCGAGAGAATGACCAAGATCAGATATGCTGATCAGATCGAAGGGCATAGAATGAGGCGAACGTGGGCAGCAGGGATGAGATCCCTTAGAGGTGATCTGATGGTGGGAATAAGATGTGGGTGGCGAGAGAAGAGGCGTGCTGTGTGATTCAGTGACTTTGGCGTGTACATAACTCCTTGCAGCTCTTGATCAAAGACATGATGCTCCAGAGAGTGCCACATGGTCCAATGAGAATTAACGAAAGAGAAAAATTAAAGATAAATAAAAAGAAAAATTTACAAGTCAAATTAGAAAAAGTGCAAAACATGAAAGTTGTAGATCTCGATGAGATCTACAAGTTTTGTATTGAATAAAAAGCCAAAATAAGTTATATGTACAATCTACAGTTTTTGGAAGTATTTTTAATGATTTAAAAACACTTGATTTTAATTCTTTTGTTATTTTTTGTATTTTTAATTTATAGAAAAAACCAAAATAAATATATAAAAATTATCTAATTTTGTACTTTAAATAAGAAGAAAATAAAAATAATAAAATGATGCTAATTATATATAATAATTAGGGTTAGTTATATGCAAGAGGTTCTTTGTTAATTTATGTTAATTAGAGTTAGTTTTTTATTGAATAGTTTAAGGAGGTTAATAAATAATAAATCATATGAATAATCTCATATTCATCATCCCCTTATACTTAAACTGTGCTCGTCCTTGAGCATCTAAGGATTAAATGAGTTGGATTAATCCCTGACTGTGCATGTGAAATTCAAGACTTAATTCATCAAGAACCATTGGTTTTAGTGAACCTAAAATTCTAAGCTCAACCAACCTCTAGTCAAAAGGAATCCAACTTCTCTAACTATCAGACTCTCTGTATGTGCACACAGCTATGGATATGACATTTAGTGCGTATTGCAATCATGAGAGTCGAGTCGAGATGTCACCCAAAGCCCTGATCCAAGAGACTCTTTTCAAGACCCAATCCTCAACACTGAGGAATAAATCAAGTATTGCATCTAATCCATATTCTCTTTAGTTTATCAGACTTGAAAGTGAATGTGGAAGGCCAGTTTATGGAGGGCATAGGTTTGTGTAATTTCTTCTCTCCCTCTCACTGGAACAAAGATCTTCTCGAGTGCCTTATTATTCAACACTAATATTTGTGGTTGTTGATCAACGTGTCCGTCAAGAGAATTTGGAGTCGTCTACGCTTGTTTTCTTGGTAATACATCGGGGTGTGTCTCTTTTGAATATCTAATATATCTTTGACACCCAAATTTGTATCTCTTATGGTGCAAAACCCTTTTTGAGTGCTAGCCCGACTCCTATGGTCCTAATATATTTGGTCCAAGTGGACTCTTTGAAATGGTTGGGAGCTCTCGCCTTTGATGTAAGCTCTTGGTATTTCACTTTGTATTGAGAGATCTTTTCTTTCAACATTTCTCATATTTTTCTTTTGGCTAGCTCCACTGCTTTTACCAAGTTGGTGCACACTGATCGACAAATTTTTGATTTCATCACACCTTGGCACATAGGTCAATATCAAGATATTAGTACAAGAACCTTATTCTCATACTAGATTAAGGTTGTTTGATTCTCAGGTTTGATGAAGCCTTCATCGATTTTATCCCATCCTCGAGCATCATAAAATCAAGTCTATACTTAAATCTCAAATCCCAGTTCGTTAAGTGAAAACTCTACTCATCTCATCATTCATGCAGTTGTGCAGGTGATGCGCTGATTATATTCTTAAAAGTAGAGATGAAGTGTGCAATATAACACCCATATCTTTCAAATTAGGGACGTTGGGATCTATAGTTATGTTTTTTTGTGATTTTTTTGGCTTCTTTAGAGAAATAATGACTAGCCCGAACTCGTATGACTAGTTGCATCTACTTTCAACCAGCATGGGTGTAAGTACGAACCATCAATTGGCTACCCGTGTTACTTCAAGACGGTGCCATACGCGTTGTCTTTTAACCACCTACTCTGCTAATGGAGACTATAGTTCCCTCACTGAAAGTAGCTCATAATTTTTAAGTTTAGTAGATAGAATTGCTACTAGATTTTTTTTATTTTTTCTGATTTTTATGGCTTTTCGAATAAGGTTAGAAGTATTTACAAACACAAAGTTAGTTTCATTTTATCCCCCATTTTGAAAAAGATTTTCCAAACCATGTCACAATATATAGATTTTCAAAATATTTTTCAAACAATTTTTAAAACAAGTAAAATCCCATTTCTCAAGTCATTGTCAAATATTTTTCAATAGTTAGAAAAATTTTCAAAGCTTTTTACAAACATTTTTACACAAATCGGTTCAAAGGTACTTTACCCTGGCCCAAAAAGTTTGATTTTTTTTTCAAAATATGTGTTATGACAAAAATATACATGAAATATATATTGTACACCCCCGTATACTCAGCTTTTGCTATGTCCTCATAGCACAAAGTGATATGAAATCATAACTCATGCTGAAATATAGAAAGATATATACGAACTGACTCGGGATCTCCCCTATACTTAGGTTATAAATAACCTAAGTATAAAAAGAGGACTGAAAGAGGGATCAAATGGGTGAAGAATAGAAGATGACAGGGACTCAGGTCTCCCCTATACTTAGGCTGAGAAGAGCCTAAGGATAGAGATAAAGTAATGAAGGTTGAGGAACCCGAGGTGAACACTCAGAGATGAACATGGTTTCCCCTATACTTGGCTGAAGAGTAGCCTAAGTACACTGAATATGGAACTAAGGATGTGGAACAGGGGCACTAGTTAGGGTTAGAGTGGAATGAATTTACAAGATGGTTGAATCTTCGGAGATAAGTACGTCTATAGAGATGGAATAATGGAGTGTCTAGGGTTACACGAGGGTTGGGCACAATACACAAGCAAAGCTCAACCATTCAGGTAATCACCCTTCCGTCACCAACTCACATATGCAGACCAACAAATGTTGGTCATTTTATCTTTTCGGTTTTATTGGTGATCATCCAAAATATCAGTCCATTACACAAGGTTTAATGATAGGCTTTGGGTACTATCCTAGATATAGTCCTCACATCTCAACAATGCAAATAAATCCTACGTATAATGCATGTGAAGAAGGGGGATGTCCTTAGTGGTTTCTTCTCCAGTTAAAGAGGAAGAAAGGAGACAGAGTTGTTGCATGTATGGAAGGAGGAAGAGAGTGCTCGAAGTGGTTGGCGAAGATGAGGGTTGTACGAGGAAGGTGTATGTACGGTCTATTGAAGATGAAGGTGGCCGTGCTTCTTGGAATAAGTGGGTGAAATCAAATAAAGGGGAAAGAATCAGATTGCCAGAAGTATCAATGAAGAAGAAGGCAGAGTGGGGTGGCTTGGGTCGAGCTCCTGGAAGATCGCCAATTTTCGTTGGACTCACCCAACTATGAGGAGCAGCTTAGATGGCTGTAGAGGCAGCCGTATCATGGCACATCGGTCATGGGTCATCACCGGGAGCCACGACCGTCGTCGAGTTTCGATTCCGCCTTCCCCTGTTACGGGGAGGGGAAGAGACCTAGGCCAGAGCCCCTCGTAAAGGTAGATGGAGGATATTGTGGCTGGTGAAGGTGGTTTCGAAGGAGAGGAGGGCCATTTTAGAAGATGTATCGAGATGTCTTGTAATGACCCTCAAGAGCAAGACAGTGGGGGGGGGAGTGGATTTAGGGTTATGTCGTGTGATAGGAATGGTAGGGCTACACAGGAGTGGTGGAATGACGTGGATAGGCGGTGTAGGGCGATTGGAAAAATGGAAGAAGATTGGTGAAGGAGAGGCGCTACAATGGTTACAAAGGAAGACAATGGTCGGGGACCGTTGGATCTGGAATCCAACAATGGAGACACGAGAGAATGATCAAGATCAGATCTGTTTATCAGATTAAAGGGCATAGAATGAGGCGGGTGTGGATGAGATCCCTTAGAGGCAATCTGATGATGGGAATAGGAGGTGGGTGGTGAGAGAAAAGGCGGGTCGTGTGGCTGCTCCAGAGACAGCTACGTGGTCCAATGAGAATTGAGGAAAGAGAAAAAATCAAAGATAAATAAAAAAGAAATACTTATAAGTCAAATGAGAAAAAATACAAAATATGAAAGTTATAGATCTCGATGAGATCTACAAGCTTCATGTCGAAAAAAAACCAAAATAAGTCTTATGTACAATCTATAATTTTTTAATGATTTAAAAACACTTGTTTTTAAATCTTTTCTTATTTTTTTGTATTTTAAATGTATAAAAAAGCCAATATAAATATATATAAAATTTATCTAGTTTTTGGACATTTAAATAAGAAAAAAATAAAAGAAAATAAAGAAAATAAAATGATGCTAATTATATACAATAATTAAGGTTATTTATATAGAATATGTTCTTAGTTAATCAGCTAATTAGAGTTAGTTTTTTTGAATAGTTTAAGTAAGGATATTAATAAATTATAAATAATATGATTAATCTCAGATTCATCACTCGTGTACCATTGATTAACTTTTGCGTTGTTGAGCTACAAACCATGGACAGAGTCCTTCGCCAGTTTAGTGGAATTCAGGGGATATCGATGCCTTGTGGGGAAAGAGTAACGTCGATTTGACGGAGTTCCATACAGTCTACGTTAGACTATGGAACATCCGTAGGGACTACATTGTACTAATGACTCCCATCTCATTGGAAGGATCTGATACGACTGTTGACTAGCCATGGTATTATAGTATTGCCCGATGATTCATTGGTCGACATAGGTGCACCCTAGATTATGCCGTAAATACAAAGTTACTTTAAATAGCAATTATGTTTGCCTATTTTATACTATTCTGACAAGCATTGTTCCTATTACAGGTGTTCTGCTTCGACGAGATTGTACGTCTTTCAGATGATGATGCTCCATGGATGAGGGAGCTTGCTGCTGAATCAAGCTTACGTCTACGTGAGTCTATCCAGCGACAATTCAGGGACGACCCGAATTAGGAGGTTGCTGAGGAAGATGTCAAGGTAGAAGCTGCATCTCTGCACCGTTCATGTGTTCGAGGATGTGGACGAGGACAAGCCCATCGACAAAGGACAAACATGCCTTCTGGCGAGGGAGATGTCCTGGTTGAGACAGCTACTACCACCGTCCAACATAGTCTTTGAGACTCCCATTCCTAAGTGTGGCCCATCTAGGGAGCTTGCCACACCACCTGCACCACAGAGGGATTAAGCAGTTACAGATGCAGGACCTTCCCGTCATTCACTCCTATTAAACCTCTGCAGAACTGAAGGGATGAATATGAGCTACATTGTTGATATCCATCTACACAGCCAACTCCATGGATTTGAGACAAGCGCACCTGAGACATCGACAACCGATGAGAGATTGGTCAAATTGCAATACAAACGGAGAATGGAGCGTAAAGGCTAGATCGATATCTGCGATATTTTTTGTAATATAAGATATGTGTGCCACTTCTAGATGAACGTTATATATACATGTCTCTTTATAAGACTTGGGTTGTTTCCTAAGTTTTGTGGTTCCCATGTTGTATGCGAACCTTTTGTCCAACTAGTATATGAACCATGTGTTATTAACTTGTGTTATATCATATATGGATCATTATTCTTGATTTCACTTTAATTTATACTTCCTAAAAAAGGGAAGCAACAACTCTGCTGGTAGAATCAGAGCTGCTGCTTCTTTTTTCGGTTTTGGACAAAAGCCGCCTCTTGAAGAGGCGGCTTTTTCTTAGCCAAAGCCGCCTCTTGAAGAGGCGGCTTACCTACAGTACATAATAAAAAAATTTGGCGAATGCCCAGAGGCAATAAGCTAATTAACTTACCCCTGAAATGAATTTTCCTCTTTGATTGTGTCTACAGAGAAAAAATGGCCCACAAAAGAATATTGGGGGCGGAAAAAAGGAAAAGAGATGGAAGAAAAAATTGATTTGAAAAAACCAAAAGAAAAAGAGATTGGTTAAAGATGTCTTATGAAAAAGAAGAAGGTGATGTGGTTGTATTGTTGTTTGCCCCTCTTCATTTCTTCTCCCAACTTGGTTGAGTGTCTCATTTTTTTCGACAAGTATGGGAGAAAGAGAGTATTGTATAGAGGATTCAGACATATTTAGACTACCATTATTCGAGGCACTCAGTGTTTGAAGGATCATGTTTCTCCGAGTTCTCCAAAGAGAGACTCAGTGCAACCTCCATCTTCGATGATCGTGAAATCTAATATTGATATTCCCACGGCTTTCTCCATTGACTGTGAACTCCAGTATGAATTATTCCCATGACTTTCTCCAATAATTGTAAACTCCAGTATGAATATTCCCACGGCTTTCTACAATGACCTTGAACTCCAGTACGGATGTTCCCATGACGTTCTTTGTTTGATCCTTCAGAGAGTTAAAGCAGTTTTTGACATGTTGTGCAGACTTCCAACATGTTTCGGGCCAGAGTACTTTGGAGGAGAGTTATTCCAATACTGGCAACTCTGATAGATATATAGCACACACACTAGTCATCGATCCAGATTTCTCCATGGATCATTATTCATGCTCCAACTCTCTAGTTCCTCCTCATCATGGCATGAGAAACAACGTCCTCAATAGGAAACCTATAGCCTTTGCTTTGTGTTGATATTTGTCCGCAGTGTCTTTGTATTCAGTGAGCGAGTGCATTCTTTTTATTGTCCAAGCTGGGCATTACATGCTCCAACTTGAGGGGAAGTGTTAGAGAATATGTGCATATAGGTAATAGGATCTCTCTATTATCCAATTACCATATGCATCCATGTTAGTCTCACATCGTGTTGTAGTGAGACTTGATCATATTGATGGGGTTATATAAGAAGCCCCATACCCTTTGTATTTAGAGTTTAATATAATGTATTCCATGTGAGGCGGTTCTCCCGTGGTTCCGCTCCTTATGGAGTAAGATGACATGTAAACCTCTATATTCTTCTTGATTATTATTTGTTCTTTATCTAATTCCGTTTCCGCATTATCGTTTTCTACACATCATATTATGCAATTTTATTGTAGTTATCTGCTCTCTCCTCTATCAGCTTTCTTACCACCTGTCCCTCTTCTTTGTCTAGTAATTTGCTCTCTTCTTCATCCCCTCATACCTTTCTTTCTTTCCTTTCTCTACTTTTAGTATACCCTTTCACATGTATTCTCTTTCTGTCTCATTTTTTCTCTCTTTCACTCATGCTCTTTCCATTTTTCCCCGTCATCTCTGGCCAATCTTTAGTAGAGGGGAATCTACGAGAAACTGTAATTTTGTTAAGGCCCTCATACTGCTATAATTATGATATCTTTTTAGCGTATTTGCAAAGAATCACGCCAGCATATATTTGAACTCTATATTAAACTTTTAGTTCCCATTTATATATATAATTGTCTTTGGGTCTATCGTCCTGACAACTTGGACTGTATATTCTGTGCAGGTTTAGCATACTTGCATTCACTTAACCCTGTTATGCTACACCGAGATGTCAAAACTGCAAATGTTCTCGTAGATGATAACTTTACCCCTAAAGTTTCCGATGTTGGATTGAGAAGTTTACTTGATAAAATCGATGGGACAGGCCGTTCTTTGCCAATGATGGAAAATGATCTTTTTCGTGATCCAGAGTACATTCCTCCTCTACTCGGATTGCAAATGTCAATAAGTAACGAACAATCAGAACAACAGAGTAGTATTTTGTTATTTAAAAATATTCTACTTTCTGTTTCTAGATTCCTCAGACTTCAAAATAAATTTACAGCTAAAAAGATATTGTATTGTACCTACGTTGTTTGAATAACATTTATATATTTGGCATTTTTATTGATTTTTTGCAGTGTACAAGAATCAAAGTGGCTCTCTGAGAAGAGTGATGTCTTCGGTTTTGGTGTATTTCTTTTGGAGTTGGTTAGTGGAAGACCTGTGACCCAGCAATTTTCACAATCTACAAGCATCATAGAATGGGTAAATCTTGTTCTGCATTATACTTTTAGCTAGAAAATTTTACTATGCAGATGATTTTTTTAATTACTCAGGATTTTATTTTCATCTAATTAATCCCCACAATACCCTGTAGGGTTTTTTTCACTACTAATTGTGAGTGCTCCATCCAAGTCCCTTCAACTTCTGATCGTGGCCATAACACCTCTACCACCAACTTCACAATTTCTTTGCCAAATTTTATTTTAACTGGTTTTTTCAGCGTAATGCATGATATGATAACTGTTCATTGAAAAGAATTAGAAAAAAAACAGAACAAATATGAGGTACGCATTTAAGTTTGTTGAGATTATTATATAGCTTTGGTGTTATTTTTCTTTGGGGAAGGATATAAAGACTAGATGGGAGCAGTACTTCCATAAACTTTTCATTGGGGAAGGAAATAGAGAAATCACTTTGGATGATCTAGCTTGTAATGAAAGTTACTTGAATCGTGCAAGCTATAAACGGGTACAAAGAAAGGAAGTAGAGGAGGCTTTGAAGGTTATGAGACCCGGGAAAGGTGTAGGACCGGATGACATCCCTGTAGAAGTATGGAGAGTTTTAGGTGAGCGTGGTTTGACTTGGCTTAGGAATCTATTCAATGTTATTTGGCGAAGCAAGAAAATGCCTGAAGATTGGAGAAGTGTCGTGGTGCCTCTTTATAAGAATAAAGGAGACATTCAAAATTGTTCAAATTATAGAGGTATCAAGCTGATGAGTCACACTATGAAAATTTGGGAACGTGTGATCGAAAGAAGGTTGAGGCTAGTTTCCAACGTAAAATAAAACCAATTCGGATTCATGTCAGGTCGCTCAATGATTGAAGCCATCCATTTGCTGAGGAGAACAATGGATATTTATAGAGCTAAATGGAAGAACCTCCATATGATCTTTATTACTTTGGAGAAGGCTTATGATTCTGTGCCACGAGAGATTTTGTGGAAAGTGTTGGAGAAGAGACAAGTACCTGTCCTATACATTAACCTCATAAAGGACATGTATGATAGGACTTTATCTTGTGTAAGGACCCCGTATGGGAAGATTGGATATTTTAACATCAACACGGTTTACATCAAGATTCTGCTCTGAGTCTATTTCTTTTTACTTTGATTATGGATGAGTTGACGAGTCACATTCATGATGAGTTACCTTGATGTATGTTATTTGCTGATGATATTGTGTTAATTGACGAGACTAGAGATGGAGTAAATGACAAGCTTGAGGTCTGGAGACATGAGTTGGAGACTAAAGGATTTTGTATAAGTAGGGCTAAGACGGAATATATGGAGTGCACCTTTAATGGAATCAATGGTGAAGGAATCGAGGTGAAGATTGGTGACGATAACATTCAGAAGAGAGATTCCTTTAGATATCTGGGATCTATTCTACAACATGATGGGAAATTGATGGAGATGTTACTAATAGAATAAATGCAGGCTGGCTAAAGTGGAGAGGAGCCTCAGATGTTCTCTGTGATAAGAAAATTCCTTTAAAAATTAAAGGAATGTTTTACAAAGCAGCTGTGAGACCTGCTATGCTTTATGGATATGAATGTTGGCCTGCGAACCATAGACATGTGCAGAGAATGAATGTAGCAGAAATGAAAATGTTAAGGTGGATGTATGGACACACACGTGAAGATCGGATTCGGAATGATGCAATCAGAAAGAAAGTTGGTGTAGCTCCGATCGAGGATAAGATGTAAGAAAACCGCTTAAGATGGTTTGGACATTTGCAAAGAGGATCAGCCGATGCACCAGTTAGGAGATGCGAGTGTTGGGATGTTGAGCTACCTAAGAGAGGGCGAGGACGGCCCAAGAAGTGTTGGAAAGAGACCATACGAATGGATCTTAGTTTTTTGGATATAAGCCCGGGATTGACCTAAGATAGATCTGAATGGAGGCGAAGAATCCATGTAGCCGACCCTACTTAATTGTGGGAAAAGGCTTTGTTGTTGTTGTTTGGTGTTATTTTTCTATTTCATTTCTTTTAGTATTTTTCCTGCTATTTAACCAAGAGATTTTATCCTATATAAGAGAGCCCTGGGTCTTATGAATAACAAGCAATTCATTTTCTCCAACATGGTATCGGAGCAACGGTCCTAGACCGGGGTTCCTGTATCATCCCACCCTATACACGCAGCCCCTGTCCTCCCCCCAATCCCCGTGCATACCGCCAGTAACCTCCATGCACGCCACCAGCCAGCCTCAACGTGGCGTCGCTCATCTGTACCACGCCTGCGCACCCTGTGCACCATGCCCAAGCGCCCTGCGCACATCTGCGCCTTACGCACATGCGTTGCGTTCTACGCGCATTTGCGTGCTGTCCTCGCGCATCTACGCCATGTGCCCACGCATCTATGCCCTGTGCCCCCTGTGCCTTGCGTCCGTGCCCTACGCGCATTTGTGCCTGCGTAGCCACGTGCAACATGCAATGTGCATGCACCTTGCGTGCATCTTGCATGCATATGTGTGCATATTACATACATCTACGTGCCCCTGCGAGCATCTTCCGTACATCTACGTGCATCAACGCACACCGCTTCCCTTGGAGACCCTAGCCTACAACAACGAGAGATGAGGATGGTTGTATGAGTCTACAGACACAACCACTTCTCTATATGTGATTGTGTAGACTCATTTAGAGCAATCTACTCAGTTTTGTTCCAGATATCGATGTTCTTGCTAACATGTCAAAAATCAAGGGTGATGTTTTTTCATCATCCGGTGCCTTCAAGGGTTCGACTCCCATCGTGATGATGGATGTGACCAACTATGAGTTGTGGTCCATGCAGTTCCGTGCCCTGATGCAGTGCCATAACAAGGAGCATATTCTGATGGATCCTAAGCCGAAGGACAAGATTGGGGCTAATGCTTCTTGGAAGCAAGATGATGTCTATGCTCGCATTTGGCTCTCTGGGATGCTCACCATGGAGATTGCTAATTAGTCAATCAACCCACCGCAAAGGCTATGTGGGACATTCTAGCAGACACATATGGGCAGACAAAGAATGAGAGCAAAATCCTACAGTTGCATTTTGATATTTTTCGACCAAGCAGAATGGTCAACTTCTTCATGCACACTTCTCGCATCTTAGAGGCATGTTTGAGCGTCTACACAGCTTCATGCCGATTACTACTAGCACTGAGCAACAACAAGCTTATAGGAATGTTACTATGATAGGAGTATTTCTGTCATCTCTTGACTCTGAGTACGATGCAGCACGTACTCAACTACTTACGGGAAAGACGATACCTCCAATGGAGGAGGTTTACAAGAGGCTGAGCAGAATTACTACTTCATCTACTTCTGTGGCTCCGACTCCTTTTGCCATGGCAGCTTCTCATGGCAGAGGAGGTACTTCACAGTTTTGAGGCTGAGGACCACATGGTCGAGGAGGAGGACGTCGGCGTGACCCTTGCTCACATTGTCACCGTCCAGGTCATTCTGAGGAGACATGCTATCAGAATCATGGCTATCATACGTCTGCTCGTGTATCTGAGCAGACTAAGCCTACTTCTGCTCCTGCTTATGATGCACGATTTGATGATATTGTTTCTAGGCCGAGATAGATGATGACTGCTCCTACCACTTCGACTGCAGGATCTTCAGATGTCACACACGCTGTCAGAGCCTCTTCGAGTTCGTCAGGTATTGCTTTTGCACTTACGAGTAGTAGCAGTTCAGATTTTTTCGATTGGATCATGGACTCTGGAGCATCTCGTTCGTATGTGTGGAGATCGAGCACAATTTACTTCCTACAGGTCTATTCCTCCTGGTAGATCACTTGTGATTGCTAGTGAGGATCATTTACCCATTGTTGGTCAGGGGGAGATTGTTCTTGCTCCCTCGATGCATCTGCAGAATGTTTTACATGCTCCAATATTTCAGATGAATATTTTGTCTATTAGCCAATTTACAAAAGATTTACATTGTCGTGCCATATTTCATCCATCCTCTCTTGTGTTTCAGGACATACTCACGGGCATGGTGATTGAATGTGCCCGTGAATAGAGAGAGCTTTACAGACTTGTTTAACCTCTGTGTGCTGATGCTACTACTATTCCTTCTGGATCTGTGTCTCCTTTCATGTGGCATCTTCAATCTGGGCACCTTCCTCTGCAAAAGTTGTTTCATGTTCTCCCATAGATCTCAACTCGTACCACCTTGGGGTGTGAGGCGTGTCAGCGTAGGAAGCACCATCGTTCCTCTTTTCTGAGTCGTCAGAGTCTTCACAGTAGTCATCTGTTTGAGTTACTTCATTTTGACATATGGGGTCCTAGTCGTGTTTCAGATCTCTATTGACATTGGTTCTATATGGTCGCTGTAGATGATTTCTCTAGATTATCTTGGATTCTTCTGTTAAAGAATAAGTCTGAGGTTGGTCCCATTATTAAATCCTTTCTTATTGAAATCAAGAATAGTTTTTCTGCTAATGTGAAATTTATTTGCACTGACAATGCATTGGAATTCTCTACTTTACATTTGTCTGCCTTTCTCAGTTCCATTGGTGTTGTTCATCAGATCTCGTGTGCTTACACTTCCCAGCAGAATGGTGTTGCTTAACACAAATACCATCTTTTGGATGTTATGAGGACTCTTTTTGATTCATAGTCGAGCTCCTCATTCGTTTTAGGGTGATGCGGTTGTCATTGCCTGTTACTTAATGAACCACATGCCATCTACTATCATTGGAGAAAAAGTCCCTTTGTTGATTACGTTTCCCGAGAAGGACTTATTCTCTCTTACTCCTAGGGTATTTGGATTTGTGGCTTTTGTCCACAATTTTACTCCAGATCGTGACAAGCTCTCTCCTAGAGCTGTCAAATGTTTGTTCGTTGGCTATTCTCGTACCCAAAAAGGGTATAGATGTTTTGATCTTTTTGGGCGAAAATACTATATTAGTGCTGATGTCATATTTTTTGAGTCTATTATGTATTTTTCTCCAATAGATGATAGATTTTGAATGCGGACTCTGGAGAGGATATCTTTGTTCCTTCACCTCCACCACCATCTCCTCCTGTTGAGTCTCAATCACCTCCATGTCAGCCACCTCCACCTCCATCTACCCTGACACAGTTCCTAACTCGGTTTTACATTCACAAGTCTTCTACTCGCCCCTCTATTTATGTGCCTTCTCCGTCATCCAGCACGCCACATGTATGTGATGAACACATTGTTTATACTGATGGGTGATGGCACTGGTTTTATGCTTTATCAACGAGATGATACACATGAGGTGCTGGTTTTAGAGAACAAAGATGTTGATGACCTTGATATACCTATTCCCTTGAGGAAACCACATCGCAATTGTGCCACATATCCTTTGGCTGCGCATGTTTCTTTGGACCATCTTTCAAATGAGTACAAGAGATTTATTATGCGCCTCTCAACTGTTACTATTTCGCACACATATCAGGAAGCCATACAAGATAGCAGTTGGAGACTTGCCATGGAGGAGATGACCACTTTGCAGTACTGTGGTACTTGGAGTGTGGTTTCACCTCCTTCAGGTGCATCGGTTGTGGGGTGCAAATGGATCTTTACGGTGAAGCACCGAGCTGATGGTAGTATCTTGAGGAAACCACATCGCAATTGTGCCACATATCCTTTGGCTGCGCATGTTTCTTTGGACCATCTTTCAAACGAGTACAAGAGATTTATGATGCGCCTCTCAACTGTTACTATTCCGCACACATATCAGGAAGCCATACAAGATATCAGTTGGAGACTTGCCATGGAGGAGGAGATGGCCGCTTTGCAGTACCGTGGTACTTGGAGTGTGGTTTCATCCCCTCCAGATGCATCAGTTGTGGGGTGCAAATGGATCTTTACGGTGAAGCACCGAGATGATGGTAGTGTGGATCACTACAAGGCAAGGCTTGTAGCACGTGGATTTATCCAGACATATGGGGTGGATTATTAGGATAACTTCTCTCCAATAGCCAGACACTCGGCATTGCGAATTCTCCTATCTGTTGTTTCACGAAAATGGCCTCGTTACCAACTTGATGTGAAGAATGCATTTCTATATGGAGATTTACATGAGGAGGTTTATATGCAGAAACTACCAGGGTTTGCTGTTGGGGGGAGTTTCAGAAGGTGTGTAGGATCCACAAGGTGATTTACGGCCTGAAGCAGACTCCGAGAGCTTGATACCAGAAGCTTTCAGTATTAATAGAGCATCGTGGATTTGCTCGGTCCACTACGGATCACTCACTTTTTGTTCAGAGGACACAGAGAGGTACATTTGCTATTTTTGTCTATGTTGATGATATTATTGTCACTGGTGATGATGAGCAGGGCATTCAGGCAGCCAAGGAGTTCCTAGGTTAGCAGTTTGTGACCATGGATCTTGGCAATCTCAGATACTTCCTTGGATTGGAGTTCGCCAGGAACCAACGATGTCTTGTGATGACTCAAAGGAAGTTTGTTATTGATCTTCTATTACAGACATGTATGACATGGTACAAATCTGTTATTACTCCTATTGATCCAAGTATGCGATTACATGATGAGTATAATGAGGAGATAGATAAGAGGAGATACAAGAAGCTAGTTGGGAAGCTTCTATATGCTACCATCACTAGGCCAGATATATGATTTGTTGTTAGCAAGGTGAGCCAGTTCATGGAGCATCCCAGGAAGGTGCATATGAGTGTTGTTTATATAATTTTGAGATATCTGAAGTCTTCACTAGGTGCTGGTCTCTTATTTAGCAGAGGCACGTCTTTTAACGTCACAGCATATGCAGACGCAGATTATGCAGGATGCCCTAGGGACAAGAAGTCCACTTCTGGGTTTGCTATATTCGTTGGCAAATCACTTGCGTCATGGAAAAGTAAGAAGCAGACAATGGTTGCTAGATCTAGTGCAGAGTCCAAGTACAGGGCCATGGCTCAGGGATGCATAAAGATGATACGGGTCAGGATAGTTCTGACTGATCTTGCTGTTGATGTACCTCTTCCTATGCAACTTCTATGTGATAATCATTTAGCACTTTTTATTGTAAATAATCCTGCATTCTATGAACGTACAAAGCATATAGAAGTAGATTGCCACTATACCAGAGACATGATTCAGAAGTGTCTCATATCTACCTCTCATGTTTCTACGAGAGACCAGACTGCTGATATATTCACCAAAGCACTTACTAGAGGTCTTTCCAAAGATGTTGTTCCTAGCTGAGCATGATAGACATATATTCTCCAGCTTGAGGGGGATTGTTGAGATTATATATAACTTTGGTGTTATTTTTTTATTTCATTTCTTCATGTACTTTTCCTGCTATTTACCCAAGAGCTTTTCTCATATATAAGAGAGCCCTGAGGTCTTATGAATAACAAGCAACTCATTTTCTCCAACAAAGTTTAAGAGTCAAGACTAGTGTAGACGGGACAAAGATTTGTTCACCTTTTTGTTTCTTCTGCAATTTTTGACTTTACTATATTGAATGCATGCAAGTCTTATTTGTGCATGGAAGGGAAAGGGTGGGAACAGGAAAGCTAAACATTGGAATCAAGTAAATGCTGAACATAAGATATTTTTAAGTTGTTTTTTTATTGTTGTTTGTAAGAGAAGTACCCCCAAGTGCTTTGGATAAAAATTCAGTTTTTATAAGGATCTAGTCTGTTTGTATCTTTATTAGATGGTGCTCATGCATCTTTATGTTATAATTGTACACGTTTTGCATTCTTTCTCTCTTTATTAAGCCCCTTTAATAGTATTTGTCCAATTTTTATTCGTTGGTAATTTTCTAAACAAAGATTTTCTAATGTTTGTTGCTGAGTTGTGTTTAAATGTGAGACGGGTCCTTGGATCCCACTGGAGATCCTTACGGAGGTGACAGTGTTGATGATGATGGTGACATTAAAGGATGGGCTTACAGAGGACTTGGTGTGCTGTAAGCTATGGTTGGAGCCAATGGAGACCAGATTGTGTTTTCTTTAATGGCCTTGGTTGCTTTATGGCGGCTTCAATTGTATGCTCCTTGGTGCAAATAGTCTCGTTAATGCAGGGGTTGGGACTCGAGGTCGGATGAGTTTTGGACATTTTGATTGGGAAGCTTTATTTGGAGATTCGTGATGCTTCAAACTCCACCTACCTGAAAGAGCTCTTCTTTGAGGTCACATTCGAGAAGATTTCATGTCTTTGTGTAGTTAATATAGTGTTTTCATCTATCTTTGGTTAAAGGAACTGTGGAGAGTAAAATATTGACTTGATTATGAAAGGGGTCATAATGCTCTCTTGTACATGGAGAAGAACCCCTAGGGGGCAAATTGCATTATGGAAGTAAAAGAAAAAGAAAATACACAATAAATATGGAAAGATAAATATAACTCCCAATACTCCATCTCAAGATGGAGCATAGATGTCAATCATGCTCAACTTGGAACATCTCTGGAATGACCCTCTAGCTAGAGCCTTGGTGAAAACATCTGATGTCTATTCCCATGAGCTGACGTGAGAAGTAGAGATAAAGCCCTTTTTAATCTTGTCACATGTATAATATAAATCTATCTTAATGTGTTCGGTCCTCTCATGGAAGGCATGGATGTTGGCAATGAAAAGAGCAACATGGTTATCACATTGTAACTGCATGGGAAGAGGTGCGTCAACAACTAAGTCATCGGAACGAATCTGACCAACATCATCATAGTGCTCTATGCCATGGCTCTGTACTTCGACTTAGCACTAAATGTAGCAACTACGATTTGCTTCTTGCTCTTACATGACATTACATAGCTCCCTATGAAAACTACAAAGGCATAGGTAGATTTCCTTTCCTTTAAGATTATTGCATAGCCTACATCTCAAATGTCATGAAGGTAAGGGATGTAACTCTGCTAAAAACAATCCTAAACATGGAGAAGACTTCAGATTCCTAAGGATCATGCGAATCACATCCATATAAGCATGCCACATATGTTCTATAAACTGGCTAACTTTGCTCACAACAAAGGAGATATCTGACATGGTAACAGTCACATAAAAAAACTTCCAAACAAGCTCCATGTATGTCCTCTTGTCCACCTCCTATATATAATCATCATATAGCTTTATGTTGGGATCCATGGGAGTAGTGGTAGCTCTGCAATCTGCCATGCCTATACCTGAAAGGAGGCCTGTAACATACTTCCTATGGGTCATCGCAAGACCCCCTAGTTCTTGGAAACCCAAGTCGTAGGAAGTATCGTAACTCGCCAAGGTCCTAAGTAACAAACTGATGTCCAAGGAATTCCTTAACTGCACAAATACCATGTAAGTCATTTCTTGTAACAATTATATCGTTAATGTAAACCAGAATGACAACGATACCTCTCTGATTACTCTAAACAAAAAGTGAATGATTTGTAGTCGATCTTGTGAAGTCCTGCTCCTTTAAGTCCGAGAGCTTCTGGAACCGTATTCTAAGCCTTTGCTTAAGAACATAGATAACCTTATGAAGTCTACATACCTTCTGACACTCCCCTTCAATAGCAAATCTTGGTGACTGCGTATAAACCTCCTCATGCAAATCATTTTATAGAAAAGCATTCTTCACATCCAGTTGAGATAAGGGCCAGTCTCATACTACTGCAGCAGAGAGGAGGGTCCGAAGGGTTGAATGGCACACCACTAGATAGAACATGTCTTAATAGTCAGCCCCATAAGTTTGGGTGAACCCACGAGTCACAAGTCTAGCTTTTCAGCGATCAATACTACCATATGCATGATGTTTCACTATAAAAATCCATTTCCATGCAACTAGTAATGCCTCTGCAGGAGCAGCAATGGAGCTCCATGTGCCACTAGACTGGAGGGTTTCCATCTCATTCTCCATGGCCTGGCGTCACCTACTGTCTCGCATAGCCTCCTGATATGTTTGTGGGATCTCCACAACAGAGAGATCTATGACAAACCTTCTGAAATCCTCTAGAAGACACCCCAAAGAAAAATGGGAAGAAAGAGGATATATAACACATGTACGCCTCCACTTTCGAAGAGCAATGGGTTGATCTAGATCCTCTGAATAAACTATAAACTGAGATGTTATCTGGTCAACTTGCAAAGTGACATGTGATACAAACAAATCACCAGTTCCATCAGTAGAAACTACATTCTTAGAATTTACTTGAGGCATGCTGGATGATGGGAAAGACACATGAGAAGGGGGTACAATCAATGACCTACGATTGTAAAAGTAAGGCAAATACCAAGTCAAAGGCAGAGCCATAGGAGTAGGCACCACAATAGGAGGAGTTGGTATAGGAACCATAGGTTGGGGTGGTAATGGAGGTGGTGATGGAGGAACCACATGAAGAGGAGGCATGTAATTCTCCTCACTAGACTCTTACGGGTTCATTCTATCACCTATAGGAGAAAAATACATGACTGACTCAAAAAGGTCAACACTATTGTAGTACTTCCGTATAATCGAATCAATGCACATGTGTCCCTTTTGGGTCTGGGAGTAACCCACAAAGACACACTTGATAGTTCATGGAGAGAGCTTATCATGGTCAGGAGTTAGATGCTGAACACTGAGCCAAAGGTACGAGGTGTTAGAGAAAAGATCCTAATCAGGCAACGCAATAAAAAAGAAAGCTTTTCTCCTAACACAAAAGACGACGTCTGATTGACCATATAACAAGCAGTAAGAACTACATCACCCCGGAAAGAGCGGGGAGCACGACTCTGAATAAGGAGGGTCCTGGTCACATTAAGAAGATGGCAGTGTTTGCATTCAGTAATACCGTTCTACTGAGAAGTATACACACAAGAAGCCTGGTGTATAGTACCAAGGGACCCGAAAAACTGACAAAGTTGTATAATGTATTACTTCAAAGCATTGTCAAAGCGAACATACTTTACAATAGTAGAAAAATATTTTTTTATTTCATGAATAAAAGATGGATAACAAACCCAACCTCAGACTTGTTTTTCAAAAGAAAAACCCATGAAATTCTAGAAAAAATCAACTGCTACAAGATAAAACATGTACCCCTGATGGTCAGGAACATGAGTGGACCCCAAATATCAAGATGGTCTAACTCAAATAAAGTAATGCTACTTCGGAATTGATGATCAGGAAACTAGATTGGTGATGCTTCTCAAGCTAGCAAGCCTCATACTGAAAAGTAGACTGAGATGGTATCTGAGGAAGGACTCTACACATCTTTTAACAAAGCAAGGTGGCCAAACCGAAAATGCCACATGTATGGACAAACTAACCTAGTGGAATGGAAGAAGCACCGGTATATGGAGTAGAAGCTCATGACCATATCCAATCACTTATCCATGAGTATATCCTGAGACACAAGAGAAGAAGGGTTAAATATTGTACGGCAATGAAAATCCTTGGTGATCTGGCTAATAAATAATAATTCATGGCAAAATCAGGTGCATGAAGCACATTTGTAGATACATAAATGAAGTTAAACAGATTTCCCCTGTCCTATATTAGGGGAATGTGTCTGATCTGCAATAACAATGGATATGCGTGGTGATACAGATATGTAAGACGTGAATTAAGCTCTATCTCCTCACATATGGTGAGATGCACCAGAATCCATAATCCACTTTGTCATGTCTGCCATGTGATGATTGGTAAGAGAATAAGCTATACATGAGGTAATAGATGAGGCTCTCGTTGTGGCAATGATGTCAGAAGACCTGAAGGAGCACTAGTGACAGAAGCAGGAGTCATAATCTCCTTCAAACGGGAGATAAGATCGTTGAACTTATGATCATCAAAAGCAGAAAGAGGCTCAATTCGCTCAGCTACACAAGCAGAAGTGGGATAACCATGCTTCTCGTAGCGTGTGTCCTCGAAGTGGCTAGAACAGTGACATGACGTGGTCGTCCACCTCTTTTGGCACGGACACCACATCCTCTGAACTGAGTAGGATTTCCTCTGTCTTGATATGCATCATCATAAATAGTGACAGCATGTGGTATTGTAATCATGCTCAATCTGTTGTAGGCCTCCTCCATAGGAGGTATAGACACACCTATGAGAAGTTGGGTGCGTGTGGCATCGTACTGTGAGTCAAGTCAAGTATCGCCAGAAACACGCCAACCATAGTGGCGTTCTTGTATGTCTGCTTTTGTTCTACAGTACTGTTCAAAGGCATGAAGTTGTGAAGTTTCTCAACTTGCCCCAGAGCCATGAGTAGAAGACATGAAGATGGCGACCATCCTGTTTGGCTGTGAAGATGTCATATTGAAGCTCCAGGAACTTTGTCTCTTTCCTCTCCGTAGAGAACGTGGTTATGAGGATGTCTCACACCACCTTGGCAGTGAGCTGATGGTAGATGTTATTGGCTATCTCTATAGTCAGAGTAGCAGATAGCCATACATACGCATACACGTCATCTTGCTTCCACAGAGCATTTATCCCCGTTTTTTCGATTGCTCTGATTGCGTCAGTATGTGCTCATTATTGCGCTACATGATGATCATAAACATCATGGAGCACAACTCTTAGTTGGTTCCATCCATCTTGACAAAGGATGCAAGGTCCTTTAAGGCAGAAGGAAGATAAGTCACCCTTGCTTTCTGCTATGATGACGATGACGAGAAAGGATGCGACTGTGCTATAGATTGATATGAATGTGTCTACACAATCATATGTGGAACCGGTTTTGCGTGTAGACTCATGCCACAATCGTTTCCATCTCTTTTGGGAGAGCGCTAGGACCGGTGGGGTGATTTATAAGTCTGAAATCATCCTTTGAATGTCAAAATCAGACCTCCCACTGGACTTAGATACAGAAGAAGCTTCGAGGAGAGAAGCTAAGAGGCATGTGGGAACCTAGGCGACACCAACGAGTGTTGTGGAAGTTAGATGTGGTGTCGGGAGGGGATTGCGGGGACCAACAATGGAAGAAGGTGGTGGTGGGCCATCGAGGGTGGCCTGCGATGATGAGAGGAGGGACCGTCACGAGCGGAATGTGATGACAAAAGGGTTGTGAGGTCGAGGTGGGCGGTCGATGATTGTAAGTGGCCATGGTATGTGGCTGGCGACGATGAGCAGGAGAGGGCAACGTGTGTGGAAAGGGGTTAGGGCTTTCGAGCTATAGTCTAGGACCGCCACTTTAATACTATGTGGAGAATAATGTGATGAGTTGATTATGAAAAGCGGCATACGTCTCTCTTATCTAGTGAGGAGGAACATTATAGGCATATTACATAATAGAGACGAAATAAACATAAAATATGTAATGAATACGGAAATAGAAAATATAACTCTCAACAGGAATGTCTAGAAATAAGTCAGACCATACATCATTGATATGGAAGTTGATGGAAGATTTCCATATCTCATACTTTTAGTTCGAAAAATCCTGGTTGGTGGAGCTACAGTTTAAAGTGAGGACGGTGGAACATTAGATTACTCGGACCTAGGAGGGGTTGGTTGGATTTAGGGTTTTTTCCCCGAGTGTGTGGACCTTAAAGAACGAAAGAACTATAATAGACACATTTTATGGTAGCACCAATAAAGGAGGAGGCAAGCATAGATGGAGGTCGAAGTGCTTGATCCAGTGGAAGGCATGCTTCCATGTTTAGATGACCTTGAATGAAGATTGGAATATAAAATATTTATTGCCAAGGAGAAAAAACAAGAGATTGAGTAGAGGTAGTGCTCAAGGCATGCATGCATACGAAAAAGGTGATGCTAATGTATCTTCTCCCACTCAAGGATGAAGGAGAGAGGGATAATAAATTATATTCATGCAATTATGGTATATTGACGATATATTTATGGAGATGGGCATGTTGGTAGGACAATAACAAGAACTTCAACAAATTGTATAATGAGATGGATTGGTGGAGATAGTTATGGAGGGGAGGATCAAGCGGAGAATCTAGGAGTGAAGTTTGGGAAGACATAAGTGAGTTGGTGTTATTTTCGCATTTGAGGCATTCTTCCGCATTCTCGCTTTCTAACAAAAATAATATTTTATTGTTAGTGTTATTTTTTTATTTTTTCGTACTTTTCTTTAATGTAAAGTGAATGTTAGATGTGTGCAATTAGATTGTAATCCATTCGATATCTCGTAAACTGTTGACCATATATTTATAAATATATAAGATATACGTAGTAGATGTAATATTTATATTTAAAATAACATAAAAAGTAGTTAGTTGATATTCCGATGAGTCGTCCGAATACCATTTATTCTTTATTCAATGACCCTTCCACCGAATACTGAGTAAAGACTTTTGCGATGCTAGTTGGTTGACATGCAAACCTAGGATAATCAATTTGCAATTATAATATTGGATGTTACCTTAGTCGAAACAATACTTTTTTATTGCATGATTAGTCTCATCCCTTTGCACGATTAAGGTTACATCCCATGGTCACAATAGAAAATGTGGGAAAAATAAAATGACTTATTATGAGAGCATAAACTGCTCGTACATAGAAGAAGAAAATTATATTGATTAGACGCGCTTGCTTTAGTACACCTAGTAGGAGAGTTTAGGGTTTTTGAGAAGATTACACATATACCATTAAGAGGAGTGCCTAGCATTTAGGTATTGATTACATAAATACCCATAAGAAGAAAAAGAGTTGAATACTTGTATTTTTTTCATTCTCCCCCTCGAGTTGGCGCATATGCATTGACCATTCTCGGGAGACAAGGGATGTTGCTTCCGAAGAAACGCATTTGTAAAATTATCTGCAAGCTGAAGTTCGTATGAAATGTATGGTGTTGTAATCTTCCCTTCGAACTACTTCTCTAATGCAATGACAATATAACACAATATATTTTTTACATTCATGAAAAACTGGGTTGGAGGCAATATTATTAGCATATTTTTTGTCATAATCTAGAGAAATAAAATCGTGGTAGAATAACTGAGTTCTTCTAAAATAGAACTAATCCAAGTGGCCTCATGTTGCTTGAGCCATAGGTAGTTTGTATTTATACCCAATACTAGATCAACTTACAATATTTTTGTTTTTTACTTTGCCAGTAATAGGATATCCTCCAATAAAGGATCAAAGGAAGCATATCTAGTGGTAGATTACATGCCACTAAGATAGCTAACCTAGCCCACATTTGAATAACAATGAATATCTAAGTGATATGGCATCCACAAGAAAGCTCTTTTATTTGAGATCTTTAGGCAACACCCTGGTATTTATATCATGAAATATGCATTTATTGACTTGCTCTACCGACTGCATATGGATTATCCTTTGAGAGATCATATATCTTATATTCCCTTGTATGCACACCAGCTCGCCGGGATCTTATCAGGCCATCAACCTATTGTTATGCCAAATGTAAACACCCATATGTATAGGTATTTTATCCAATGGGCCATGTGCCCATTAGAGTTTTTATGAGGTCCCATTTCCAACCGTTCATTCAACAAGATGTTGCATCGTCAAAAATAGGAATTTGTTTTGGGAAAGAACAAAAATAACATGCATTATAAAACAAACCAAAATCGCAATTACAAGTACAACAACAAATTTTTTTTCCACATTAAGTAGGGTCAACTACATGGATTATTTGCCTCCATTTAGATCTATCTTCAGTTATTCTCAGGTTTAGATCAAAAAACTAAGATCCCTTCATGTAGTCTCATTCTAACATTTCTTGGGCCTTCCTTACCCTCTCTTAGCAGACTCAACATCCCAAAACTCGCATCTCCTCATCGGTGCATCATCTGACCTTCTTTACAAATGACCAAACCACCTTAAGCAATTTTCTCACATCTTATCCTCAATCGAGATACACCATTTTTCATTCTAATTGTAATATTCCGAATCCGATCTTTACGTGTGTGTGTGTGTGTGTGTGTCCACAAAAGCACCTTAGGATTTTCATTTCTACTACTGCCATTCTCTGCACATGTCTATGGTTCACATGCCAACATTCAGATCCATAGAGCATAGCAGGTCCCATGACTACTTTGTAAAACTTTCTTTTGATTTTCAAAAGAATTTTCTTATCACAGAGAATAGCAGAGGATTCTCTCACTTAGCCAACCTGTATTTATTCTTTTAGTAACATCTCCATCAATTTCCTCATCATGTTGTATAAATAGATCCTGAGTATCTAAAAGAATCTCTCTTTTTAATGCTATTGTCACCAATCTTCATCTCGATACCTTGACCATTGCTTCCATCAAAAGTGCATTCCATATATTCAGTCTTAACTCTACTTATACGAAATCCTTAGTCTCTAATGCATGTCTCCTAACCTCAAGCTTCTCATTTACTCAATCTTTAGTCTCATCAATCAACACAATATCAACAACAAATAACATACACCAAGGTATCACATCATGAATGTAACTGTCAACTCATCCAAAATAAAATCGCAATTACAAGTGTTGCTAAAAATAGAAATACGGTTTTGGATTTACTGATATAAAACCGCAATTGACATAAAATCGAGTACGAGATATAATATTAAGAAATTTGATTATTACTGAATTAATTTAAGATTTACTGATAAAATTGCAAATACTACTTGAAGTGGTATCAAACATTACTGAAGTAATGTAAAAGAGTGTTACTGAAATAACGTAAGATGTTACTAATATAATTGCAAAAAAGTACTTGTAATAGTATCAAATATTATTGAATTAATGTAAAGGAGTACTATTCTCCCCCAATTGGTAGAAAAAAACCTATGACCCCTTAGGGTTATTCTACAGTTGGAAGAAGTAGGAAAAAGCAAAAATCTAGCGAGAGTTTTCTTCTTTGTCGCAGTAAATCAGAATTCAGAATATTGAAAATAGCATTTTTAATTGGAAATTGGTTATGGGCGGGAATTGAACCCACGCGTAGTGGATTCACAATCCACTGTCGTAATCCACTTGGCTACATTCGCCCTTTAGACCAAATCATAATCATAATGATGTTGATTAAGTTAAAAAATCTTTTTGTACACCTAAATAATTTAAGGTGTTACTAATATAATTGCAAATGTTACTTGAACTAGTATCAAATATTATTGAAGAAATGTAAAGAAGTGTTACTGGAATCAATATAAAAAGTGTTGCTAATGTTTTGTTACTGCAGTAATGTAGAGGAGTGTAACTGAATTAATTTAAGGTGTTACTAATATAATTGCAAATGTTACTTGAACTAGTATCAAATATTATTGAAGAAATGTAAAGAAGTGTTACTGGAATCAATATAAAAAGTGTTGCTAATGTTTTGTTACTACAGTAATGTAGAGGAGTGTAACTGAATTAATTTAAAATGTTACTGATACAATTGCAAAATGTTACTTTAAATAGCATCAAATGTTACTTAAATAATGCAAAGGAGTGTTATTGAATTCAATGTAAAATGAGTTACTAATGTTTTCAACAAAAAACACTACTGATATAAAAATGTTACCGAACCCAATATAAAAAGTTTACTCATCATATTTGCTATATTACAAGTGTTGAGTTGGACTGAAAAAATTGCGAACAAAAATCACGAGCAGAAGGCGAGGAGAGTTTGTTATGACTATACAATTAGTACTGAAAAAGAAATGGATGAGAAAAAATATGCTCATTGGCTTAAAATTTGCTGGTTTGAAATGGGGGGGGGGGGAGAGTGCATAAAATCCCTACATACATACATATATGGGTTTAATGGGGCTGCCCCCTAGGGGGAGCTAATTCCCCGACCCATTTATCCTATTTTTTATTTTTTTTGAAAATTTCTTTCGTGGAATTTCATCACTATATCCCTATATTATGTCATTCAAATTTCGTGTGAAACAAAGACTCCTACGACCTCCATCCAGACAGTCATTTTTTAACGGTAACTGAATTGCTAAAATCGACCCCGTCTGTATGGAGGTCGTAGGAATCTCTGTTTCACACGAAATTTGAATGACATAATACATGTACATTGATGAAAATCCATAGAAGTGATTTTTTTTAAAAAAATAAAAATAGGGAAAATGGGACGGGGGGAGCCAAGTTAGCTCCCTCCCAGGGGGCATCCCCATTTTCCCCTACACACACAACACATACGCACGCACACATGCACGCACGCACACACGTATATATGAGTTTAATGGGGCTTCCCCCTTGGGGCAGCCAACATGGCTGCCCCCGCGTCGTTTTCGGCGTTTTTTATTTTTTTTGAAAAATATCGCCATGTATATTCATCTTTATATCCCTCCTATATGCCATTCGAATTTCGTCAGAAACAGAGACTCCTACGGCCTCCATCGAGACAATCATTTTTTAACGGTAGCATGATTTTAAATCGACACCATCTCGATAAAGGCTGTAGGAGTCTCTGTTTATGACGAAATTCGAATGACATATATGAGGGATATAGGGATGAATATACATGGTGATATTTTTCAAAAAAAATAAAAAAAACGCCGAAAACGGCGTGGGGGCAGCCATTGTTGGGGCAGCCCCATTAAACTATATATATAGAGAGGAGTGATCCTATGAGAGCCAAAACCTGTGAGAGCATGAGAGCATGTATTTTGGACCACATGATCCAACCAGGAGAGAGAAGACCAGGAGAGAGAAAACAGAATCATGTGGTCCAGAATGCATGCTCTCATGCTCTCACATTTTTTTGCTCTCATAGGATCACTCCTCTCTATATATATATAGATAGATAGATTAATGGGACTGCCTCCACGCTATTTTCGGCGTTTTTTTATTTTTTTCAAAAAAGTATCGCTATGTATATTCATCTCTATATCCGTCCTATATGTCAATCAAATTTCGTCAGAAACAGAGACTCCTATGGTCTCCATCCAGATAGTCATTTTTTAACGGTGACAGGATTTTTTAAATCGACACCATCTCGATAGAGGTCGTAGGAGTCTTTGTTTCCGACGAAATTCGAATGGCATATAGGAGGGATATAGGGATGAATATACATGGTGATATCTTTTTAAAAAAATAAAAGAAACGCCGAAATAGGGGGCGGGGCAGCCATATTGGGGGCAGCCCCTTTAAATCCATATATGTATATACGTAAATATATCCGTCTCCGGTCAAATGATGTCTGCCCATTTATATGGTTAGGAATTTAGTGTTTCGATCTTATTAAAATAACTCTTTAACTTGACTCATTTGACACATCCGAATCTCTATTCTTAAGGCTTGAGAGGCTTCTTAAACATCACTTTGTGACGCTACTTGTGTTCTTAATCTAACTATTTAGATACAACTCTGCATCAACTTCTATGATATTACCCTTCAGATCAACAATTGCATTATATCAAGATGACTATGGTGCGTATCATCCTTGCCTATACTGAGGGACCTTAACAGTGCAAAGTTAGTTTTGGTTTGTTTCAAAATCTCAGATAGTAGAATGACATAACTAGTAATAACTTTTATTGCATAATGACCCATCATGGGTTTACATATCTAACATATATTCCTCAGCCTGTGTTTTGCGAAACGGTACAGAATAGTTTCTGTATCCTCGTGGATTTGCATTGCAAGAAGAAGTTTTTGCATGATTGCTATATTGCTCATATGACGAGTTTATTTTCTCGGATTTGGTCCATTCTTCCCGTATTCTCATGATGTACGAGGTCAAATCTCCCTTCACAATCGTCTATAAATGCCATGGTTTGCGCATTCTGGTTACTACAGACGTAAAAGTACAGTGTGGACATCCTCACAACTGTTTCATCTTTTGGCAGTTTAAATTTGCATCTAATCCCCTTCATTTCTCTGTGCAAATACAATTAGATGCTTCTTTGTTTCTTCATGCTTACTTTTGGATTCAAAATGTAGCTTAATGACACTGTTATTTTATTTTTCATTGCATAGGCACAAAACTATCGCAACACAAGTGATATTTCTGCACTAATTGACCGTAGGATGCGAACCACATTCACAACTGAAGGCATGAGGGAGTTCTTTCAGCTTGCAGTGTGGTGCTTGAACCCGTCCCAGGCAATGCGCCCACCCATGAGTTTTCTTGTGTCTGAACTTGAGAGAATACAGGAGAAGGAGATGAGCCTCACCACTGTTATGGGCGAAGGTACGCCTACCGTGACCCTCGGGAGCCAGTTGTTCACTTCATAGAGATAATGGGACCGCGCTCTCGCTTTTCCTTGTTTTGTGTATTTTGTGGAGTTACCATTTTGTGCAGCATAAGCAGATATTCAGCTGCTTGTCAAGTGTACAAATATAACAGCTGCAATATCTCTTTCAATCCTTCCCACTCTTCCTGTTTAAAGCAATATGGAGGCGTTCAAGCATCACATATTCACCACAGATACATTTTGTAATTATTAATAACCTGAACTTGTTCTTATGAACCTGAATGCCATCCAGATAAGTATACAGCTATGATTCTGTGATGCCTAAAGAAGTTCCTTTTAGGTTGTAAAATAGCTCAGTTTATACATCTAAAATGGCTTTATCTTCTACGTCAGTTCCCATGAAATTGTGATAATTAATAGTTAATACCAGGTCCTTTTAATGATGATTAATGATGATAGTGAAACGGTCTCTCACTGCCATAGAGATTTGTAGGATTTCAGAGAAACGGACAAGCAAGCAACTACAAACATAATCACCTATCAAAAAAAAAACTACAAACATGGGCAATTTGGATTTTTTAATTGAATTTCCTCGAGCAAAGTGAGGCTAATCCTCGATCGATTGGGAAGACCGGGTTCCTCAAACTTATCCATTATATGTAAATTGTATGAAGAACGTACAGATTACAACAATGTTTAGACTGTTAATATTACTTATTTTATATTGAGGGCATACAAGTCTGTTTCTGACGAAATTCGAGACATATAAGAGGGATATACTGATGAATATATATGGTGATATTTTACAAAAAAGAGGGAAAAAATGCAGAAAAATGGCTGGAGTGCAGCCCCATTTTTTCACAGATATATATATATATATATATATATAGAGAGAGAGAGAGAGAGAGAGAGAGAGGAAAGGGAGCCTACTTTGTGAAGTAGGTAACTTACCTACTTCATATTTCATTTTTTGCAATTTTTTTATTTTTTTTCAAAAATACCACTATAGGTTTTCATAATTATATCCCTCTAATATGCCATTCAAATTTCGTCGGAAACAGAGACTCCTACGGCCTCCATCCAGACAGTCATTTTTTAACGGCCACAGATTTGCTGTATTTTACATGTTCTGGATGAAGGCCGTAGGAGTCTCTGTTTCTGATGAAATTTGAATGACATATTAGAAGGATATAATTATGAAAATCCACGGTGGCATTTTTGAAAAAAAATAAAAAAATTTGCAAAAAATGAAATATGAAGTAGGTAAGTTACCTACTTCACAAAGTAGGCTCCCTTTCCACGCACGCACGCACGCACGCACACACACACACACAGATATATATATATGTAGTGAGAGAGGGAGAGAGAGAGAGAAAAGGGAGCCTACACCCAGGGGTGTAGGTAACTACCTACACCCGACTCATTTTTTCATAGATTTTTGATTTTTTTGAAATGAAATCTTAGGGGAATTAGATCACTATGTACCACCATGGTGTCATTCAAAATTCAACTTAATTCGAGACTCCTATCATCTTCATCAAGACTATCAAATTTTAACGGTCTCAGAATTACTGAAATTGACCCCTTCTAGATGAATGTATTAGGAATGTTTGTTTTACATGAAACTGGAAACACATATTCCTCTCAATATATTAAGAAAATTCCCCTAAGGTTTCATTCAAAAAAAACTCAAAAATCATGCAAAAAAAGGCCGGGTGTAGGTAGTTACCTACACCCTGGGCTTAGGCTCCCAGCTCCCATATATATATATATATATATATATATATATATATATATATATATATATATATATATATATAGAGGGCTTATCCACTGCGCACAGGGCTCATTAGCGTTTCAATGAGCACTCATTTTAGGCCTTACACGTGTATTAACAATAACTATATTTCTAATTATAGGCTACGACGAGTTTAAAAAAATCCTATATTTCCTATTATACAACGTCCTTAAAAATTGGAAGACGGTTTTGGAAAGAAACGATTCAAATAAATGATTCCACGCGGATGATTAAGGATCCAAACACTATGATAGTAATAAATGTAAATTACTGATCATTTTTTTGATATTACTGATCTCATAGTAGCTATTACTGACAATTGGTTATGGTTTTACTGACATCACAACAAGCACTTACTTGAGCAATGCCCATGACTTACTGACCATAACTTTGTTATTACTGATCTCATAGTAGCTATTACTGACCATTGGATATGCCCATGACTTACTTGAGCGATGCCCATGACTTACTGACCATAACTTTGTTATTACTGATCTCATAATAGCTATTACTGACCATTGGTTATGTAAATTACTGACCGTTGTTTGGATATTACTGATCTCACAACAATCATTTACGTGAGTATTGTGTCGAAATTACTGACTTCTATTCAAAGTAGTAATACATATAGAAATTACTGACCATTGGTTATGGTTTTACTGACATCACAACAAGCACTTACTTGTCCATTGTGTATATATTACTGAATTCTGCAACATGTAATACAATGAATGTAAATTACTGACCGTTGTTTTGGATGTTACTGATCTCGCAACAACCATTTACTTGACTATTATATATATATTACTGACATGAGCATTTGGATCTCGATTTTCTGTAAGAAATCATCTATTCGATTGTTTTCTTTCCAAAACGATCTTCCTATTTTATAGGACGAGATATAATTGGAATAACACTTATTGTTAAATCGCTTTGCATATTAATCTCCTTCCAAAAACAACATCCTTCGAAATAGGTAACCACTCAAATGGGAATACACGTGTATGGCCAATAAATGGTGCGCACTGAAACGCTAATGCGCCCTGTGCGCATTGGATAAAAATCCTATATATATATATATGGGTAAAATGTGTATGCCCCCTAGGGGGAGCTAACTTAGCTCCCCCCACGCTTTTTTCACAAAACTTTATTTTTTTTGAAATCTAAAACCGTGTAAATTCATTATTAAATCCCTATATTATGTCATTCAAATTTCATGCGAAACAGAGACTCCTACGACCTCCATCCAAACGGGGTCGATTTAAAAAATCCTGTTACTGTTAAAAAAATGACTGTCTGGATGGAGGCCGTAGGAGTCTCTGTTTTACACGAAATTTTTATGACATAATATAGGGATATAGTGATGAATATTCACGAAAAAAATTTCAAAAAAAAATTAAAAAAATTGAAGAAAATATGGCGGGGGGAGCTAAGTTAGCTCCCCCTAGGGGCAGCCCCATTTTCCTCATATATATATATATATATAGGAAATATTTCCAATGAGGTGCACCTTTCCTTGCACCAAGGAAAGCCCGCCATCTCAGCCACCCGTAATTAATCCAACGGATCTTATTAATGCATGTTTTATCTTAATTTTTAAAATGTTGAAAACCCATTTTGGTCATTTGTTACATTCTAAAAATAGAATGTGACAACACACATTCTATTTTTGGTTTATTCTTTGCTCCTCCCACAACAATCACGGCACCTCTGTCGACTTCACATCCTACGCCACCTCCATGTCGAGGTCTCTCTCTCTCCTCTTTCCCGAGGTTTCCAGCATTTTCACATCTTATTCACTCCAATTGCAGGTGCATCGTCCCCAGTTGATCGCTAGAGACGATCATCAGAGGTGGAACTCGAATCAGATTGAATCGAAGCATAATCTCGTCCGAAGCATAATTCCAGTTTGAATCTCTGATCGTCCATTGCATCAATCAGGTAATCTTTTTCAAGTTCTGTGATCATTGATTTCCAAATCGCACAATCTCACGTTGATGTTATGCGGAACGCGGTCTCTAACGGAAGAAGGAATCGAATCAAACGATCGCATTCGATGGACGGATTAAGGAGCAGAATCGCAGCAATCTCGATCCTCGCGGCTATGTTCGCCTCAATCTGTGGAGTTCGCGCTGCAAATCACACCGTTGGGGGATTTGGATCTCAGTCTCTTTTTTACAATATCAGATCGTTTTTTACATTATCAAATCATTTTTTACAAATTTCATATTGGTTCTTTATAATTTCAGAGTGTTTTTTTACAATCTCGGATTATATTTTACAATATCATGTTACTTTTTACATTTATCATTAATATTATAAATTTCTAACAATTTTGGTTTGCGAATGAGAAGTACCGCGTATATTTGTGAAAAAACGCACATAATTATGGGTGTGGATTTACAATCTTCATACAGATTTTACAAAACGTGTATGAACTTTTACAATATTGTTGTCAAAATTACGTGAAGCACACCGCCAGATCGTTTTTACAATATGAGATAATTTTTTACAATCTCAATCCCCTTTTTACAATATCAGATCGTTTTTTACAATATCAAATCTTTTTTTACAAATCTCATATTGTTTCTTTACAATTTCAGAGTATTTCCTACAATCTCAGATTATTTTTTACAATATCATGTTACTTTTTACATTTATCATTAATATTATAAATTCCTAACAATTTTGGTTCGCGAACGAGAAGTACCGCATATATTTGTGAAAAACGCACATAATTGTGGGTATGGATTTACAATCTTCATACAGATTTTACAAAACGTGCATTACTTTTACAATAGTGTTATCAAAATTACAATTATAATAATATAACTATTACTAACTGTGATTTTATTTTACAATGCAGGACACAGTTCTACAATATCAACGGGAATTTTACAAAGAGACCTATTATTATGCATTGCGCGAAAATGCTACCATGTTGGTGAAACTTTCATTAACTAAAAGGCAACAAAAAAATACCAAATCAGAAGCGCTAAAAATAGAAAAAATACAAGGATGAAATAAATTTCAAATTCAAAATTAAGTTCAAATTTAAAATGAAAATATATGGACTAAAATACCCTTTTGTATGAAGAACCACAAGATCGAGATCTAACGGATCTCGTGATGGGCTTTCTATGCACCCAGGAAAGGTGTACCTCATTGGAAGGGCCCTATATATATATAGGGTAAAATGGGGCTGCCCCCAGGGAGTAGCCAACTTGGCTACTCCCACCCCTATTTTTCCCTCATTTTTTTTATTTTTTTGAAAAATAAAAATTGTATATTCATCATTAAATCCCTCTCACATTCTATTAAAATTTCGTCAGAAACAGAAACTCCTAAGCCCTCCATCCAGACGTTATTTTTTTAACGGTCGCAGGATTTTTTAAATCGACCATGTTTGGATGGAGGCCGTAGGAGTCTATGTTTCTGACGAAATTTTAATAGAATGTGAGAGGGATATAATGATGAATATACAAATTTTTATTTTCCAAAAAAATAAAAAAATGAGGGAAAAATAGGCGTGGGAGTAGCCAAGTTGGCTACTCCCTGGGGGCAGCCCCATTTACCTCATATATATATATATATATATATATATATATATATATATATATATATATATATATATATGAGGTTAATGGGGCTGCCCCCTGGGGGTAGCCAACATGGCTGCCCCCGCGCTATTTTCGGCCTTTTTTATTTTTTTTCAAAAAATGTTGCCATGTATATTCATCCCTATATCCCTCCTACATGCCATTCGAATTTCGTCGGAAACAGAGACTCCTACGGCCTCCATCCAGACAGTCATTTTTTAACGGTAACATGATTTTTTAAATCGACACCATCTCGATGGAGGCCGTAGGAGTCTCTGTTTCTGACGAAATTCGAATGGCATGTAGGAGGGATATAGGGATGAATATACATGGTTTTATTTTTCAAAAAATAAAAAATAAAAAAACGCCGAAGATAGGGGGCGGGGCAGCCATGTTGGCTGCCCTCTGGGGGCAGCCCCATTAAATCCTATGTATATAAAAGAAAAAAAGGTAGTAATATTATAGGACCCATACCACCAAGTAGGACTTCTTTCGGATCGGAGAAAAGCCAAGTCCTTTCCAGAGGATATACGAGTTGCTAAAGTATTTTTCCCCAACTCGAGGAGTTACTTGTTTGCAGGGACGAAGTCAGAATTTAATATTAGGGGGGCTGGACCGAATAGTCTGCACCTTAAAGATTATATAATGATAAATTTAAACTTAATACATACAAACTATTGCATTTTAATTAATTTATTATATAAAATAAAAAATTGATCATAACTCATTATCTCAACAACCTTAACTTTGATATTTCATATAATGCTTAAAAATAAAAAAAACTCATAATAAAGTAGTATAAATTTGAACAAAGATAAAAGAAATCGAGCATACCTGTTTTTGAAATTATTTAAACCGTGCTCTTCGTGACTTCAAATCAAAGTCGTCAATAATTGACTCTATTGAGAACTGCTCTGCAATGTCTTTCTCAATATATGTTAATATAGAACTCCTAAGAAAATCATCTTCCATCTTATTACGAAGTCTGGACTTTATTATCTTCATGGCTGAAAATGCTCTCTCAGTAGTTGCAGTTGATATAGGAAGTGTTAATATAAGTCGAATCAACCTGTCAATCAAATAATATGTCTCTGCTTTTTTTGTTTCTGACATTTTTTGACAAAGATCTGCAAGATTTGAGACACTTTTGAGAACTTGATGTGCAGTAACATCTGATTTGTAATGTATCAATTGCTTTTCCAGTAATATTAGCTCGTGATCCGTGAAATCTGTAGGATAAAATTCTTCTGCTAGTTTGCATATATGTGTACTATCAAAAAGCTTATAATCATCTCTAGGATCCAAAGCCGTACTTAGAGTAAGGAGATTAGTAGCTTTCTCGCTAAATCGGCTGCTTAATTCTGATAATTGGGAGTCTATGGCAGCGGTAAATATATCTATTCGAAAGTAATGAAACAATGTAACTTGGTGTTCTTGACAACGAGATCTTGTTCGGTTTCGAGAATATGAAGAATTTATATCAGGAACATCAATGCTTCGTTTTTGGCAAAATAATACAACTTTTTTCAAATAATGGATACCAACCATCTTCTCGTACTTTTTGAAGGTGCTCTTTTGTGGATGAAACAAGTTGCAAAGCATTCAAGATGTCCAGATTCTTTCGTTGTAAAACTTGACATAAATCTTCTGTGATTCCCATGACATATTCCATTATATGCATGATAAGAATAAATTCAAAAGATGTCACAGCTTCATATGCTTCATCTGCCTCTCCACGTTGCAAATAATTGTCACCTTCATTTATTATGGTCAAAAGTACTTTGCACACTGCACTATACATTTTGATAAAACTGCAGATAGATCTATAATGAGAGCTCCAACGAGTTTCACTCGGACATTGTAGTGTACCAATTTGATTAAGTCCGGTGCCTGATTTTACCTCATCGATAGAAAGTAAGTATGCAAGATCCTCTGCTTGAGCAGCTTGTAATTCATCATGACGCTTAGAAGATGCATTGACAATGTTGACAACAACGCTTAGTTTACTGAAGAATTTATGAATAGGGATCACTTCTTTTGAAGCCGTAACAAGAGCTAACTGAAGGCGATGAGCCATGCAATGAATGTAATAAGCATATTTACTATCTTTCATAACCAAAGCCTGCAACCCATTCCATTCACCACGCATATTACTTGCTCCATCATAACCTTGACCTCTTATTCTTTTATAGTCAAGTCTATTTTGTAAGAGGACTTCGAAAAGTTTATCTTTTAATGTTGCAGCTCTTATATCGGGTATATGAATTAGATCAAAGAATCTTTCACGTAAGATACCAAATCTATCAACAAACCTAAGAACAATTGCCATTTGCTCTCTTTTTGATTCATCTCTAGCTTCATCAATTATTACGCAGAATACCGCATCTCCAATTTCATCCCGAATGGCATTTCTAACCTTGTTGGCTATGATATATAGAATTTCTTTTTGAATATCAGGAGATGTATATTTAGTGCATTTTCTAAGACGACCTTATTTACTTCTTCATTGTAAGATGCAACTAACTTGATTAGTTCAATGCAATTCCCACGATTGCTTGAAGATGGCCTTTCATCATTTCCTCGAAATGCACATGCTTGAAATGTCAACCATCGGACAATATCAATTGTAGTCTTAAGTCGTAATCGATTTTCTTTAATTTGCATTTCCTCTTGTTTTTGAAATACATTTTCAATGTATTGTGATTTGTTCACTAAATTCCTCCAACGTTCTTCAGCCAAATTGTGTGTTGATCCCTTTTCTCCCACGTGACATAAAAAAGAGCAATTTCTTCCATCATTAACCTTCTTCCAATTACGAAATCCATCGATAACGAAAGCATTCGTACCATGCTTGGAATTAGCTCTACCACAAAAAAGATAACAAGAGAAACAAAATGCTGCATCTTTTGAAGGAGAGTATTCTAACCATGCATGATACTTAAACCATGATGCTTGAAATCGTCGACGTTGTTTTCCACTAGTACTGTATGGATAATTTTCCATGATAAACTGATAAGGTCCCAAATTTATATAACTACGAATAATATCTTCTCTTTTTTCTGATGGATACTGCCAAATCATCTGATGTAATCCAGGATCTCTTTCAACTGATACAACATCCATATTTGGAATTTCTAGCCGTGGAAATTTCTGTTGCGGAAATTCATCCTCTTTAGGATTATCATGTAGATTTTCTTGAGAAGTACTTTCATTCACCTTAGAGAAATATGTGGTAATTGTTCTCTTTGACATTTTTAATCTGAAAGTAATGTAATAAATTAAAATTGATATGATATATATGACATTTAAGATAAGTAATACAACAATTACCCCTCTACTGCTTTTGAAAAGAGTTATACTGCAAAAAAAATGATCCAACCGTTCATGTCTCCCCAAGTAATTATGTCGTTTCTTGTTGTTTTCTGTATGTTCCCTCCAGAACTTCTTTAAGAGTAAAACCACAAAATTTACAAACATCACTATATATATTACTTAGATAAATATATTACAAAAAATTGATCGCATCCAGATAAATATTTTTACATTTGCAGTTATGTCTTCACCTTTTTTGCAATATCATTGTACCTCTACCTTCGTTTTATGTTACATATCTAGGCTACCAAGATTTACAAGATAAAGCATGTTTCAAAGGTTGAAGTTATTCCAAATGATCCCAGTGGTTGTACCTTTACGTTGGTAAAATTCCTCACGGATCATGGCACTGCCGAATGACTCCGACCATCATGAATCTTCTTTGAGTTACAATTTGGAACCTTAATTTTTCATCTTGAAAACTGTCACGACCCGTCCCGCTAACCGGAACGTGCCGCGACAGAGATCTTTACTCTTCTTTTTCCTCAAGTAAACATGTGGCAATCTCATAAAACATAAAACCTTTGTATTTCAAGTTCACAACACCAAGAAGTGTATTACACAAGTTCTATCTATTACAACTTCTTACAAAATAACACAGACAGTACAAAAACAATGAAAAGCAAAAGACACCTCCTCCAAGTGTATCCGTGGTCCTTTCACCTGCTATTCGTGATTCTGCTGATCTGTATATAATATAATATAACGGGATGAGTCTAACCTCATTTATGAGCTTAGACCCAGTGAAAGGATCTCAAGCTTTTTACATATAACTAAAAGTTGAAATATGAGCAATATGCCAAAATTTATGCTGATAACTTTGAAATATCTTGAAAAAGAGACTTTATGACAGTAAACATATAACAACATGCTAGATTTGCAAATAAATGCTGAAATTACTTCAAAGACAGATAAACTGAAACATAATCATCACTATCAAGTTGTTTGTACTAATCACCACTGTGGCTAATTTATTGACTCATGAACGCTGAAACAAAGCTAAGTCATACGCGCAGACGGTCCCAAAGATCAAAAATACCCTGCATACGGCCCAAAGCCTATATGTATACAGAATGCGGACCCAAAGTCCTCTTGATACCATATCTAATGGTTTGCCATATCTAATGGCGGTTTCAAGGTCATATCTAATTACATCACCATATCTAATGGCTAGTTCATGATTTGTATAAAAGAGCTACTGTGGTGCTTATCTTCTGATTCTGATCCTTTTCTTGTCACTAATAAATCGTAAACTTGCTATTTCAAGCTCATAACAGCTAATTCATGAACATAAAATACTTTTGACATAACATACATATTCTGACAAGTAGAATTTATTTAAGAATTCGAAAATCGATCCATCATGCATAGTAACCGTGCAAAACATAATTCTTCATATAAAACTCATATCTAAGCAGTGAAACTTATGTCTCGTGTTCCATCAAGAACCAAATGCTTAAAACGTGTTATCAAGATAAAACTCGTGAAACGACGTCTGAAATACAATCTGAAGCCCAGATTTCATCTCAACCGTATGGTACTTGTAATTCATGCATAAAAGCTTTAGAAACCACGATTTCATACTTGCTATTCAAAATCATGCATAAAAGCTAAAGACTAGTGCTTAAAATAGCGCTTGAGAATACCTCACCTGATTGTTGTCTAACTTGGGTCGAAAATGTTTCTTTAGTGAAAACCTCCTCTATAGCCGTCTTAGATTGAATACTACGGCTTGGTAGGGACAGAACTTCGTTACGACTTCAAAAACGCTCTCGATCACTGACAGGGCTTCGCCGCGGTTCCTCTCGTGCTCCTCCCGCAAGCTCGGCGGTCTTGCGGCTTTAAGGTGGAGAGATGGGCGTGGGATGAATTAAATGGAATGGGGAGGCCTTGGGTATTTATAGGCCTCCACCCCCTTTACATGTGTGACATGTGTCAACATGTAAGGGAGCCTCTAAGACACATGATATGCCACATGTCTTATTTATGAGAAAACTTGTTGCCCAAGTAATAGGTTTGGTTTATCCATGAGATAACTTGTTGCCCAAGCAAGGTTTGGCTTATCTATACGAGATAACTTGTTGCCCAAGCAAGCGGCTTCACCATGACACGTGCTAGACTTAGGATGCTGACACATGGCGCTATTGAGTTTTTGACACTTGTCCTGACCATATAACGACACACGTCCCACGATTTCCTCTCCATGTGTCCTACTTTTGCTAATGACGCTTAATTATCACTAACAACAGGTAATTAGCACTAATCATACTTAATTAGTCTTAATGATGTGATTATGTCTAATGAGTATAAATCTATGCTAATGACGCTTAATTATAACTAATGATGGGTAATTAGCACTAATCATGCTTAATTACTCTTAATGATGTGATTATGGCTAATGAATATGAATATAAATCTATACTAATGACGCTTAATTATTACTAATGACGGGTAATTAGCACTAATCATGCTTAATTAGTCTTAAGAATGTGATTATGACTAATGAGTATAAATCTATTACATTATGGACACTATGCTAGTAGTGGCTTCTACTACTTATAAGGTACTACCAAAAATCCAGATTACTAGATATGGTACTATGTTTTGATGTGCTACACAATTCATAGAACCTTTTTGAAGTCCATTTTATATAAGACGGTCTCTGATATAAACACAACAAGTTTAAATGAAATCATTGCAGAAAGACGAATCTATTGACTATGGTATCCGTAAAGTGTGAACACTATCAATCCAATATTTCCTTGAAATAACACTTGATATCATTCAAAAGCATAGTGTACAAAACACGTATTACAATTCTCCCCTACTTGAAATTAATTTCGTCCTCGAAATTTAAGTATCCTTGCTAGCTTGAAAATAAGTGGGGATATCGAGATCTCATTTCTTCTTCTCGTTCCCATGTGGCTTCTTCTATTGCGTGACTCCTCCATAAAACTTTGACTAAAGGAATCTTCTTTGTACGAAGCTCTTGTACTTTATAATCTAGAATTTCCAAAGGAACCTCCTCGTATGACAGATCTTACTTCAATTGAATATCTTGAGGTTGTATCATATGGGTTGGGTCTGGAATAAACTTCCGAAGTGTGGAGACATGAAAGACATCATGTATCCTTGCTAGTTCAGCTGGAAGTCGAAGATGATAAGCTAGACTTTCGATTCTCTCAATAATCTCGTAAGGGCCAATGTATCTTGGACTTAGTTTCTCTTTCTTCCTGAATCTAATTAGGCCTTTCCATGGAGAAACTTTTAGAAACACATGATCTCCCATTTGAAATTCTAAGTCTCTCCTTCGCTTATCTGCGTAACTTTTCTGTCTGCTTTGCGCTGCCTTTAAGCATCTCTTGATTTCCTCAACTTTTTCTATCGTGTTTTGTATTAGTTCAGGTTGAACCAATTTCCTTTCTCCAACTTCACTCCAACAGATAGGTGTTCTACACGGTCTACAATACAAGGCTTCATATGGTGCCATCCCAATACTAGCATGATAGCTGTTATTATATGCAAACTCTATAAGTGAGAGATGTTCATCCCAGCTTTCTTTAAAGCTCAGTGCACAGGCTCTAAGCATGTCTTCTAGAGTCTGGATAGTTCGTTCTGATTGGCCATCTGTTTGAGGATGAAAGGCTGTATTAAATGCTAACTTCGTTCCCATAGCTTTATGTAAGCTTGGCCATAGCTTAGAAGTAAATCGTGGATCTCTATCAGATACAATTGACACAGGAGCCCCATGACGGCTAACTATCTCATTAACAAAGATCTTTCCCAAGCGGTCTAGACTGTATGTCATGTTAATGGCTAAGAAATGTGCTGACTTAGTTAATCTGTCTACTATGACCCATGTTGCATTGTGACCTCGACGGGTCCTTGGAAATCCTGTAACAAAATCCATAGTGATGTGTTCCCATTTCCATTCTGGTATTAGAAGTGGCTGTAATTTCCCCGCAGGTCTCAAACGCTCCGGTTTTGTTTGTTAACATATAGGACATCTAGAAACATACTCTGCAATCTCTCTCTTCATGCCAGACCACCAATAGTAGTTCTTAAGTGTCCTATACATCTTAGTACTTCCTGGATGCACAGTATACATGGAGTTATGTGCCTCTTCCAGAATCTCAGTCTTTATATCAGATTTCCTCGGAACACATAATCTTCCTTTAAAGAATAAAACCCCTTGACTATCTATTGTATACTCGGCTTCATCTCCTCCCTTAATCTTCTCAATCATTCTAATGATTTCAGAATCATGGACTTGTGCCTCCTTGATTTTATCATATAATATGGGTCTCACTTGTAAGGATGCTAATAGGGCTCTAGAGCTATCTATGGTTAACTTTGCACGTAACTCTTTCAACTGATAATATTCCCCTTTTAAGTGAGATAGCTGACCCTTAGACTTTCTACTGAGAGCATCAGCTACGACATTGGCTTTCCCCGGGTGATATTCTATGGAACAATCATAATCTTTAATTAGCTCTAACCATCTTCTTTGCCTTAGATTCAACTCTTTCTGAGAGAAAATATATTTCAAACTCTTATGATCCGTAAAGATTTGACAAGTTTCTCCATATAGGTAGTGTCTCCAGATCTTTAAGGCAAATATTATAGCAGCTAACTCAAGGTCATGAGTTGGGTAATTTAACTCATGTTGTTTTAGCTGTCTAGAGGCATAAGCAATCACTTTATCATTCTGCATTAAGACACATCCCAGCCCTTGTCTTGAGGCATCGCTATAGATTACATAATTACCTTTCCCTGAAGGAAGGTTAAGTATAAGTGCTGAGGTGAGACGACTCTTGAGTTCCTTAAAACATTTCTCGCATTCATCGTCCCAACTATACTTCACATTCTTCCTAGTTAACCTTGTCAATGGTGCGGCAATTCTAGAGAAGTTTTCTACAAATCTTCGATAATACCCGGCTAATCCAAGGAAACTTCGAATTTCTGATGCATTTAGCGGTCGTTCCCATCTAAGAATTGCTTCTATCTTTGATGGATCTACTGTTATTCCTTCTCCAGATATGACATGGCCTAGAAATGCAACCTTCTTCAACCAAGTCTCACATTTATCAAACTTTGCATATAATCGGTGTTCCTTCAGAGTTTGAAGTACAATTCTCAAGTGTTCTCTATGTTCTTCCTCTGTTTTAGAATATACAAGAATATCATCAATAAATACGATCACGAACTTGTCCAGATATGGACGGAAAACCCTATTCATCAAGTCCATAAAAGCAGCTGGGGTATTTGTCAATCCAAAAGGCATTACTAGGAATTCATAATGCCCATATCGGGTTCGGAATGCAGTTTGAGGGACATCTTCTCCTCTAATCTTTAACTGATGATAGCCAGATCTCAAATCAATCTTGGAAAATACAGAGGCCCCTTGTAATTGGTCAAATAAGTCATCTGTTCTGGGCAGAGGATAGTTATTGCGAACAGTCACTCTGTTTAGTCTCCTGTAATCTATACAAAGTCTCATGGAACCATCTTTCTTCTTGACAAATAGAACTGGAGCACCCCAAGGTGACATACTGGACTGTATAAATCCCTTATCTGTCAATTCCTGCAATTGAGTTTTGAGTTCTTTAAGTTCAGCTGGGGCCATTCTGTAAGGAGCTAAGGCAATTGGATTGGTATCCGGAATGAGATCAATAGTGAATTCAATTTCCCTATCAGGAGGAATTCCTGGTAGTTCATTCGGAAACACCTCTGGAAATTCCTTCACCACGGAGATATTTTCTAAACTGGCTGCTTCTGCCTTAGTATTAAACACGTAAGCAATATAAGCGGAATATCCCTTTATTATCAACTTCTGGGCTAAGAGACAAGAGATGACATGGGTAGGATATATCCTTCTTTCTCCATAGAAAGTGAATTCGACATCGTCAGGTTTTCTAAAAGTAACATGCTTCTTATGACAGTCTAGAAGAGCATGATATGCACTTAAGCAATCCAACCCTATGATAGCATCAAATTCCCTTATCTCCATAGGAATCAGGTCTACTTCAATATAATTTTCTCCTATCTTAACCAAACAATTTTGGAGGACACTCCTAATAATTTCTGGTTCTCCCTTAGGCAAAGAAATTGCTAAAGCATGCTTGAGAGTACTTGTAACTTTATCAGCATATAGGGAGAATCTTTGTGAAATAAAAGAATGACTTGCACCAGAATCAATAAGAGTGTGTGCACTTTTCCCAAAAATAATAGTGGTACCTGATACGACATCGTCCGCGGATATGGCCTCCTCTAAGGTCATAGCAAACGCTTTTCCCTCTCTCTGGTTTGATCTCTTCTGTGTATTGTTTTTATTTTGTTCCCTTGAGGTGGAGGACGACGTACAACAATATCACGATTTTCATTTTGTGTTGGTCTTCCCATAACCCGACGGCCTTGGACAAGTGCAGGACAATTCTGACGAATGTGGCCTATCTCGCCACATTGATAACACCCAGTGGTCCCCTTGCGGCAAGTTCCTGGATGATATTTTCCACAGTTTGTACATTGTGGAAAAGAAAGAGTTCTGTTTTCAGAAGTCCCAACTCTATATCTATTTGTTTGATTCCCTTGTACTCTAGGAGTTGATCTATTATCTTGCCTTGAATTCCCAGCTATTCTTGGTTCTTTATTCATGTTTCCTCTCCATAGGGGTCTATCTGCAATTCTTTTCTTTCCATGATCATTGCACTTTCTTCTTTCTATCACCACTCGTTCAGCCCTACGAGCAACCTCCACTAATTTTGCATAATCAGTATATCCCGTGGCCGATACCATTTCCTTTAAATCAATATGCATACCATCTTCTAGACGTCTACATTTTTCTTCCTCAGTTGCAACCAGAGAAGCAGTAAACTTTGAAAGTTCGGTGAATTTATTCTCATATTCATCAAACAAATTGCTCCCCTGAGTAAGGAATAGGAATTCCCTACGTTTCTCCTCCTGATAAACCCTTGGGTAATATTTTTCATTGAACTCTTTCTCAAAGATCTCCCATGTAATGGAAGATGGGTTTGGATATTTCATTTTCACCGATGTCTACCAATCATCAGCGCTATCTTTTAGAAGAAATATGGTATATTTCAACTTTTGTTCATCCGTACAGTCCATTAGAGCAAATATTTTCTCCATATTCTTGAACCATTCCCTTGCCTTCTTTGGATCAGTGTCTCCTACGAATGGTTCTCCTCCCAGCTTCTTTACATGCTCAAATGGTAACTGGTACTCAAATTCATGTCTTTTAACAGACTGTGCAGCCATGCCTCCTAGAGTTTGAGCTATCAAAGTCAACGTGTCATACACATTTTTATTGTTGTTATTCTCCTGACTAGGGCCGGTCGCTTGTGGCTGCTCTCCTGCCATTGTTTCCTATAAAATAAAACCTCAGTTAGATACTTCATCAACCTAAATCCTCCAATAATGATTCTAGACATCCTCAAGACTATAATATCAATAACTAACTTATCTTCCAATACTTATAGGTCAACTCCTAATATAATTCTTCTTCAAGGTCCTAAAACCTTTGCTCTGATACCACAAGTTGTCACGACCCATCCCGCTAACCGGAACGTGCCGCGACAGAGATCTTTACTCTTCTTTTTCCTCAAGTAAACATGTGGCAATCTCATAAAACATAAAACCTTTGTATTTCAAGTTCACAACATCAAGAAGTGTATTACACAAGTTCTATCTATTACAACTTCTTACAAAATAACACAGACAGTACAAAAACAACGAAAAGCAAAAGACACCTCCTCCAAGTGTATCCGTGGTCCTTTCACCTGCTATTCGTGATTCTGCTGATCTGTATATAATATAATATAACGGGATGAGTCTAAACCCATTTATGAGCTTAGACCCAGTGAAAGGATCTCAAGCTTTTTACATATAACTAAAAGTTGAAATATGAGCAGTATGCCAAAATTTATGCTGATAACTTTGAAATATCTTGAAAAAGAGACTTTATGACAGTAAACATATAACAACATGCTAGATTTGCAAATAAATGCTGAAATTACTTCAAAGGCAGATAAACTGAAACATAATCATCACTATCAAGCTGTTTGTACTAATCACCACTGTGGCTAATTTATTGACTCATGAACGCTGAAACAAAGCTAAGTCATACGCGCAGACGGTCCCAAAGACCAAAAACACCCTGCATACGGTCCAAAGCCTATATGTATACAAAATGCGGACCCAAAGTCCTCTTGATACCATATCTAATGATTTGCCATATCTAATGGCGGTTTCAGGGTCATATCTAATGACATCACCATATCTAATGGCTAGTTCATGATTTGTATAAAAGAGCTACTGTGGTGCTTATCTTCTGATTCTGATCCTTTTCTTGTCACTAATAAACCGTAAAGTTGCTATTCCAAGCTCATAACAACTAATTCATGAACATAAAACACTTTTGACATAACATACATATTCTGACAAGTAGAATTTATTTAAGAATTCGAAAATCGATCCATCATGCATAATAACCGCGCAAAACATAATTCTTCATATAAAACTCATATCTAAGCAGTGAAACTTATGTCTCGTGTTCCATCAAGAACCAAATGCTTAAAAACGTGTTATCAAGATAAAACTCGTGAAACGACGTCTGAAATACAATCTGAAGCCCAGATTTCATCTCAACCGTATGGTACTTGTAATTCATGTATAAAAGCTTTAGAAACCACGATTTCATACTTGCTATTCAAAATCATGCATAAAAGCTAAAGACTAGTGCTTAAAATAGCGCTTGAGAATCCCTCACCTGATTGTTGTCTAACTTGGGTCGAAAACGTTTCTTTAGTGAAAACCTCCTCTATAGCCGTCTTAGATTGAATACTACGGCTTGGTACGGACAGAACTTCGTTACGACTTCAAAAACGCTCTCGATCACTGACAGGGCTTCGCCGCGGTTCCTCTCGTGCTCCTCCCGCAACCTCGGCGGTCTTGCGGCTTTAAGGTGGAGAGATGGGCGTGGGATGAATTAAATGGAATGGGGAGGCCTTGGGTATTTATAGGCCTCCACCCCCTTTACATGTGTGACATGTGTCAACATGTAAGGGAGCCTCTAAGACACATGGTATGCCACATGTCTTATTTATGAGAAAACTTGTTGCCCAAGTAATAGGTTTGGTTTATCCATGAGATAACTTGTTGCCCAAGCAAGGTTTGGCTTATCTACACGAGATAACTTGTTGCCCAAGCAAGCGGCTTCACCATGACACGTGTTAGACTTAGGATGCTGACACATGGCGCTATTGAGTTTTTGACACTTGTCCTGACTATATAACGACACACGTCCCACGATTTCCTCTCCATGTGTCCTACTTTTGCTAATGACGCTTAATTATCACTAACGACGGGTAATTAGCATTAATCATACTTAATTAGTCTTAATGATGTGATTATGGCTAATGAGTATAAATCTATGCTAATGACGCTTAATTATAACTAATGACGGGTAATTAGCACTAATCATGCTTAATTAGTCTTAATGATGTGATTATGGCAAATGAATATAAATCTATGCTAATGACGCTTAATTATTACTAATGACGGGTAATTAGCACTAATCATGCTTAATTAGTCTTAAGAATGTGATTATGGCTAATGAGTATAAATCTATTACATTATGGACACTATGCTAGTAGTGGCTTCTACTACTTATAAGGTACTACCAAAAATCCAGATTACTAGATATGGTACTATGTTTTGATGTGCTACCCAATTCATAGAACCTTTTTGAAGTCCATTTTATACAAGACGGTCTCTGATATAAACACAACAAGTTTAAATGAAATCATTGCAGAAAGGCGAATCTATTGACTATGGTATCCGTAAAGTGTGAACACTATCAATCCAATATTTCCTTGAAATAACACTTGATATCATTCAAAAGCATAGTGTACAAAACACGTATTACAAAAACACAAAAAAACCTGATGGTCTACAACTAAATCTCTATCCTTTGGATTTTGGTTTATAATTTTGTGATGTCTGCATGATTAAATAAAAACCAAACTCTGAAATTTAATGATATTTTACTAGATCATGCTCTGAAAATCATATTAAATCCAAACTTTCTCTCAAAATTTATCCACTGACGTCTATTTCAGGAGAAAATTCATATAAAAATAAAATAGTGTCAAAAAATTCATACCTCTCGATTTGGCGCTACAAAATATGATGCCGGTGAACTCAGTCGACGCACTCTGTGCCGTGGGGGAGCGATACGGCAAGGCGAGGGACTACGTCACAGAAAAGGCTCGAGAGGCTGCACCCGTGCACCGCGCAGAAGGCGAGAGAGATGGGTGTAGCCACGGTCCGCAGGGAAGACGGTGACGGATTTCCTGCAGGAGAAGACAGAGGAGGTGAAGAGGGCGGCTGCCGACTGGTGCGACGCAAGGGAAATCAGAATGGTTTATTGGCTATTGCGGTGAAAAAGATGGAGATTAGAGAAATCAGATGGGAGAAGATGGAAGGGATTAGTTTACTTGATTATTTATGCATTAAAATAGGCAAGAAAATATGGAAAAAGAGAATGCCAAACGTCATGGCATCTAAAAATAGAATAATGTAACGGTTGGGTTGGCTAACATTGTGAGTTGCCATGCGCACGTCCTTAGCATTTATGGTGTGGTAAAATTTCCTACTCACCATCACAGTTTAAGATAATTAAATAACATCACAATGATTGCGGGGGCTCAAGCCTTTGTCTACCGTGGAAGTTACCATATCACTATAACCTTATAGGTATATACTATAGAACTTTCATCATATTTGGGGGGGCTTAGCCCTCATCTGCCCCCCCCCCCCCCCCCCACCCACACCCCCCCCCCCACCCCCCCCCCTCCGTCCCTGCTTGTTTGAGTCGTTAAAAGTACATGATCGATTACATGATGTATTTTTTGTTCGTTCAACCATTAGAGAAATAAAACTGCCAACAGAAATCTATAAATCCTGAACACCCACATAGGTTTTCATTTTATTGTATCAATATATTGTTACCAAGCAACCCCAGATGCGTCCAGATCTTCGAGTAATAATTTGTATATACTCAACATCTCAAGTGTGCAACCTTGTCGAAGAGAGGTGAGCATCGGCGCACCCGCTGATGCAGTTGAGGTTGTCCAGCGTGCACTGGAAGTAACACGCAGTCCGCATCGAGTTTGTGCCGGTGGCGCAACCTGGTGCCATGCAGGACGGGATCTGGCTTGTGCAGTTTCCCAGGCAGGCACCGAGGGACGATCTGGTGCCCATTGGGCGGCCCTCCGCGGAGAATACGATAATGAGAACCACCATCGTGGCGTTCGCTATTATCAGCCGGAGATGCGATGCCATGCTCGCCTAGATTGAGGATTTCTTGAGGGTGCTGCCGCTACTGTGCTTAAGGCTCTCGGTGCTCTTATACAGCGGGGAGGCTTTTCTTGTCCGCTGCCATGCAAAGATTGTGGGCAAATATATATTTGATGACAACCAGTCTATTAACTATTAATTGCATGCACATTTTATACGTGGGTGTCCGCAGTGAGGTAAGTTGACCAACATGGCTTAGAGAGGAAACTTTTGTAAATATTATCATATAATATATATGTACATATTAAATTTGGAATAAAACAATAAATAAAATACTAAAATAAAATACTCTTATAAAATACATAGGTAAAATACCTATAAGTATACCTATATAATATATACCCCTATTTATTTTACTATACAAATAACATCATAAAAATATAATAAAAATATATTTCTGTATATAAAAATAAGTTATAAATATATAAAATAAGGGAATAAAATAATAATATTCAAAATATAAGTAAATATACCTATAAATAAACCACTAAAAATTAACTACTAACAAATAACCTCAAAAAAATAACTAAAAATAATCATAAAATCCTACATAAAATTATAAATATTTTTATTTTATACTCAAAAATTAATAAAATTATTTACTATTTTTAAAAAATTATTCTCGAATAAATAAGTAGTTTTGTCATATAGCGAGCTTTCATGGAGCAATCAGAGCCTCTCGTTCGTTGACCTCGAGTCAACTCCCCCTGCGCCTTTGATCTGCACCAGAAATGTCTTTTCCCCGATTTTAGTGCATTTTTTCCCGCTCGATACATTAATCCATTGCGCTTGCATTCTTCAGAAAAATTAATCATTGATCCTCCAAGATCCACGTCAGCCCTTCAGATCGCATGTACACACTCTCGATTCTCTCAACTTCAACCATCAATAAGGGTGTTCTTACATGTTTATAAACAAACTCCTCGTCCTTCCATTTCTTCTTTGGTCACTGCTCCGAGTCTAGGATTCTGATTTCTTGAACAAGGAAGCTTCCTCGTGACAGGAGGAGCGTCTTTGCAGCGGGATTCACTCCATTAGGACAGAGGTGCACTCAGGCGGCCGTCGTCGGTCACCTCTGCTCCCTGCCGTCGCTGACAGGTAGGAGCTGCGCTTTTTCCCCATTTTTAGGTAGTTTTTATTTTATGTATTTCAATTCTGCTACTAGTTTAGTTATTATCCTAGCGTTTTAGCCATAATTTCCCAATTCGTATTCATCGTGCCTCGCCTGTTCTCAGCCACACCTTTACCCCTCATTTCATTTCCTAGGCCATCTGATCATCCAACACACTTCACTCACACAGATCTCCCTTTGATCTGGTCTCCCGGATATCCACACCTCCACATCACCGGAGGCCCCCATATCGCTCCCCTTTCGCTCATTTCACCACCGAAAGCTCGCCAGAGCTTCGATATCTCTTTTCGCAACTAACCCCTGCAGGAAATCAAAGGAGGAGCCTCTTTGAGGTTCATTGAATCTTAGGGAAGCCACCCTGGTCCAGCCTCTTTGCATGAGCTCGTCAGACATCCTCAGGTTATTTTGACCATACTAGGAGGTGAGGATCCTTCCCAGGATCGTTTTGCTCCACCTCTGAGTCTCTACGGGTGCAGATCCAAGAAGAACCAACCGATCGAAGCTCGCCAACCTCCAGTTCTTTGCCTATTAGCTCAGGTGACTTTCCAGCATCCGATCGCGCTCCAATGCCAGAAGATCCAGATGTCGTCCGATTGGCGAAGCCAACGCCTTTAGATCCTGACCAAGGTTCGAATCACCATCGTTAGATCTCGAACCATCATTGGGCTACGTGGGGGCGACACTTGTATTAGTGGATAGATCCAGTCGTCCGCTTCCGTGCTTCTAGGGGTAAATTGCCAAATCTATCCCTTATTTTTTTGTATTTATTATTTATCCCTATAAATAAAATGTTAGTTTGAAATAAAATGGACAAATTGGATGAAGACCCTTGGACTTCCCGGATGTCATACATAGATCCATGCCAGGCACCTCACGTGTCGTCTCACGTGAAGTGACCATTGTGCACAAATATCCCTGTAGCATTTTGTATTTTTGTTTGGTCCATAGAATTGTAAAACATGTTATATTTTTTGGTTAAATTGCACAAATGCCCTTGAATTTTTTTATTTATATGTATGCCCCTACCATCTTATGTATTTTTAGTGCTTGGATTTCATTTATTAATAATAGCACCTTAGCTCCTAAAACCATGTAAAAATAGTGTTAGATGCACGGTAGCATGTAATTTCTTGCCATATATTTATTTCATATTTTTGGCATTTTAACTATTTAGTAAAAATCAAAAGGAGTTCATTTGTGTTTTGTCTAATTTATAAAATACCAAAAAATATAAAAACGTGTTGAAAAATTCAAAATATATGGTATTTTTTATTATATTTTAACAGTAGACCAAAAATCACTAAAAATGAAAAAAGAAAACTCCTAAAAATTGAAAAATCCCAAAAGACTTTATAAAAATCTAAAAATTCCTTAAAAATTCCAAAAATATGTTTTTCTCTTTCTTAATTTTCTTTATATAATTATCTATATATAAAAATTGAATTTAGTAATTTTGGACCTTACTTATTATTTTTAAAATTCAAATCAATTCTGGATATTTATTAAATCCCTGATTTAGGATATTTTTTATTTTAAAAATACATAAAAATTAGCAAAAGTTCCAAAAAAATATAAAAGAAAAAACATTAGAAAATACATAAAATCCAAAAAAACTATTTGCTGAATTTTATTTATATTACTAGTATTTATTAGTATATTATTCTATATTATATATATAGTCTTATATATAGCTATATTATAGATATATCAAAAACAAAAAATATAAACCTACAAATATAAAAAACGATTAAATTAAAAACAAAATACAAAAAATATAAGATAAAAATAAAATGAAAAATAAAAAATACTTAAAAATTAAAAATCCATGAATAGATACATGTATGTACATGATAAATGACATGGTTGCATATAAACACTTTGTTCACAAGTTACCATAGACTATCCATATTGATCTCTGGAAGTTCGACCTCTACGTATTTACTTGTTATGCATCTTGTAGTAGAAAATAATAATTTTTTAACTCATATTTTGCGATGTTCGCTGCTTGATCTATTTGTGGGTTAATTTTGATTGAAGATTGGGTCCCGTGAACAGTCGCCTCAGCGACGCTAATCGAATTTGATTAGCTGACCCTTATTAAACCCTCTTCATGAAGGACTTGCATCAAGAAGTCAATCAGAATTCTGTCTTTAGAGAAAGATTATCACATTTTTCTCTGACTGGAGATATGTATTGAATATCACATGTTTGAAGTCTGTTGTGTCCTCCCAGTTGTATCGTATTCAATATGGTCATGGTATATAACACTAATTGTATAAAGGGACCTTAAAAGTAAAGTGCATTCATTCATTCAGTTATTCATTTCATTTGATCTTAGAGTTGTGTTGAAAGGAGAGGGCATATCCCTTCTTTTATACTTGTTGTACACGTCCAACATGTACCATGGTAGCCCTTGGATTTTATATCAAGGGCTAAGAGCAAGTCCTAGTTTCAATAAGAATTATATTCTTATTATCTCCGATCAATATTAATTAATTAAATTAAAATAAATAACAACTTTAAAGTCCTAATTTTAGTTAGAACTCAACAACAAGAAGAACCATTTATACATGGTATACACGCCCACTATCTTCCATATATGGAAGTCATTGTTGCAAATTTCAATTAATTAATCAATTCACTTGTTAATTATATTATCAACATTGAAAAAATTATGAAGTTAATCTTCGAAGATTATGGATCATATCATTATGTCAAAAGATAAGCGGAAATCCAATTTACGTCTACAAATAAATCAAATTCACACAATCTCATGCCATAGAAATATTATGTAAATCGAAATTACATAATTATTTATATAAATCACATCCACATAAATATTAATTATTATGAATCACTATTCACATTAATTAATAAGATATATTTTGCATTAAAAAAATAATGCAATAATAACTATTATTATTACAATATTGACATCAAAAGGTATGTTTCCTAATCCAATTAGGACTTATGAGATACAAATGCAGATACTTGAAGATAATATCGGTGAGATCATACTATTCATGTATAGTGACTTGAAATGGGGATAGCTATCCAATTTTGGGATTTACACCATTTTTTGCAAAACTATATCACCTACAAATGTTGAACTCGAGCTGTAACACTTTACACTCTCAGTGAGCTCAACGAAACGCATCATATCTCTATGAGTTGACAAAGTGTCGATGAGTTAAATCCAACTTCCTTGACCATTTCTAACCACGGTCCATTGAGCTAAGAAATGAGCTCAAAGAACTTGTATATTTTATTTTCATGACCATTTCTGTTTCTAATATTTGAACATTGAAATTGGAATTGGATTCAAATAAATTGTGATTTAATCTAATTAAATCACAAATCATCTAGCTAAATGGAGCCACTAAAATCCATCATGTTTCATCACTCTCTCGAAGTGGAAGTGTCATGATAGATGATCCATTGCCACATATGTAACTCCGAGTTTTCCCAATACTCATTCATCCTTCACATTATAAGACTTTGATAAATTTGAAGTTCAAACCTTGGATTGACTGTCTTCTTCAGAATATCTCAATAGATTTCTCATTTGATAATTGGATGATAATGTTGAACATATAATTTCCAAAAGCATATATTAATATCTTGAAATCATGTCTTATTTCATTAACAAGACGACCATGCATGGAATTCATTTTGACCCCAAAATATCTCATGAGTGAGCTCTGTCTCCTAGTTCATAAACTATGAACTTATATGATTCTTTCGAGAGATCATACATCTCATATGACTTCATATGCGCACCAACACAACTTGCAGATAGATGCATGTATATCTCAGGTCAAAGTATGCGTACCTAATCATTATAGTTATAATCCAGGTCTTAGTTTATCTCAAGCTCAGCAAGTCAACCCATTAACTTGATTATTCCAACACTTCTGAATCTTCAATCCCATGCAGAGGACCTGCATCAAAAAGTAGGCTGGAATTTAGTCTTGAGAGAAAGAGTGCCATCTCTTTCTTAGACTAGATATCTATTCAAATTTCGTATGAATCAGAGACTTCTACGGCCTCCATCCAGACAGTCATTTTTTTAACAGTAACAAAATTGCTAAAAACTTCGTCTGTATGGAGGCCGTAGGAGTCTCTGTTTCACACGAAATTTGAATGGCATAATATAGTGATATAGTGATGAATATTCACAGAAGAAATTTTCAAAAAAAATAAAAAATAGAGAATGAATCGGGGGAGCCAAGTTAGCTCCCGCTCAAGGGGGTAGCCACATTTTACCCATATAAGAAACTTGACATTTAAAAAGATATCATGTTTTCTATTCTAACCGTTCATACAATTAAAGACATTCTCCATTTCAAAATGATATTATTCTTTGGATTGAAATATCTTTTTTATTTTGATTTCTTTTCCTTTTCCTTAAATATTTTATACATGCATGCCTCTTCTTCTAGTTTTGTCTCCTCCTCGTCTTCTTTCACAGATTAAGTCTCTTAATGTTGCGTTGTAGACTTCTGTTACATATAAATAAGATAAATAAAGAATTGGGAGACAAACATTGTCAATAGAATGTACTTAAAATGCTTTTACAATAAGTCATGAAATCTTTTTGTAGCTTTGTTACCTTCTCTGCCATCATCAACATCTAAGTGTGCATATCCGGTGTAGGTTGATATGATGGAAAAGTCAATGAATAAGATGACTGGTCATAAGCAGAATAAGAACGTCGATGTTCCTCCACATACAATGAAGAAAACAATCAAGTGTTTGATTTTTATTGGCGAAACCAACATCTCTCTCCTTCAATACAAATATTAATTTTATTATTAAATAAAATGAAGATTTAAAAATAAATTAATCAAATGTTAAATATACATGTTTCCACATTTCAACAAAGATTTATCAAATGGAGGTTGCTCGACCTTAGGAGTACTGATAAATTTTTCTGCATTAAGAACCAAATATCAGTCCTGAAATATGAGTAGGAAAAATTATGAAAATAACATATATATTTTAAATGGCTAGTAACTTATGTTAATAAAAAAGTACAAACCATCACTTTTCCCACCTCAGGAGTAGATCATTAGGAGTCTCCCTCTTTCCTGCTCGTGTGCAACCTAGACCATCACTCTTAGACGGATGGTTCCCTTTTCAACTTAGCAGCCTAAAAAAATTTATAATAAAAAAATATATTTAGCACAAATTGAAGATCTAAATAAATGTGCATATTTTTAAATACCAGCTTAGTCCCTATCTGATTGTGGCTTTTGAGCCACCAGTCGATCTAATTTTTTACCTTTTGCGATTCACCTTAGCTGTTGTGAACCTCCTATCAAATTCAGCATCGGAAATGAAAGCATCGTAGAAACCTACCCACTTACAATAAATATGAATTTACGAAAATATAATAAAGAAATATTTTTTTTGTAATGTAAAAAAGGAATTCATTACCACTCTTCGATGCATCAAAAAGGAGGGCATCTCATCATCTCCTTGAAATCCATCTCCTCTCAACCTGTATTTATATATGTGTGTCTCTTCTAACCTTAAAAAATGTGTCGCTCATCCTCTTCTCCATCATAGGGATAAAGGTTGGATAGTCATCTCCTTGAAATCCATCTCCTCTCAATCCCTATTTATATGTGAGTCTCTTCTAGCCTTAAAAAATGTGTCGCTCATCCTCTTCTCCATCATAGGGATAAAGGCTGGACAAAGCCTTTTTCTCCAACATAGGGGCAAAATAGTACCAACCCTGAAGAATTAAAAAAATAAGTTATTTGACGAAATTTTTAGAATATTAATTAGTTTTCTGATTACAATTCTTACTGAGAATAGGTTGAACAATCTCTCATACTCAATGGAAGGAATGTGACACCATCGAAACTCTATGCTACTCAAATGCGTCTTGATAATATTCATGATCTCCTTAGCAACCGTATTGTTATTGAGAAAATTCCTAGAAACTTTATTAATTAGTCATTTATAAGAATATTTATAACATTAAAGGTAAATTACGAATGATATTTACCTCCTGTCAGCTGCAAGTTGTACGATCAAGTAGGAATATGAAGTCTAACCTCCCCCCAAATGGCATCGATGCTCGTACGTGCAGAAGAAGGAGAAGCTACGCCCATATATGAAAGTATTGGTGTCAGTGTAGGATAGGGCTCGAGTACAACTGAAGAAGACAGCTCGCCATAAAACATTCAGAAAATATAGGAGGAGGATAATGAAGGGACTATAAGCACGCACGCATCCTCAGAAGGACGTCCTGAAAAATAAGGCAGGGTCGATTGCCCACTAGACGGGGGAGATTGTGGGCTGGACGAACGACCATATTATAGAGATCCATGTGAGCCACAACGCCCAAAACCTTCCCTATCTATAAATGGCACTGAACATAACTAAGTATAAATTCTAAAAATGAATTTAAGTGGAATGTGAGAAGTTATTATATTCTACTAAAGCTTAGACAATCTTCATTGTTCAAATGGTGAGAAATGGTGTTGTTTTCATTGAAAGCGAAGTTGTTTGAATCCTCATTTATAATCTCTACATCTTATGTTAAATCAGGATGCATCATCTTAGTATCTACCAACAGAATAAAGTTAATGATGGGAACAAGTTCTAGTAATTTTTATGCTCGTAATCGAGTACGAAAGCTTCATCCCAGACTTATTCTATGCTAGTGTCCTCTTTGTTTACATAATTTCGAGATTAAATGGAGTCTCGTCAACAAATTTCATTCTGAATTCCCTAATATAGATGAAAATATTAAACATAAGTATCAAGAATTATTTAATTCAAAAAAAAGTTATGAAGAGACAGGCGTATTCGACATATGATGTTATTTCATAATGACCTAATATTGTATAATTCAATAACTTATTTCTCTTGTTTTGATATTAAACGCATTTTTCTCTTTCCTATGGGTTGAGCTGAAAGACGATAGATACTTATGTGAAAATCTTCGTCACACTAATTGGTCTAGTTTCTGATCAATCAATATACGGGCAGATAAAGTGGCGGAGTCCTTCCCACACACTCAATGTACGTTTATAAAAGAGAGATCTGTTGTTGATTGCATTGTCATAACACAAGAAATCCTACATAGGTGAAAATCTACAAAGGGAAAGACTATTACAAGTCAACTTTAGTAGAACATTCAGCACAATAAGGACGGACTTAAAGAAAAAGTTATAGAAAGCACTAGTCTCCCCCACCTCGTTTTCAATCTTTGATTCTGTAGATTGTATGAAGTTCAAGAATATTTGTCAATTTGAATGTATCGCCGATTGGGGTTTTCAAACCCTCAAGATAAGATTAAATTTTGTGTTGTTTGAGTACACTGTCACGTAAGATTAAATCTCTCCCTCACTCCATACATTGCGGAATTGTTTTCCACAACATGGTGTCCTACATGGAAAACAGCATGTGTTAGAGCCTTCAAGAATATCTTAGTAACGTAGCGTAAACATCGTAAAAAATCAGGCAATCTAGCTCCTACTTGTTGAATGCCAGTATAGAAGATTAATCTAGTCTCTTTGTTTTTTTCTTTACCACATGTGGTGGGAATACCAACGTTATCTCTGTAGGTATTCTGAAATCTATGGCGAGGTCAACTGTCCCAGTAGCCAACTGAATTGCCTGAGAGAAGATCGGCATGTGGAGGCCCAGATATGAAGAACATCCCGAAGAATCACTACAACAATTTATCTTACTTTTTAGTTTCAAGCTTGTGCAAAAACTCATGCTTGGTGGTTTTATCTGTAGAAGATATCGCGAAGCAGCCGGTGGCAACGCCAGTTTTTCGTGGATCTGTTTCTTTCTACATATTGTTGCCTGAATATAAAGTGTGTTTACCCGATGAAGGATACTTGTTTCTTTCTGCATATTGACAAAACCCCAATTTTGATTTAACCCTTAGTTCGCGCATGCATTATTGATGCAATCTCTTGTTGGGTTCGGGCCCAAATGGACCCGTTGACAACCACCCAAAATGCTTAAGCCCAAGTTGTCAAGTAGTAATCCCCACCACTCATATACCACACCCGCACTTTGTGAGTTTTCCATGTGGTACTATATTTGGGTTTAGGGTGTTAACAACCTCCCCCACTTATATTCGCAACGTCCTCGTTGCGACATGGCCCATCACTTATTCCCAGTGATAGTGGCGACTGCACACTCCGGGTAGCCATTTCCTCCAACCTCTTTGTAGGGGCGGCTCCACCTCTCGGGTAGCCCTTTCCACTATCAGAGAGAATTTGGCTCTGATACCATTTGGAACGTCCCGAGCTTAGGTCCCCGGTTCGTTATCGAGGAAAACTGACCCTGACAACTTGTCGGATTCGGACTCAAATGGATCCATTGACAACCACCCAAAATACTTAAGCCCAAGTTGTCAAGTAGTAATCCATCTTCCAACATTACCCACAAGTTTTGATTTATACATCTTCCAACATTACCCATAAATTTGGCATAAGAGGAATTGAGACGTTCATTAGTGACAACTGAAAGGAAAGGATGTCCTTTCAGTTGACTCTAAGCATCTAGAGAAATTGTCCACTCTAAGCACTTTAAGATTGTTTGCCGAAATGAACTTGACAGTGAGAGTATGGCATAGATCCGCCCGAGAAACATAATTATTAGGACAAAATTAACGTTAGAATACTTGCTAACAAAAGCTGAAATATCATTATCAATAATCAGGAATCTCGAACATTTCCCCGAAGTCTAGTAGCATAGCTACTTAACATGATAGAATGCAAGAAGATTACGCACCAAATACATTGAATGGGCTTACCTACAAAGTGAATGAATTTTGAAAGAGAAGAAAGAAGAAGGCATGTGACCATTCCGCCTTATATAGTCAGCTCTCTCAGAAGTCCTTGCTGCTTGTTCCTTAAGCTTGGACTCAGCACTTGCACGCTTCTGTTCAGCAATCCGATGTGTTGCCGCAAGCTTGTTCGTTAATCTCTCTTGCGCACGAGCCTTTAGTTTTTCAGCCTTCACCTGAGAGAAAACAGACCATGTTAAATTGATGTTTCCTGCTTTTATAGAGATGTTTTACTATACCAAACTCCTAACATACCCGCATTTTATTCATACAAGGAAACCCGGATACTCACAATGGTGACTGGCTTTTCTCTATCCAAGCATTTTTCGAAAAAGCACAATCACCTCCACAGAGATTACAACATGAAAATCAAGATGCATCTCAACAAGCTCTCAACAAGCATGCACGACAACCAAAGCCATCATACATTCGCGCCGTCTAGTGATGAATGGACTGATCATCTCTCATGCGACATCTACATCCTCAGTGCCTATGGGAGAACCTCACTATTATTCTTGACCGAACCCTCAAACTACTGAATTACCGATAGATCGGATCGAATTGGCTCAAAAATATGAAAACATTGACATAGATTTTTTTTGCTTACTATGTTGCCCTTTTCGGTTCAGGCGGATGAAACTGTTTTGTTTTATACACGAAATCAACTGTGAAGCTGAAACGGTTCGTGACATTTGTGGAAAACGATAAAGCGGAAGTGATAAACAAGAGTAAGCACGATAAATGTGAAAAACACGGAGATTTTACGTGGAATCATACTATGTGAGGAGCAGAATGAAACCACGAGAAAACACCTCAAAGGACAGATTTTTTTCTATTCCATTCTCCTAATGAGTGCAGGGGTGTGGGGCTCTTTATATAGCCCCAGTGACTCCCCAGAATCCCACCAATATACGATGGGGACTATCTCTAGCTTATTCTCCAACACTCTCCCTCAAGCCAGAGCATGCAATGCTCATCTTTGACAAACAGAAGAAGACATGAACTCATTAGTAGAGAGCAATGCAGATGTGGCTGATCTCCCTCATGCCTTCTAATTGACTGAGAGCTGTTGGGCCGGAATGCTGAGGTGTCTGATCCGCCTCATGCGTCCTGATTAGCCGAGAGCTGTTGGGATGGATTGTTGAGATGCCCAATCCACCTCCTGCGTCCTGATTGACTGAGAGCTAGTGGTGGGGATTGTTGAGTACTTGGTACTCTTTTGTTATAGTATAAAAGGAGCCCTGTGACACCACATATTGTACACATCATCATTCAAACAATAGTAGAGAGAGTCTGGTATAAGCAAGTGGAGTAGGTACATTATCGAACCACTATAAATCATCATCTTGTGCGGATGTGCATGCATTCTTCTTCGATCGTGATTCTAGTTGTGTGGTGCTTGATCAGATCCGTCCCCAACAACTTGTATCAGAGCAAGGTTCGGAGATAACCTCTACACAAATGACGGAAGAATCGAAGGTTAAGTTCGAGAAGTTCAATGGATCGAACTTCACATTCTGGAAGATGCAGATCGAAGATGTTCTATATCAGAAGGATCTACATCTTCCAATCAAATGGAAGAAACCCGAAGCCATGAAGGATGAGGAGTGGAAGATCCTAAACCGAAAGGCTCTAGGGATGGTAAGGCTCAGCCTTGCTCCATCGGTGGCTTCAAATGTCGTAAAAGAGATGACGATAATGAATTTTTTCAAAGCTCTTAAAAAGATGTACGAGAAGTCATCCACATCAAATAAGGTGTATCTGATGAAGAAACTTTTCAATTCAAAGATGAGCGAGAACTCCATAGTGGCTTTACACTTAAATGATCTGAATAGTATCATCAATCAGTTGGAATATGTGAAGATCGTCTTTGATGATAAGGTAAAAGCCCTTCTACTCCTTTCTATTTACATAATAGTTGGAATGCATCAGTTGTAGCAGTTAGCAACTCCTCTAGTTTTGTGAAGTTGAAGTTGGAGGATGTTGTTGGTCCTCTTCTTGGAGAAGAGGCACGATGGAAGACATCTGTAAAATAACATTCGTCAGGTTCTGCCTTGAATACAGAGGAAGAAGCAGAAAGAGCTACATGAACCAAAAGCATTCCAGGGGAAAGTCATCAATAGGAAAATCCAAATCCAGAGATCCAAATTCCGTGGTCTGCTGGAATTGCAATCAAAAGGGGCATTACAAGACAGAATGGAAGGCCCCAAGAAAGCAGAAAGGAGAAAATGATAAAGGTGAGAACACTATAAATCTTACTGATGATGAGGATAACGATGCCTTAATATGTATTGCAAATGCTCGAAGTGAGTCCTAGATTATGGATTCGAGTACTTCATTTCATATCACTCCACAAAAGGATATCCTCCAGAATTTGTGAAAGGCAATTTTGGAAAGGTGTATCTGGGAGACGATGAATGCTGCAACATAATTGGAAAGGGAGACATTGACATATCCCAACCCAATGGTGGATTCTTGAAATTGAAGAATGTTAGACATGTATCCAGTGTAATAAGGAATCTCATATCTGTTGGACAACTATCAGAAAGAGGTGTGGCGACATCCTTCGATTCAGATTCATGGAAGATGTCTAAAGGATCATTAATCCTTGCCCGTGGTAAGAAAGAAGGAACCCTGTATATTTCATCAGGCTCATATGATAGGATAATTGTTGCATTATATGGGTGTGATGCTAATACTTGACATAGACGACTTGGTGGCATGAGCGAAAAGGGAATGAAGGTCATGCAGAAGAAGGGAAAGTTGGTAGGACTGCAGACCGTTGATTTAGACTTCTGTGAAGATTGTATCTTGGGAAAATAGAAGAAAATCAGTTTCACAAAGACTGCGAGAGTACGAAAGACTAAAAGAGTGGAGATGGTTCATACAGACGTATGGGATCCATCTCAGGTACCATCCCTTGGCGGTTCTCATTATTTTATTATTTTTATTGATGACGCAACTAAAAACCATGGGTTTACTTTATCAAACATAAACCAATGTGTTTGAGACCTTCAAAATGTGGAAGGCCTTAGTTGAGATCGAAACAGGTTCAAAGTTGAAATGTCTCAAGTCATACAATAGGGGAGAATACTGCAGTGAGGAGTATTAATCCTAATGTGCCAAGAATGGGATCAGGAGATTGAAAATAATACCAAGAAAGCCCAGAGAGAATTGTGTTGCTGAACACATGAACATGACTCTTTTAGACCATACGAGAAGCATGGGGTTACATGCATGTCTTCCAAAGAGACATTGGGTTGATGCAGTGAATACAACAACATACTTAATAAATCAAGGTCCATCTGCTGCATTAGATGGAGATCTTCCAAAAGAAGCATGGACAAGAAAGGAGGTAATACTTTCTCATTTACGTGTCTTTGGATGCATAGTTTATGTTCACATTGAGCAGGAAGACAGAGGAAAGCTTGACCCCAAAACAAGGAAGTGTACCCTTGTTGGCTATGGTATAGATAACTATGGATATAGATTGTGGAATTTGGACAACAAGAAGACAGTCAGAAGCATTGACGTCACATTCAATGAGTCTTCCTTATATAAGGATGATTTGATAAAAGGAAAGACAACTGAAGAACCGAACTTTGAAGAGTTTGATGAAACTTATGAACAAAGCACGGCACAGTCAAGTGATGATAGCGTACACCCATCGCACAGAATAATCCGCAAACTTCAGTGCTACAGAATTCTTCCAGAATCAGCAAACTTACTGCAAGGTTATCACCTTCCATGAATGATTTATTATTGACCGATAATGGTAAGCATGAATGCTTTGATGAAGCTATACAATGTGAGGCAAGGAATCAATGGGAGTTAGCCATGGATGAGGAGATGAACTATCTCTCAAGAAACAAAACGTGGGACTTAGTCCCACTACCGAAGGGAAAAAAGGCTCTGCACAACAAGTGAGTGTACATGGTGAAGAAGGAAGTTGATGTTTCCATTAAATACAAGGCTCATTGGCAAAGTGCTTTCAGCAGAAAGCAAGAGTTGATTTCACAGATATCTTTTCATCTGTTGTAAAGGTCTCAACTATAAGAGTATTGTTAAGCATTGTTGCAGCTGAGAACCTATACTTGGAGTTGTTGGATGTTAAGACAACATTTCTCCATGGAGATTTTGAGGAGGAAATCTACATGCAACAACCAAAGAGGTATATGGCCATTGGAAAATAAAACATGGTATTCAAGCTCAAAAAAAACTTTTATGACTTAAAGCAGACACCAAGACAATGGTACAAAAGGTTTGATGATTTCATGACAAATACAGGATTCCTCAAATGTCATGATGACTATTGTTGCTACTTCAAGAAACTTAGTATGTCTTACATCATTTTATTATTATACGTAGATGACATGCTTGTTGCAAGCTCCAGCAAGGAAGAAATAACAAATCTGAAGGTAATGTTGTTGAAGGAGTTTGAAATGAAGGATCTAGATCCTACAAAGAAATCCTTGAAATGCAGATTAGCAAAGACATGAAGAACAAGAAGCTGAGATTGTCTCAATCAGATTACATCGAGAAGGTACTTGAGAAATTTAATATGAAAACTGCAAAATACACTCTTAACATTTTTAGGGATCCACTTCAAACTTTTAAAGGAGAAAGAATCTACTGAGAAGGAGGAGCATGAGTACATGTCAAAAGTACCCTACCAGTCTGTTGTTGGTAGTTTGATGTATGCAATGGTTTACACAAGACCAGACATTTCCCATGCAGTAGGAGTTGTGAGCAGATTCATGGCGAATCTTGCCAAGGAACATTGAAAACTGTGAAGTGGATTCTATGCTATCTGAGAGATACATCTAACATAGCACTGTGTTATGGAACCACGGACATTTCCGTTCGAGGTTTTGTCGACTCAGATTTTGCAGGAGATATTGATGATAGAAAAGGCAGAACAGGGTATGTCTTTACCCTAGGAAGTAGATTTGTTCGTTGGATCTCTAGACCTTAAAAGATAGTGATCATCTCGACCACAAAAGCAGAATGTGTGACGGCAATAGAAGCTTGCAAAGAAATGATATGGATGAAGGGTCTGATGAAAGAACTAAATAAAGAATGTGAAGATTGTCAATTACTCAGTGACAATCAAAGTGCAATTCATCTTACAAAGAGCTCTATCTTTCATTCGAGGACTGAGCACATTGATGAAAAGTATTACTTCATTCGGACACAGCTAGAAGATAGGCAATTTAAGTTAACGAAGATCCACACATTAGAAAATATTGTTGATATATTCACAAAGTTTGTAACGGTGGAGAAGCTGAAGACATGTTCAGCTTATATTGATCTTCAAGCATAGAAGACAAAGGAAAGTTCACACCATGACTATTGAAGATGTGGCGTGTACTACATATCAACCACCTTCAAGTAGGAGATTGTTGAGATTTATCATGTGAAAACTGATTGGTTGAATACTATTAGAGAGCATTACTGATGTGGTCGATCTCCCTCCTGCCTTCTGATTGGCTGAGAGCTGTTGGGCTGGATTGCTTAGGTGACTAATCCGCCTCCTGCATCATGATTGGCCGAGAGCAACTGGGTTGGATTATTGAATACTTGGTATTCTTTTATTGTAGTATAAAAGGAACCCTTTGGCACCACATATTGTACACATCATCATTCAAACAATAGTAAAGAGAGCCCGTTATGAACAAGTAGAGTAGGCACATTACCGAACCAGTATAAATCCTCATCTTGTGTGACTGCGCATGCTTTCTTATCGTGATTTTAGTTGTGTGGTACTTGATCGAATCCGTCCCTTACAGTAGGACTATATCTAGGTTATTCTCCAACTTTCTCCCCCAAGATAGAGCATGCAATACTCAGCTTGGATAAACAGAAGAGGACATGAACTCACTAAATGAATACATGACACTACAAACCATAACGACTCAATGCGCACTCTGTCAGTTGTTGTTGAGGACGGTGCTCCGCATGTTATGTTGGTAAGGATGAACTTGAGGTATGGCCTATGTAATGAGTCTCTTCTATTGTCAAAAACCCGTGAGGGTTGGCTCATCGCCTATGGGGGATCTGTTAATGAATGTTTTTTTCTTCATGTCATGGGAATATCTATACAAAGATCTCCAAATGTGGGTCTCTCTCTTGGGACATCGAAATGGGTTCTCTCTCTTGAGAACGAGGGAGAGAGAGATGTTGCTTTGAACTCAACGGTTGAAGTTGTGTATAAAAGAAAGGACAACCACTACCCTTTCTTTTATAGTATATTGGGCGGTGGAGATGCACTCGTAATCTCAAATCAATGGCAATGGTTAATGTTGCTTTAATTTGCAACAACTAATTATTTTAAGATAAATCAAATATATCTTCTCAAGATAATTCAATTTATGAAAACTAGGAAGAGGATAATCATCTTTCTAAATATAGTGTGGATGTCCACCTTGACTAAATCAAGGTGGACGTCTACTCTATTATGGAATGTAATTAGCCCTTCCATTAATCCATATAATTATGCAACAACATTTATTGTATAAAAATTCTCAAGGAAAATTCCAAATTACTTTGTGAAAATTCCAATCATGTCATTGATAATTATAAATACCATGTAACCATCCAATATAAAATCTAAATTGAATTTAGAATCAATTGTTTAACCACATCAATATTTAATTTGTAAATTTTATTTACAAATAAATCTCTATAACAAATTATAAATCATATTTATAATATCCATGATTATTACGAATAATGATATCCACATTAATCATATCATTATCATTGATAATTAATCACATTTAATTATCTAAGATGACTATTCTCATGTGTTCAAATAGCATGAATCATATTCACATTATTCGTGGCAATTAAATCACATTTAATTATCAACATTGCCAATGCTCGGGTACATTATTCAACAATAGAATTATTCTTGAACTATTTCAAGAACAATGTGCTTTCTCCAGGAATACTTGGAGATAAGTACACGGCAATTGTATATTCCATGTATAATGACTTGGATAATGAGATTATATCTCAAATCTAGATCTCGGGAACCTCTTAAAGATGTTTGATCAAATCAAACGATAACTCTTATCTTCTCATTGCATCTGAATCACATTCAGATCTTGGGCTAAGATCAAATTATCAATCAGTTGAGAGGAATCACTAAAATCCAAACATGTTTCATCACTTCCTCGAAATAGAAGTGTCATGGTTATACAATCATTTATGATCACATCACCCTCGAGTAGTCTTAATACCCGTACATCATGCATAATGGAAGATCTATAATAAACACGAAGTTTTAGATCATATTTGAATTGTCTCCTTCAGAGTTTTACCATTAAGTTTCTTATTTGATTATTGGGAGTTGGTATCGATCATATACTTTCTAAAAGTATATATCATACCTATAAATTCTGTCACGCTTCTAAAGTAAGAGGACCATGCATGGAATTTTATCCCAATATCTCATGAGTGAGCTCATGTCTTCCGTTCAGTAGCGAATATGTATGATCCCTCTGATAGATTGTATTACTCGTATGCTCTCGCGTGCACACCAGCTCGTTGGTGTATAGACCTTGATTTGGTCATCAACCAAATGGTCTGCCTAATGTACACACTCAAACATATAGTAAAAGGAAGTGTGCATATATCTTGACAGTATACGACATAGGTCTTGATTATCTCGATCTCATCAAGTCAACTTTTTGAACTAACTTATCTAACACCTCTGATCTCAATTCCTATGCACCATACATCAAGAGGTCAGTCAGATATCAGCCTTTAGAGAAGGATGACCATCTTCTTCTCAGGTTAGAAATCCTTTCTTAACAATAGCTTGACGGTGCTTGATGAGTCCTCAATCTAATTCCTTAGATATCATCAAAGCACCAGCCTCTATGATTCAACATTTGAATCAACAGTTGTACAATCATTAAGATGGTCATGCAACATAACCCTAATTATATGAATGGACCTTATATGTGCATTCATTCATTCAATCTCAGACAAGAAGTGAAATAAACCAATAACATTTATTGACATATCAACAGATTACAATAACATTTATTGTAGAAATGGTTTGCTCGGGGCTCACATGGCTAACAATCTCCCACTAGCTCTCAGAACCATTCGGGTATAATCTTTGAACCCATGCTCACTACATGTTGGTCGAAAGGGGTAAAGGTTTGGTAAGAGGATCAGTAATGTTGTCGGCAGAAGCTTGGTGATGACGATGTCACCATACTTCTGAATCTCTCAAATGATGTGGTATTTCCTTTCCACGTGTTTGCTCTTTTGATGCCAGGTGAATTCCTTCATATGAGGTAAGATCTTGTGTTATCGCAGAGCAACGGGATGAGAGTATCAGAGGAAACCATACCAAGTTCTAGGACGAACTTGCATAACAACACCGCCTCCTTTACAACATCCAATGCGATAATATACTCAACTTCTGTGTTGAATCGGTCGTAGTGTCCTACTTCTCGCTTCTTCAACTCATATCATCACCGTTCAACAAGAATACAAACCCTGAAGTTGACTTGTGGTCATCTATATCTGACTGGAAGTCTGAATATGTGTATCCCAAGACATGGAGATCACCATCTCTATAGAGCAAGATGTAATCTTGCGTCCGTCTTAGATACTTAAAAATGCTCTTCACTGCATTCCAGTGTTGTTCTCCATATTAGGATTGGTAACAACTAACCACAACAGATGCGTAAGGACATTCAACCATAGCTTTCTTATCGTCAATACTTTGAGGAGCCATCCCTTAAGATAGTTGTAAACCATGTCTTAAGGGAAGGAAGCTTTTTCTTGGAATTCTCCATACGGAAACATTCCAAGATCCTCTTAATGTATCCATATTGTGACAATCTCGAAATCATCTTTTCTCTGTTTCTGAATAGCTTCAGACCCAAGATATATGAGGTTTCTTCAAGATCTTTCATCTCAAAGGTATGGGACAACCGGATCTTAACGCTAGTCATCATCCATGTATCATTTCCATTGATAAGGATGTAATCTACGTAAAGCACGATAAACACAATGACGCTCCCACTAAGCTTCTTGTACACATACGGTTCATCGGGATTCTGAATGAAATCATAGCTCTTTATGGTTTCATCAAATCTTATGTTCCAGCTATATCTTTGTCGAGGTATCCATTGAGGAATGTCGTCTTGATGTCCAACTGCTAGATGTCGTAGTCAAGATATGCAACTATATCTAGCGGTGTCCTAATGGATTTAAGCATAGCCACAGATCGTAGTCGATGCCTTATCTCTGTGTGTAACCTTTGCCTACGAGTCGTGCCTTGAAGGTCTCTACCTTCCCATCAGGTCCCCTTTTTCTTTTGAAGATTCATTTACACCCAATGAGTTTTCCTCCTCTAGGTGGATCTTGTAGGATCCATACGTCATTCTTATGCATGGAATCTATTTCAGACTTCATTGCTAGCATACATCTATCCATGTCTTATCCGCGAGTGTTTCATCAAATGAAGCTGGATCATCGTCAGTGTCACCTGACACATGGAATCTGTTTCTTTCAAGCGGTGTAACTACCCTCGAACTCCCTCGAAGAGGTACATACACTTCATCTTTACTCACATTTTCAGTTTCTGGTTCAGGAAGCTCAACATCCTCAGGAGATTCAACGAGATCCTTTACTTCATTTTTATCTTGACTCTTATGGAAGTCATCCTCCAGAATTTTACATCTCTAGAGACAAAAACCTTTTGAGTTACATGGCCGTAAAGTTGGTATCCAATACCATCCTTTACATACCCAATGAAGTAGCACTCTCTAGTCGAGATTTTAGCTTACTTGCATCCATGTCCTTTGCATGGACTAAGCAACCCCAAATTTTCAAGTGTCAAACACTAGGCTTGGTTCCAAACGAAAGCACGTGAGGGGTTTTGGGTACATACTTGCTAGGAATCTTGTTTAGAATATACATAGCAATTATTTTTCTAAAAGCCGGCCGACTATTCGAGTCGGGGGGAGGGGGTACCCGACTCGACTAGGCTAAATCGACCAATAGTCAGTCTGACCCGATTAACTGGCTGATTAATCGGCCTAGTCGGCCGACTTTTGCATGTTGATTTCGGATATAGGTTTAGGCCCAAATCGTAAACCCGATTACCCGATTAGAATTAGATGAGATTTAGGACTTGTTGTTAGACAGTAAGATAAGATACTTAAGGTTACATGCTAATAAAGATAACCCACAAATAAATCAAAAATATAAAAACAAAAAAAACATACTAAAAAAGTTAAATAAAAATTATAAGAAAATTCTGTATACTTTTGTACTTTAAATTATAGTTTTTCAAATAGATATAAAATATCAACTAATTAATATACTATCATGGATAATTTTACTTAAACTTTGTTATTTAATTTCATAAAAATATTCAAATAAAAATATACAAAAGAAATAAAATATAACAAACGTATATGCATATACAAAATATTTTTAAATAGCATTCTAAATATGTACTTATATATCTTAGAGTGTGCACGCACGTACGCGTGCATACACCCACGTGCACCCACACCCACACCCACATATTCTTATCGATTTGCATGTTAATTAACTTATATAAGGTTAGAATTGTGTTTATTACGCCTTAAATGTTCATTAACGTATATATTTCTTGTTGATTTGCATGATGGTTAGGTAACTTAGGTTATTTATCTTCTGTGGTTGTTGATTAGCTTTGTGTTAATTTATTTGTAACTTCAGCTTGTGATATGTACCAAACATTTTGTACTTAACATTTTGCTCGTGTTATGTACCAAACATTTTGTTCTTAACTTGCTTCATTTTTTCTTCGCTTACTATAGTTTTTTAAGCACTTGAAATATATTCAATATTAAGAAAATGACTAAGGATTTGTAATCAAATTTATCTTGTCATTTCAACTTTGAAAGTTCATTCTCTTATTCACTTTCAAAGCAAGAGATATATTTACTATTATATCTCTAGCAAGATATGTGATCTCTTTTTTACCTTTGTTGCATCCCAATTATATGAGAAACTGCAACTCGGATAAAAAGAAGCGGGAACTCATTCTGCTTTGCAAATCCAACTTGCATTTCCCAATTCGATCTTTAACACGTGAACCCATTGTCCCTAAGGTGATGTTGACCCGTTGTTAATTAAATCAACCGTCAACAGGAATAGAACTTGTTATGTGTAGTCCAATACCACCTCAACTATATAAGGAATCAATATTGGGGTCACTATACACACGACCTTACTTTTTCGAGAAGCAATAGACTTGATCCATGTGTGCTTGTATGTAGGAGCTACCACTTCGGATCGACGTCTCCAGCATACAATCCATGGTGAGGGAACCATTCTCCTTGATGGGAGACCACAGATGTCATTTATATGATCATCCATATCTCATTCAAATTTTAATTAATTATTATGAATCATATTCACATAATTAATTCTTCCAAGGGAATTACAACTATATTCATAATAGAGTGCTTATTTTAATTGGATCTAATTCGATTTAACCATATTAAATCAATTATAGGGTTTGCTTGATATTACTAATAGAGTATACACCCCTCACATTGTACAATTGTATTACTCAAATTAGTTGATTAAAGTACGCAGAGACTCCTTGAAACAGATCAAGCTTGGTCGAACAGATTATGCTAACATGGAGCGCTTCTACTACAGTGCAGGGTGCCAATTATATAATTCATTAGCATATACATGGCCTAGACACCATCACCGAATCAATTCATGACAACATAATTGGTATAAATTGTACTAAAAGGTTTTATCGATCACATGCTCTTGGTGATTGGCATGATACATATATAGTAATCACTCCGAAATCTTAAGCATCTAAGATCCTAAATTTCCGATCATATCAAGCAAACGTGTTCTTGATTTTGCATGTAAAAGTTATCCTACAACTATTTTAGGATAAACTAGGTTTTTTGTCATGAAACTCTCATTCAATGGACGTTGATGTTTAATCAAATATTATCATAAATATTAAGCATCAATTAATCAAAGCAAACTCATAATTTCCTTGATTTTTATTGAATCATAAACACATTTAAAAAGTAAGTTCGAAGATTTCATCATCATCCAACCCGGGTCTGATTAGTTTTTATCGGCATTTATCGCTTTCTACCTTTTTATTATCCCTATTTTACCCTTATTTAATTTTGTTTCTTGTGTTTTGAGTTTCTCGCTATATTTTTTGTTTACATATTCACTGATTGAGCCCTTAGACCTTAGGATTGCTTGCTCGATTAATCTAGATCTGTCGCCCCAATACAATTCGTGTCCTATAGACTATTATGCCTGGACTTAATCAAATTATATTGTTCTTTATGATACTAGCAATTCCCGTTCTTAAGGTGATTTCATTGATTGCTTATACATATAGATTAGTTTTAATTTTACACATGAATCATACAACGTGTAGAGTGCTGGACCAAGCTATGAATCTCTATCACTTGCATGCATTTATAGATTTGTCGCGCATTGTATTTTTCGGATTCATTCATCTATTTGCTTGGACCTTGGCACTTCGTATTGGACTTTTCTACAACAATTCTTCTCCATGCACAACAGAGATATGTTCCAATGACCTGCAGGCATGATAGAGATCTGTTCCGGTGACCTGATATTGCAATGGTTCTACAAGCATGATAAAGATACGTTCCGATGACCTGAAAGCCGCAGACCCGTCCTCGTGCGAGGTCTTCTACCATCAACAGATATGCGTTCTTCTTGTGATGTATCATGTGAAGATGTGTTGTATACTTTCTTTTTATTGCAAGCTGCAGCTTTCTCAGCTCCATCTTGAGGGGGAGTGTTAGAGAATGTAATAGGTGGGTAATCGGATTTCTCCATGATCTAATTACCCTACTTATGTTTAATCCAACATGGATGAGCGGTGGGACTCCGGCATGTTTGTGAGGCTATATAAGGAGCCCCATACCCCCTGTACTCATTGAGAAATTCAATAGAATATCCAGCCCCTTTGGGGGGCTTCTCCCATGGTTTCGTCCCGCTCCTTAGGGAGTAGGGTTCCATGTTAAATCTTTATTCTTCATGTTTATTATTTTGTTTATCGATTTTGCTTCTGCTTCTCAGATTTCAACAAAATCATTTTCAATTTTTTATTTCAATTATTTAACTTTTATTTAATTTTTATCTTTTAGTGCATTTAGTCTTATTCCAACTCGATCCTGATTAGAGGACCCAGGTCAACTCCTCTGCTACCCGTTTACCCGAATAATCAGAATCGCTGGAGCCCTTTCCCTATTTTCTTCTAGCCGATCCGATCACACTTGAGTCTCAACTTTTCTCGAGTTTTCTCACATGTTTATCACATAATCTCGCTTGAATAAAATTCCCTCTAGATTCGCCTCAATCTGTGTGCTTCTCTTGATCCAAATGTGTCGAACCTTCTTTGTTATATATCCCTCTCCCAGCTTCATCGCATCCCCAGATATGTTTTCCACCATAATTTCGTCCGAGATTGAGTCCAGGAGAGAGAGGTAGTGACAGGGCATCTCATCCATGATCAAGAGTACGAAGTTGGTCGTTGGGAGGCGTGATCCACCACTGTCGCCGGAGCTCTACCACAACAGTTGAGATTCTTCGATTTTTACATCGGATCAAGGCAAATACCCCCATATTCCATCCTTAGGTAACATTAGATCATTTCCCCTTACTTCGATTTCATCTCAATTTCAATATTTAACTTATAGCAGTTCCTCTGATCATTTGCACGTTCATCTGATACTCACCGCACGTTCATTGCACCTTCTTCATCTTCTTTCCATATCTAACCCCTCTAGATCATCTCGGATCTGGAGATCGGTCTCCTCTCCATCGTCGATCGTCGGAGATATCCACCCCACTCCATTCGCCAACGTTTCCATCTAATAAAGCATGTCGGAGAGACCCTACGAGCATAAGCAATAATTTACAGGAAGAAGGACGCAACCTGGAGCCGTAGATCATGGTCTGGAGCATACTCGAAGCTGCAAAACTCTAAACCCTCCAGATCTTGGTCTAGTGGACTTCGGTCTTCAGCGGTGCAACAAATCGGCAGAGGAACCTAGCAAGAAGCTGCAACAATCTTCACGAGGCGATTCGGCCTTGGATCAAGTGAGATCCGCTCAATTGAAAGTTTAGCTTTCATTCCAGTTCTTCCTGGATCTTTAGGGGGTACTCCAGGGAGGACATTAAGGTGTCAATCTTGCAATATGCAGATGATACCATTTTCTTCATTAGAGGCAGAGTAGCGGAGTGCAGAGCGGTTAAAGCGGTGCTTGACACCTTTGGCAAGGTCTCAGGGCTAAAGGTGAACGGTACAAAATCTGTTTTCGTCCCTTTTAACCTTTCTCCAAAGGAGGAACTTGGTTGTGCTAGGATCCTTGCTACTGAGCAGAGAAGCCTTCTGATCAGCTACCTGGGTCTGCCTCTCATGTGTGGGCATCTTCTTCAAGTTGACTGGTTGTCGGTTGTGGAGAAGTTGGAGAGAAAGCTGGCGGGCTGGAAGGCATTGTGTCTTTCCAAGGGAAGGAGACTGATTTTGGTAAAGGCAGTCCTCACAGCGATCCATGTGTTCTTTATTTCGACAAGAGTGCTACCGGTCGGCATTCATTAAAGATTGGAATCGTTAATGAAACAGTTCTTCTGGGCTTCATCTCAGGAAGGTAGGGGGCTCGCTTTGGTTGATTGGGCAGTGGTTTCGTCGCCCACAGCGGATGGGGGGGGCTTGGTGTTCTTCGTTTGGATGTTATGAACAAGGAATTACTGGCCAAGTGGGTGACAAAGATATGGGGAGATGGTGATGGGTTGCTTTCAAAGCCGATGAGATCTATCTACAAGCTATCACCTAGTCTCTATACTAGGGCGGATGTGGTGTTGTCGCCATCGCCGTCGACCTCTTCTTGGAAATGATTGTGGTTTTCACTTTTGGATGGATGATTGGATAGAAGAGGAGGGCCTTTACGACCTTTATCCCAGACTTTTTGCTCTCATAGCGAACAAAGAGGTTCCTGTTACAGATTTATGATCTAGAGATTCTTGGTCACCTGTTTTTATGATTGATCTGTCGAATCAGAGAGTGTATGAGTTTCTGAGTCTCTCCGAAAGGTGGATGCTCCTTCGAAGGGAAGGTATTCCTAGTGTTGGATAGATGGGAACTTCACGGTTAGGAAGGCCTACAGGGTGATTTCTTTCTCACCTTCTTTGAAGGACTCGGAAGTGGCTCAGGACTGCTCTAGAATTTTGGGTTGGAAGGTGCCTGCAAGGGTGAAGATTTTTTTATGGTTGTTGAGGAGGGAGCATATTATGACGGCTGCTCGAAGGGGCAGATTATTTCCCGATGTGGATGAGGGATGTGGGAGATGCGGATCTGTTGTGGAAGATTATCAATCACTTGTTTTTCAGCTGCAATGGTTCGACGGAGATGTGGAGGGCTACGAATATCCCAGGCATCCAGGAGTCTGATAGGAGCTTTTTTTGGGCTTCAATTGGGAGAGAGAGAGAGTGGTTGGGTTCAGATAAGGGGCATGCTAAGGTTTGTGCGGTGCTTTAGGCGGTGTGGTTAGCGCGGAACGAGCTTGTTTTCAATGGAAAGAGATTTTACTATGAGAATGTTTTGGGGCATGCTAGAGCCCTTTATGAATCCTGGCAAAATGTAATTACTCTGTTTTTCATTTATAAATATATTTTTTGGATATATCTCTAAAAGGGATTCATCCCATCTTCTCAAACAAAAAAATCTCCCACTAGCAATTCTATGAAACTACGTTGTGTTTGCATCACCTTCTTTAAGCCATGTTAGCCGCGATCTCTATTTCCCTTTAGCCATAAGCTGTTTATCTTTAATTAAGATTAGATTTTATGCAACCGACCTCTCTCTGAGCTCTTCTGACAAAAGATCTCTGGTGTTTTCTAGGCCATTTAGTCTACATATCTCTACTTCTGCCTCCACTCGATAAGCTTTTCTTGCTTTTTTACCTCCTTAAATAAACGAAGTCTGACACGCAGAGAATGTTATTGGGCCAAACAAGTGAAATCTTAGCCTGAACACTATGTGGTTGTCTAGTGACTTGCAACCGGGTCTTTAAAGTTCTCATGTAGCCATGCACTTTAGAACCTAAAGAAACCCGGAGGTACCAATTCATCGCCTGAGTCACAGATTAGTAGAGCATGATCACACCTCGAACATGGTCTAGAGGACGAGGCGGAAAATGGGAAAGGGTCTAAAAGTTCAACGTATGCTAGAAAACAGTCAATCCTAAAGCAGGAGCCAGTGTTTCACCAATAATATATAGTATCAGGTGCATCAATCACCTACACCTGAAGGTCATTTACTAGTCCAACAACCTCGAAAGAGTTCGGATTTTTTACTGCCTCGAAGATGTGGACGATCTGGAGTGAACATGGTTACATTGAAATCTCCCTCTATCAATCATGCCACTCCTGGGTAAAGATTTCTGACTTCACGGATATTTGTCCAAAGCTCTGGTCTAATAGCAGGTAAACACGATCCGTAAACACAAGAGAAGCAGATGTGTGCCAGACTTAAGGTTCTCCAAAAAAACTATTAAAACATGTCTTCCCTTCACCTCCGAGATAATCGAAAAAAGAGACTCTTTCCATAAAGCAAGGACTCCCCATGCAATTCATGTTGCATCAATTGTTATTTACCCTGTCAAAGGGCCAGTCCCTAAGGATTTCCACAAAAAAACTTGAATAGTTTGCAAGTTTAGCTTCTTGCAACAAGACAACATCATAGTTCTTATTAGACAAAAGTGCATCAATCGATCTTCGTTTCTAGAGGTCAACCAAACCTCTCACATTCCACGTCGAAACCTTCATGTAGGAACAAGACTTGTTCCCATTGCAGAGACCACGTCCGTAGCTTGGGCCACATGAGCCTTATGCTCAGTAATAACCAAGTTTCCACAATGAACACATGAAATCTTATTTTTGTATCTTCTAACTCACAGACAAACCTATTTTTCCTTCTTATCTCAAGTTTTGTTCAGAATCTTATGATGATTACAATTTGTTGATTCCAGAACACCGCTCACTGTTTAGTTTCTACAGCAGAAGGCGCAACCAACCTTATCACTTTAGGCAGCCATTTCTTATCCATCAAACTCACTTCCTTATTCATATTTGCAAAGGATAATATTCATATGTATATGCTAAAGTAAGCATATGCTATGTAGCTGTTTCTTGCCCAATCTTGTGTGTATATTGGGCCAGCACAACGAGATCTTGACACATTCAGTTGAGGGGAACCAAGTTACAATGTCATCTCGATCATCTCAATGGGTCATGTTCAAACGCATGCAGGACTGGAGGTGGGTAACCAACATGACAAATTAGCTTTTGCTTAGGCAATATTGCGAGCAGATCCTTGTTTAAGTCTAGCAAAATTGCTGCAATAATGCTGCCATTGTTTGCCATGTCAGATAACATGAGGCATCTATATGATAAACATAGCTTCATGATGATCTAAGAAGAGACAAGATAACATGAAGAAATAGATCAAATCCCTTACCATATGCATGTCAACTTCCCAATACAGGGACAAAAAGGTTCATAGGAATATAAAAGTATGTTTGCATATAGATTAGTTGTTAACATTGATGCGACGAAATTATGTCTTTAGCATAACAGGAACCGTAAAAATACACTCAAATGCATCAAAAAATTCTGTATGAACCAAGCTTAAAGAAGTCAGAAGATATCAGAAAACCTGAACCCTGACAATATGTACAATCTAGATACAGCTGCATATGGATAGTCATGGATAAAACAAATTATAACTGTTTCTACACCTCTTATATACAATAGGGTAGAAATTTGAAAATGGATAACTATGTCACTATACAGACGGTTGAATTTCGCTCGAAATTTCGTTTCCACATCTCACTGATATTGATCCCTCACGTGTGTTCCATTTGCAAAATGTTCTTCTATATAAACTAATATCATCGAATAGTGAATAATCTTTAGTAGATTCTAGGGTTGCAAAAATCATTAGTCGGTACTTGGTCGGTTGGGTCACTAAGGACTAATCGGCAGTCGGGAAACTAATCGAATTTAGTCGGGCTTTAATCGGTTTTGAATTTTTTTAAATTATTTTAAATATATAAATTATTTTATACATATATTCTTATGTATTTACATAGATTTGTACATTTTTATATTACCATAATGAAAGAAAAGAAGTAATTGAATTTAAATAAAACATTAAGCCTATTAGTATAAGTTTGCTTTAAAAAAAGCAAAAAAAAAGATATGATATCTCCAAGCAAAAATTGACTGAATAGTCGGCCTAGTAAGAATTAGCCATTGCTCGATCGGCCACCACACTGACTAGACTAGTCGGACCTACTAGTCAGGCTGGTCAGAGGACTTTTACAACAGGGGTAAATTCTACAATATTTTTATATATTTTTTGAAGAGCATTGTTTATACTGCTTCTGTGGAAAGTCCTCTCTCTATAATAAGAATCTTAAGTTCCTAGTTTTCTATGTAGCATCATGCATCACTAGTTTGCCCTAGTTTGCACACACCTATTTGTGATAACCTTATAGCTTATGAAGTCGTTCTCAATATATACATACTATGGCCTATCTTTTACCAAAACCCAACTCAATTTATGCATCCCTATAATGATGACGGATGTGAACATGGAAACCAAAATACAATTACATCAACATTGAAAGACAACACTAAGGCATGCCGTTTACGGAGTAGCATACATGGATCCGCCACAAGAACCTCTATTTATTATGTGTAGTAGAGCAACTATTTATTACCTAGTATAGTTTATCTAATATTATGTACCTTTATGAATTCTTTTGTCATTAAACATCTAATGCTTTATAATTTCTATGCTTAGTTGCATGTTTTACATTCTAAGACATGCCGTTATTTCAACGTGTGGTATATGATGTGGTGCATATCAAACCTCCTAAAATACCTCAATTTTAGCACGTAATCATGCATTTCTATCTTCTCTTTTGATTGAAGATCATTGGAAATTCGATTTCTTAGAAATATCAATTTTTAGATCTATCTCCATAAATTTCGACGATATCGATGAAATTCTCCCAAAATTTTCCTTCCTGGACTTAATGAAAAGACACAGAAATTGATATTGAAGATATAATACAGGACAAACCCTCAGGAAATATAAGAGTTGCTAAATAATGAGACTACTTGCTAGTGAGATATTAATCTAATGTCATTACCTCCAGTTTCCTCATCTCTGTCTCAGCTTTTCGCTTCTCATGGTTTTCCCAGGCTTGTATCTTCACTTCTTCCCGTTTATATCTACGAATTAAAAGCACGACAAAAAAGAAAATGTTCAACATGGGAACTGCATGAAACAGAACAAGAATATCTTCTCAGATAGAAATAAGTTTTTTTTTATTTTCATTCGTAAAATAGATCGTTAGATTGCAGAGATAAGTAACTCCATATCTGCAATAGTTTTTTTTACAAATTATGTATATCTGCATAAAGTCTACATAAATCGCAAATTGTGGGTCAATACCATGTAAAGAAGACTAGACCAACAGTCTTATTCAATTTTTTCAACATATTAACAGCATCGGAAATTAATATTTTGTCAACCTCTCAGCCAGCTGCCAGCCACTTGCACTTTATCTATATAAGATTAGGTTTCAATGCCCACAACCGAATCCATCTGGCATTGCCACATACAAGAAATACAAAGTAAGCAATTTCCTTTTTGTACCATTTTTCCTCTCCAGAGATTATATGCATATATGATCTGATGGATATCATTGACCTACATTTTCATGATAAAAATGTACCTGGAGATAATCTATATTACCCCATAAAAAGAATAAGAAAGCATTTAAATAAAGCATATGTTGCTGGGGGATGTGAAAATTTGGAGATAATTAAAGAACCAAAACATGTTAGATTGCTAGAAACCCGTTGCACCCCTTTTATTATTTCTTAATGATAGTCAATAACATTTGGGACCCAAAATAGAGTTGATTTGCCTCTTATTTTTTGGATGGTTGCTTTCAAAAAAATATATTTTCAGGCAACTGTGTTACTTCTTGATGGAAAGCAACACATCCAGCAGCAAACAAGGTGACAATGCACGCAACATTAAAATGATTAATCATTTTCCTCATGTGTTCAGCATTATCAGCTTTGTGGAAGAAAAACCAAATGAACTCTACAAGATGAAATATAATACTACATTAGTTATTTCCTATAAATTATGCAACCAAGGAATCCTCATTTTCCAAACAATATCAAAGAAAATATAAGACAATTTGTTAGTGGCCTGCATAGATAGTAGTAAAAAAGGCACATTGAAATGCCTACCCAAATGTATGGGTAAGCCTATACAACACATTAGAAAACCACTTCACCTAGCCGTATACTTTGCTTTTTCTGCCTCATCCCAAGCCATGGCTCTGGACTCCAGGGAACTCTCATCCTTGGGCCACTCCAATGCACTGCCCTCCAAGTTCTTCGCACCACAGTTTTCGCCATCGCGTGTCGGTAATCTATCCCCACCAACATTTGCCTTAGCAAACAGAATTGTCTCACTCTTCTTCTCCAACTCTGTCACATTAGTCGGGTAATTCTCAGCAGGCACTGGCCCTTGTCGACATCTCCCTGGTGTAGAAGATCTCGACGACATAGGACTCCTCATCACAGGCGTACCCGCTCTCATGGGTGTGGCCGTCCTCGACGGCTCTTGGCTTGCGATCGGTGTCATCTCAGTGCCCATATCTCTAACACATACAGGCCTAACAGCAAGTGGGCAATCCTCCGTTGGCCTATTGATCCTCCACAACCCTTCTCCACAGTCGATCTTCTTGGTCTCCCCTTCATCCTGAAGTGCCAGAGCCATCCCAATGTCCTCAGCAGACAGCCCATCAGCGCTGCTGCAAGAATGCCTCTCCCTCTGAGATGCAGACCCAAGAAGCCTCCGGTCATCCGCATTTGAGTTGCGTGGCTTGTTCTTGCTGTTTCCCCGCTCACCTCCACCCGAGAAGCCAATGAGCCACTTCTGAGCATCATCCCATTTTGAAGGTGTGGCCTTTGGGCGTGAGGCTAAGGCCTTGGAGCGGTTCTGAGAGGTCCTCCGGTCAGCTCCATTAGACTTGTTGAACTCGAAGCTGGAATTGGCACTTGGGTTCTCCTGCCTTGTTGCATAGTTGCAGCAGCTTTTGTCGTCTGATGATCTCATTTCCTGATGTGGGTACAGTTCAAAATCCCATCTT